>OX376185.1:22979310-23454310 GCA_947363905.1 Lithophane semibrunnea
AGAAAAATAATTTACATTTAAGCAAAACTGTACTAATTTTTATGTCTTGTTATTTTTGAATAAAATATTATTATTATTTATATATTTTGCATATCTCGGGACCATCGGGGTCCCGGTCTTTTGAAAGGCGTACGAGGGGCCGAAGCCAACTCGCAGAGGCCCCTTAGACAATTTTAAATAGAATGAGGCACCAACCGACGATTATCCCTGTACACACTATGCTAGTGCACCCAAGGACAATCCCCGGTTGGTGTAGGACTATTGCAGTACATGGAAACAAAACATTGGGCTATGGGTTTGGCTGGCTATAGTGGAATGGTTACCAGGAACTATGGAAGGACTATGACCCCTGCCTGAACAATGATATATAATATATATTATGGATAAGATGGCAGGGGGTGACTTGCACACTCAATAATGGGCCCCCAGAAACTGTCGCTAGCACATAGTGACGTAGCGACAAGGGGGCAACATATCCTGAGGTGCTTGAGGAGTGGAGAGGTATTCCACGGCTTTCAGAACAATCCCAGAGCCCGGAAGATGGTCAAGATCCCTACGAGCACTTACTGGAATATTTCCTTCCTCCGAGCACGTTTGCTCTTGCGAATCTCCACTCAAGCCGGCCAATCAAGGCAAGAATGAGGTGGGAGCTCTGTGTTCCTCGTCAGTGTTCACTCCAGCCAGCCAATAAAGGCAAGCCAGAGGTGAGGAACAAGACTTCTCCCGGGAGGTAGGGTCCGTGGGGTCGCTACTGCCCAACAGCTCG
The DNA here is from genome assembly GCA_947363905.1 of Lithophane semibrunnea. Taxonomy (NCBI): domain Eukaryota; kingdom Metazoa; phylum Arthropoda; class Insecta; order Lepidoptera; family Noctuidae; genus Lithophane; species Lithophane semibrunnea. The sequence continues at coordinate 22,980,077 of OX376185.1, forward strand.
CCACAAGCTGCCCTGCGGGTTTTTGTATCTCTCTTGGTCTGGCTCCTCATCCTAGACCCGTTCCGGCAAAGTTAACTCTACCGGCACAGACCTAGAGTTCGGAGCGCGCAAGCCCCACCACGACGTCAACGTAGAGATACGGCGGTGGGGTTATTATTATTATTATTATTAAATTAGATACGAGTACGTACGTATTGCAATTTGACACATATTTATTAATGAATTATTTATTTTAAAAACCTTGTTAGTGTGGTGCCGACGAAGCACAATCCTCGTCTTCCGCTACCCTGATAGCATCTTTCAAACAAGTCAAATTCCGCGCCGTAATAATCGTGCCAAGACGCTGATTACGAAGCCTGTCAGCAAACTTCCTAATCGCATACTTTTCGTTCAACGGCTGCAAAATCTTATAGGCTTCCGAACTTTCCCCTGCCTGAGAAATAGTCAAATTGATGAGAGATAGAGAAGTTGATGGTCATCAACTTCTCTATCTCGGCCCCAAAATCCGCGACCGATTTACTATTCTGCCTAGCGCGAGCAAGTTTGGCTTGCACAGCCACGTCCGACTCCACCGTTAATAAATGTCAATCAACAGACTGTCTACCGTTGTGTAACTGGAGGACAACCGAATCCTAGCTCCCTGGGTAAGCCGTGTGGTTAACACGAATTGAATTAAAAGAGCATTATCAGCCTCCTACATTGAACTATATATGGCATCAATTAAATCTTGGGTCACCTGCTCATCCCCACTCATTTTCGGTAGCAAGCTAACCTGAACTATGACACTGTATCTTATTTGAACACGTCTGGTTCTGCTTTCAATATTGCTGTTTATATTTTAGCGCCCAGTTTTCAAGACGCATTCGTCTCTTTCTTTCTATGGCAACAAGAGAGTAATAGAATTAGACACACCCCCAACACGTGATACATATTGTCCGCCGGCCAGTTTTAGGCGACGAAGATTGTTGAAACCAAATGGTATGCCCATAGGTGGGAGCTTCGACCCCTGGGTCCAGCGGCGGCCCGCAACCACAGGAATCCGGCCACTCGCTGCCTGACTCAATCGATTCGGGAAGTCATGCTGTTGAACCGTGTCGAGTTCACGTGTGAGCCTCAGGACCAAAGGCAGGTCAGCACTCCCTCACTCCCTCATTGAGCCCGACGAACTTTTTAAGCTCCTTATAGGACGCCAGGCTCCATACTCCCCTCCAAGAAATGGTGCAGGAGGTCGTGTGGACGCTCTCTTTACAAGGCAGTCCCAGTATGTCCGCAACCTTCTCAACAAGTTCACCGTGATTCCTGTACTCACTACGTTTCTCACGATGAAGCTCATCAAGTGGCCGTCGACCCGAAACCACCTGCGCGTCCACAATTACTCCCACCCCATTCCTGGAGGCGATGATGTCGGGCTTTCTGAGGCCCAACGCGGTCGTGATCTTCGGTTCCTTCACCACCGTCCACCCCTTTTCCGTCATGGCAGAGCTGACGACGTCTGACACTCATTTGTGGCGTTCAATACGGCCGCCGTGCGTTCTGTGATACTGTTGGATAGTGTGTGCCGTCGTCTCCCTGACCATGCAACCTGCACGGTAGTTTAACTCCGAGTCCACACCAGTCCTGCGCCCCCGTGTATTGCGTACTCTCGACGGGAGCGCATTTATTTGAGTGTCCATGAACTGCACGAAGTCCCGACCCGTATACTGCACACTGCGCTCCCACATCCACTTCGTGGACGCAGGAAGCCGTGGACTCTCCTGCAACACGGTTTGGCAATAATTCCTTCTGCACATGTGGCTTCCCTGGTACCTCATTAACGGCATAATTATGTAAGAGTCTATTAACTTCTCACAAATTACCATGTTTTTTTATATTATTCACCTTGACATAAATATCTTATTCTTTGCCGAAGTCGCAATAAGTTGCCAATCCTCTTAATCGCGCCGCCCATTCTCCTACGGTTTCGCCTGTTGTTCTGCTGGCACCAAAAAATTTCGCTTTGTCAAAAAATGTGCACTTTTTGGGCTTGAAATGACTGTCGAGTAATTTAACTAGGACTTGATAGCTCAGCGTTTCCAACTCCTTTGGAAATGCTAGGTTAAGTACTAGACGGTACGTCTCCTCCGTAAGATGACATAGTAATATTCCACTCGTTATGGATTCCACGGCGTTAAGGACGATGTGAACATCGTCCTTAACGCCGTTAATCTTCAAAAACTGCGTTAATTTACCCTTATAAATTTGCCATTCGCTATTGTTATGGTCAAATGAAGACAGATTTCCGAGAAACGCGTTCATTTTATCTACGACGCGTAGGTACTCGTCCGTACAACTTGTCGCCAATGATACAGGAGCGTGGGAAGAGAAATGATACAACCGACAAGTTTGAACACTAGTTTATTACTGAAGGGCGAGGGGCGCGCGATGCGACTCGCGCGCTGGCTTCATACATATATATCACAACAACAGCTGCGGGCCAGCATGCAAGTGCCGTAAATGTTCTCTTTCAAATAACCGTTTTGTCAAATTAATGATGGGACGAATCAAGTAGTATTGGATGTTTTTTATCAAAACCGTAAGGTGAAGAACTTATTCGCCCTCCAACTCTAATTAAATTGTTGTCGTCCAAAAAAGGGGACAAAGATAGTAATTTAGATTTAGCACTTAAAGGTACCTAAGTTTTTAGATAACGCTTTTTATTCATTAGGAAAACAATTAAACTGAGCAAAACGACACAAATAATGAAATGGAATAGAATAGAATATATTTAAAGGCAATACGTGGTCTTTATCAGAAGAGTTCTTATTGTCTCTTATTATGCGTGGGTTTGCGGGCTAGGAGATGTAATTAAATGGTAATGAACAATAATGTAAACGACGTTCCACCGAGTACGTGAGGCGCGAGCGCAGATCAATCAACTCACTGCCCTGCCAGGGTAGTCACCATGATCACCAATACCACAGTCGCCATGAAGCCTTGCCGGTTTCCCGGTTTCGATCCATCTCCGCGATCTTCCAATATTTTGGCGGGGGGCCGCCTCCTCAGTACCCGGGGTTACGTCAATTTGACAGCTGTCACAATCGTTCGAAAATCAACTCCGTAAGTTTAGCGTCGTAATATCTTTAGACGCGCCGTCACGGCCACCCTGACTATCACACGTCCTCGTGTGCTTAGTCATCCTGATATGGTCCACCTCAAATGCCAGAAGAAACAACATTCCATTAGCATCAGCTCGTCCATTCCTGACATGCTACGTAAGGATCTCTCACTTAGTAGCAGCACAGGCTTAACGCGCCGATTACACATTGCATGAACTGGGCGTACTAGGCCCTATCCCCAACCATCAATGTACCATGCAGTATGGACCGGGCGCGCAAAGCCCTTTCGACCAACCACTATCATACCATACGGTGTGGACCGGACACACAAGGCCCTTTCGACCAATTACTATCATACCATGCGGTGTGGACCGGGCGCACAAGGCCCTTTTCGACCAGCCAACTACACAACATACGGCGTGGACCGGGCGTACTGGGCCCTTTCGACCAGCCACCTACACAACATGCGGCGTGGACCGGGCGTACTGGGCCCTTTCGACCAGCCACCTACACAACATGCGGCGTGAACCGGGCGCACTGGGCCCTTTCGACCAGCCACCTACACAAAATGCGGCGTGGACCGGGCGTACTGGGCCCTTTCGACCAGCCACCTACACAACATGCGGCGTGGACCGGGCGTACTGGGCCCTTTCGACCAGCCACCTACACAACATGCGGCGTGGACCGGGCGTACTGGGCCCTTTCGACCAGCCACCTACACAAAATGCGGCGTGGACCGGGCGTACTGGGCCCTTTCGACCAGCCACCTACACAACATGCGGCGTGGACCGGGCGTACTGGGCCCTTTCGACCAGCCACCTACACAACATGCGGCGTGGACCGGGCGTACTGGGCCTTTTCGACCAGCCACCTACAGAACATGCGGCGTGGACCGGGCATTCTAGGCCCCTTCGACCAGCCACCAACACAACATGCAGCGTGGACCGGGCACTCTAGGCCCCTTCGACCAGCCACCAACACAACATGCGGCGTGGATCGGGCGTACTAGGCCCCGCGACCAGCCAACATTAGAAAAATATAAATTAATCATTTATACAGTGCTTAATGTATTTATTGTATAAAACAATTTTATTTCAATTTCCAAGTATCGATTTCTTATATTCGACATATTAATTAATCGAGAAGAACGAAATTTAAAAAATAATCGTTTGGCATAATCGTTTTCGGACATCATTACAATAAAAAAAAGTATAATGGACGGCGATTTTTTAAACAAACTCAGTAGTGGTAATGAATAATACGTGTTATTGGAACCGTGTTCGTATATTATGTTAAGATTTGGACATTTTCTAGTTGTATATAATATTTTATTTGTCACATTTTAAATCGTATCTGCATGAGTGATATTCGTGAAAAGAAAAAATGAAAACACGCACGTCTGGCGCGAAACTTCGTCTTTGGATAACACAAAACTTCATTACCACTATTTATTTAACTTGAACAATGGATGAATTCGTCAAATAATTAAATGATTCACTGCCCCTGGGGTGGGGTTTAGATGTTCAAAATCACAATTTTTTATGTTTTTTAGCCTCGACCACCACTGTCATCAAAATAGCGATTATAGTATTTACAGTCTTGAATTTTATATAGGTGAATTAATTAACTTGCGCGCTGAATATGAAAGATTTAATGGCGTAAACATAATGAGTTTTTATAACTCTCATAATTAACGCACATTTATAAGATTTGATGGGTATGTGTTAATTCTGGGGTCCCAAAGGACCCGCTACCGAGCCGGCGGAGGTTCGTGTGTTCGGGTCCTTTCGGGGGCGGTTCCGAACTATACGGTTAAATAGATAGCTCAGTTTCCCGACAGTATTTTAATAAAAGAAGACATTGGAAATTAAGAAAATCAATATTGAAAACGAAAAAAATGTTTCATTTCATAACAAAACTGTAACACTTGCGTCCAAAGCATTTGCTTAATTCAGCTTTTAAATATAATTGTCGAAAGGCTTTGCATCCACTTCCGATCTCAATATTCTAAGTCATAAAAAAAGAGTTCTTCTTATTTAAAAAATGTTCTTGATCAGTAGATACTATTATCATTTATTACTCCTGCTAAGCAACTCCTGTGTACTTCCCCCCCTTCCTTCTTCCCTGTGGTAGCTTCCCGTACCAAAAAAATGTAAGGCACCTGCAATAACACAATTATTCATTAAATATATACAGGGTGTTAGGGTGAACACCGTTATCCTTGCAACCAGTGGTTTGGTTTAATTTATAGAACGTAAAATCAATGAAAAATTACAACTTTTTTTTTCTTTTTTTTTGACCTACATTTTACCACAAGAGACGCAAGTTCGTTGCCATATGCGCTAGGGCAACGAACTTGCGTCTCAACACGGGCGGGGGCTGTGGGATGTGACCTGACCGGCCGCGAGCGCAACCTCTCTTTCAGTCAGTCAGCTGTTTCGTTAGAGAGCACGGTGTCGGATATAAACTTTTTAAAATCGATTAATGAAAATAACGTTTTTTTTTTGTTGTGTTCGGTCATTTATTTTTATATTTTAGTCAACTACCCATGGTTTGAATGACAAGAGTGTTTACCCTTACAGGCTGTATACCTATTTGTTAGTACAATTTATAGTCTGGGACTTGGGACCAAGTTTACCAAAAGGTACCGTAGTACGTGTAACTGGGTTGTGGAGTACAGATGGGCAGTCACTCCATGTAAAATACTGGTATTTGGCAGCATCTGGTTCGACCCCAACTTATGAAAAGACTAGGCAGATGATGAACCATATATACACACAACAAGCATAGGAAAAAAAATAAAAGAAAAGGTTTAGTCTAGGAATGACTGATTCGCGAAATGACTACATAGTCTATAAATGACAGATTCTACAAATGACAGATTCTACAAATGACCGATTCTATAAATGACAGACCCTACAAATGACCGATTCTATAAATGACCAATTCTACAATTGACTGATTCTACAAATGACAGATTTTTTAAATGTATGAACAGTAGTACATTGATTAGGAATTAGGAAAGTCATCATCATCTGACTAGCTTTTTCCCAGATGTCTCCCTGATGGTGGCGCGTGTATTGGATCATTTAGCTCCCTTCTAAATGATTGAGCTGAATGGTGCTGATCTATGCGTCATGTTCGTAAACGGACGCCGTCAGTTGTGACTCGTCATTTATTCACTGCCATGGTCTATTTTAAGTTTTGAATTGTTTTGGTTATGAGATTGTACATTCCGCGGAAGTGCGGGAGTCGAGGCTTTTTAAGTGCCCGCAAAAGACCCTCCACAATCGCAAGGTGTGCAATCTCAGAGAATATTTCTTAAAAGCCGAAGTGGATATATGCACCGTGCTGTGGTGGCAGTGGACAAGGAGCTCACCCCGCTCTCCATGGCTATAGAGAACTGGCGTAAACCTGTAGTAAAACAAGGAGCTTACAGCTCCTTGGTGTGCCATTCTTCCTTAAGTTCTGAGTAGAGCTCCACTATTACTGATAAATTCTTGCACTGACTGGACAGGTCCACTCAAATCTGTGTGGTTCTTTCCTCAAAAGACCATTTCAGACGCTAATCTACATGATCCTCATATGGCCTGACCAAGATTATGTCTGGACATTAAAAGAGACTGCAACCTCTGAATTTGTTTCGGCCTTTCTTCTCAGAGTAGTCAGATAGGAAACGCCGACCTCATCTAACTTATTTTTACTATTTTTTAATATAACGTGTATAAGAAATTCCAATATCCTATTTACAGAATAAACAATTTCATTTTCATTTCAGTCATTTGTAGAATCAGTCAATTGTAGAATCGGTCATTTATAGAATCGGTCATTTGTAGAATCTGTCATTTGTAGAATCAGTCATTTATAGAATCGGTCATTTGTAGAATCGGTCAATTATAGAATATGTAGTCATTTCGCGAATCAGTCATTCCTAGACTAAACCGTCCAAACATTGCGCGGTAAGAGCGCGGCAGCAATACGCGGTTTACAGGGGCCCTATTATGAACTCTTATTTCCAGGCAGTTTACGGCGTAAAGAGAATTGCCTTGCAATTTCGTATTATGAATCGTCAAAACCAGCCAGTCAGCGGTCACGTGACACCCGCCGCCTTCTGCCTGAATATTGCCTAGCAATACCGTACTACGAACGTTCGTTTGACATTTCTTGACATATTAAAACTGTTAATAAGTAACCTCTCAATCCATTCAATATAAGCTCCTCAGAAGCAGCTTTTATTGAATGGATTGTGAATTGTTTTAGATTTATTTGTTGAAATCATTCGTGCGTTATCCAGTTAACATAAAAAAATATCAGGTGTGACGAATATGTACCGTTTGAGTTTCTGGAAACTCTAGAAAGTAGCACTTCTGAGTAATAAAAACATCGAAAAAACGACAAAATTGTAAAACTCCCACAACTTTTCCAACAGAACATAAGTTAGGCGCCGACGAGGGCGAAATCTCTCATCCACTGAACTATGTATAATAATTACAACTGCCTTTTAATATCTCGTTTATTTATTTTCATCCTTAATTATACATTTTTAAATATTTTGTATTAGTCATTAAAAACATCATTTGAAAATAAAAAAATAGGTCCGCCGTTATCGGGAGCAGGGTCCAAGCTACCAGTGGTTAGGGTTGCAGACTTGCAGAGACAGGAACCTCCTCACAAAGCGAGCCTTATCTGCCTTCTGAATCAGGCCCTTGATACAACTGCCTAACGAGAGCCTCCAGAGCTGCTAGCCGAGGCTTTCGGCCATCAGCCAGGCCATTGGCCGTTCCGACAATCGGCACAATGCAATGATAGCCGAGCTCATATTCCACATGTCAACAACTGCCTCTATTAATAATATTATCATGATGAAAACTGATTTTAAAAACACTTGAAAACCATCACACGGTTGTGTGGTGTAAGTATATTCATCCACCACCATATCCATCCCTAGCCATATTTTTGTTTATACTTCGAATCTAGTAGGTTCTTAAAATTATATAAAAATAATTTCTTTGTACAACAATGATAACAATAAACGTCCATGAAGTTGTCAAATTCCCAGCTGAATTTCAAGTGGAGTATGTTCGAAAACTTAATCTCGCGTTACAATTTGCAAACACACAAAATTATTAAATGAATTAATTATATAATTAGCACAATATACATTGCGTTCATATTTTCACCTACTTTTAGTAACTAGAATTATTTTTATTTATTATTTTTCATAAAATACGTGATTTAAATAAAATCGTAACTTACCGATAAATAATGTCTTTGTGTTTCTGAATGAAACGGCAGAGAATTACAAGCCAACCATAGACAGACTACCCAGCGTGAAGTCGGTCCGAATTATGAATGTCATAATACGAAACTTAACCATGCAGGGATATGAATTGCCTGGAACTTGACAGGTTTTTTAAAAGTTCGTAATAGGCCCCCAGGACACATTTCTGCCGCGCCGCCAAACTTCAAACGCCAAACTTCGCTTACACACGCAATCGCTTTCATGCCAACCGAAGTTTAGCATGAAAGCGATTGCGTGTGTCGTAGCTCTGCTAATAATTCTTCCAAACACAGCACAGGCGTAGCAAGGCGCTTTTTGTCTCTACGAAGAATAGACATAGCTTTTTCTATACAAAGTGACAGTTCGTTTCTTCATTTTTGACATCCACCGTAGAAATCTTTCTACAATCTGTCATTTTGTCTTTCATTTCTAACGATCTTTGTCTAGGTCTTTTTATATGTAGACTATTTCGGAAGAAAGTTTTTTATCCTTACTGTCAAAATCACACTGACAACCGATAAATCCTATTACAAAACAAAGAATTCTGAGTCGAATTATGTAAAAGAGTGAATTTCGTAATAAGTGCAGTTGACTCTTTCTATTTTGCTGCCGTCTCGTACTGTCTACTGTCTACAGGAAACGTCATTTTTGTCTACTCTTCCGTCGACAAAACGGTGCTCATGCTACGCCTGCAGGTAGACAGAAGGACTCGCGCGCGGCATTCGTCCAAAGAAACGCGCGGCCGCCGCGCGCGATTGCCGCTCAATGAAAGAAAAGAAGAAAAAGAAAAGAAAGAAAGAAAATACGTTCATTAGCGGTAAACATGACGCAAAAAAAAAAGAAAACAAATACAAAGAAAAAAATAAGAAAAGGTTGGGGGAAACATGCGTCACATCCACGCAAAACGGCTATGCACAAACCGTTACACCCAATGTGTTTTTGTCTGTTCAAAAAGATAATGAATCGGGTGTAGGGTCACTCCAAAGTTTCGAACAACTTTCGAATAGACCCGTATCTACGTTGACGGACTTAGAGAGTAGGTACTACCTACTTTGATACCTTGATTCACAAATAAACTCTTGAGATCCGCACAGACTCCATGTGACTAACAGTGTGATTATTTTGGCGCGACTAACTAAAGGTTAATCGTTGCAAAAAGTATATGCCCGCGAGGTCTATTGTTCGCAGAACTACTAGTAAATATCTTATAGAAATGAATGAATTATAAGAATTTCTAATAAAAGTTTGACTTTTTTTTTCAGGTCTCTATGTACCAATTACAAAACATGGAGAATACAAATCTCTTTTAAAGCAGCTGAAGAAATCTGAAAGTGCTAAGGTGGCTTTTAAGAAAAAATATAATCTTGCAAAGAAAATGAAAGGACCACAGCATTCAATATTATGTCATCAAAATTGTCAGCTACTGCAAAGATATTCTGCCAAATGCTAGTCTCTCAGAGTGACAAGAAAAAATCTGGTAGACGATTCAAACTGGACGATTTTTTTTAGCATTATCTTTGTACAAGCCCTCGCCTAAACCTTATCGCTTACTTAGTCTAATGTGCGTTTTGCCGAGTAGAAGAACATTGCAAAATTTACTGCACAATTTAGATTTAAAATCTGGAGTCAATAAATTAATATTTGAAAACTTAAAAAATAGAGTAGCGAAACTGCCTGACAATTACAAATATTGCTCAATTTTGTTTGATGAGATAGCGATTGGACCAGGGCCCTGTTTAATAAAGCTGACAATCCGACAAGGCCGACATATGTCTAAAAACCACATTATTTCTGACGGCTCGGAGTGGCATACGTTACGTGTAAATACAATGACCAATCACTTGAGAGAAAACTATACGTTATCAACCAAGAATGTAAAGAAAGTTGAATCTTCGGTCCATCCATCTATTATATTCGGTCCAACCATAGTATTAATTGAATGGTTTCCGTTTCTGTCTACAAACGCAGATTCATTTTGATAAGGGAATCTAGAGGAATTAACGAACCGTCCACAATAAAAAAGTGAAGTAGTGAAAAGTATTCGGTTACAAATTATCAAGCCAGCGAACCTCTTCTCCGATTAATTCAGTAGTCAGTCATACCCTTCTTATGCAATGATGTACGGTTGCTTTACTAAGCCCATGCGCATCACCAATAACGTGGTACTGTGAACCACAACCCATCCAATGCAAAGCGCATAAAAGGACATGACCAGTTCCTGCACTCGAATTCGGGAACTTGTGCAGGATTACAGCAGGAGTACACTATGATTTAAAAATTAAGATCTAATTTATCTTGGATAAATTATACCGAATAAAGCCAAGGTTAAAATATTTGCAAAAACAGTAGTTTAATTGCTTCCGCTATTCTTTTAGAGTGCGTTTCATCCTATGCCGTAGTGTTGGTTCCCCTGCTGTATGACGAATTTTGTACGTTACGGCGCCACCTAATAGGTCCGTTGTTAAAGTGCCAACATTATGGCATAGGAACTATAATGAAAAAGCACTCTATAAGTACTTTCCGATTTTGACGTTCCATTGTATCCATAATCATCCGGTAACCATAATAAGCTAAACAGTATGGAGAAAAATAAAATAAGAACGAGTTATTTTCGATCAAGAGAATAAATGACATGGAATAATATATTATAATGCATGTTTTGTTTTTGATTAATTTGATTTATTTACATTTTATAATCTAAGTTTGCACGCCTACAGGTTAGGTTTTTATTGACATTTGGTGTATAAAGGACTGTTATTTCTTTGACAATGCATCTGACATTAGTGGCGGGACCAAAGGCACAATGTAGGAATCTTTTTCATAAAATCCCCAATTAATCGATTAGAGTCAAAGCATGAAATCGATTCACAAAAAAAATATTTTTGAAAAATATATCAATTCAAAAATATTTTTTTAACTGTGTTTGATTAATAATAACATAACATAACATCACGCTTCTAATGCCTGAAGGGAGAGGTGTACCTATACACCCTCATTTTGCTAGTTGTGTTGTAAGTCTCGTGCATTAGGGGGCGAGCCTATTGCCATCAACCGGGCGCAAATCCGGACTCCACTTGCTACTGAGATATTCCAGATGAACAAACCCAATAACACTTTGCCTGATCAGGGAATCGCACCCAGGACCTAATGCTCAGGTGTAGCTGAGCATGAGGTCCTGGGTGCGATTCCAGCGCTACAGCGCTTGGGACCACTAGACCAACGAGGCAGTCAAATGATTTCGATTTTAGTGTTTTAGGTTCGAGAAAAAATCGAGTATCATTTATCGATCTCAGATCACCATTCACCATCCCTACCGATCCATCCGATCTTGGCGTCACGTTGTGTTTACATATTCGTTGTGTACTGTGCGATTATTGTGTTCTATTTCTAACGACCATTGCTATTATTTACGAACTGATAATTATCTTCAAAGCCTGATTACCATTGCTATATAAAAAGGATTCTTCGGTTTTGCTCTACGATTCGATTAAATGGATATTAAGATGAGATGCATAAACTGTGGTATATTTCGTAAGGCGGGTTCAAAGGCATATTATGTCAATGCTAACCTTACCCCTGCAAGCGAGACTTGCCCGGTGGTTGAATAATCAGGTATGTACTTAAACTACATTGGAACAATACCTACTATATAACAACAAGACTGCAGGTTTAAAGTCTGACATAGCGGTTCCATTGCATTTGAGCCAGCAAAACGAAATAAAGCAGCGTTTATTTGGGGAAAGGGTGGCAATGCATCAGCAAAAACCCTGCTATGGGCGGCCGTGATTGCCTAATTCCCGTAACTAAAAACGTTCAAATTCAAGTCGCAATCTCATTGTCAAAAACTCGATTACCACAACGCCTAGCGCCATCTCATATCGAAAACCAGAGTTATTTAGTGAATACTTATCTTTATTTTTCTCAGTTTCCTGATCTTTTAGACTCCTGAAACGTTTTTATCTGGAAACTGTAGTATACAACAATTGCAAAAATAAAACAATATTTGCTGCACATTGATTTCGACACCTATGCGCGCCCATAGTCCCACTGGTCATGTCATTTGTTTATCGGGTGTAAGTGCTAGGTTTCTACTTATAAGGTGTTCAAGTCGATGACCAATTTTATCAATTAAATATGACTGAAAATTAAATTGAAAATTATTTTTTTCTTTAAAGCAGAAATCTGTAATTGAGAAGGAGAAATTGATTCTGCTTTTAAATGATCGTCATTGCCTCCTTGTTTGTATTCGTTCTAAGTATTCCTCATCACTACTCTCACTGCTCGATGATGTGACGTTGCAAATTGACATCTTAGGCGACATCTAGCGGTGGAGCTAGGTAGCTCCAGAGTTTCTCAATACTGGAGACAGAGCGTTGTTTTTGGGTTTCGATAATTAATTAGATGTTAATTAAGGAATTAAAATTAATTAACATTCAGATGTAATCACCCAAATTTTATAGTCATGCAATGTCCAATAAATTAAATTTAATTCTTATGATAGAATTTCGGAAGTGGATTGTCACTGTCAAAGAATTCGGTTTTTAGTCTGTGGTTAGAACTTTCTCGAAGGTCGATAAGGAGGAGTCAGGTCTTTGGTCCTGCGTGTGTGACGAGAAGGGTGTTCCTTCCCGATCCTGGTGACGCTACGCAATGATGGAGTTTTAACAGGTATGTTATTCGAGAGGCACCAGTTCTGTGATGATTAGACTGTGTTCGGCCAATAATCTTATTGGAAATATATCAGAGATGTTGTTTCAGTAGCCGAACCTGTCTGGCTTTTTATGCTAGCCTGAACTGATGCGAACGTGAAGGACGTGACGCCCTGGTGCCGTCCCGTGGTCTGGTGAAATAGCAGTTAGTCCCGACTAGTGGCGGGCAGTGTGCTGGTAGACCCGGGCTTTGGCAGTTTAGAGGTTAGACCCTACGAGTGCTGGCAGTGTGGCCATCCCCGTATATTGGAAGGCCTTACCATCCGGTAGCTCGTCCAGGAAAGTGTCGCCGCTCCAGGTAACGATTAGCGTCATCGTTTTCCTTACGGATCCCGTAGGCCGCGTGTACGTGGGAACCCAGAGTTTTCTCTGTGGTTCCATGCCAAGGGACTAGATTCCGTCAACTGACGTCAACTGAGAGTCCATCATGAACAGAGGGACAGTTAACACCTGCAAGTTTGTAGTAGACCCTTTGAGTGAGTGATACCCAGGTGACCATTTTGTTAAGGTCATTTCCAAGTGATTTAGGCCTATGTATAGTAAACTAGGTTATAAACCAGTTGTTCTAAATTTCATGTGTTAGGTTGTGTCTCAGGGGCTTTCCCCAAATGTTATAATTCCTCTTATGAGCACAACCATATTTAAGGTCACTTATTATTCGATTGAGCTAGAAGTTGTTAAGCGTTCATCTCACGGATCCTCACAAGCGACCTTGAGCTTGTTGATATTTAATCTCATGCTTGTATTTCTCCTAACATACCTTGTTACGGAGACGGGGTGTGTTAGAGGCTAATACCAGGTTAAAGGTTGGGAAAGTTCTAGTGTTTTAGTGGCTTGCCACAATTTTTGTAAACCTGTGTTATATAATTACAATAAACTTTGTAAAAAAAGTAATGGTTTAATTGGTTCTTTCCCTATTTATATATACCTAATAAATTTACTTTAGCACTGCAGGAAGCCGGGTGACAATGACAGTACCATTTTTTGTAATAAACCTTTTAAAAACACTTTCTTACCCCTTCAAATTTAAAATATGATTTCGCGACGGAGGGTAACGCTCCTGTCAGAATTGTCGGACAATTCTACAAATATGTCAATATATCATGATAATTTTTTGTTTATTAAAGCAGATTTGTCAAGTTTTTCACGACAAATTGTCACCTGTCACCTGTCGCTCGAAAAGTTTTATTAAACAGAAAAATGTCGGATGGTGCGACAATCCGACATATTTGTAAATTTTTCGCCTTGACAATTTTTTCGCTTGTACCTAAGTTTAATTAACCGCGTTTTTAAATGACAATTTTTTTTTTACATATTTGTCACTTTTATTAAACAGCCTAAGCGCGACAATTTTTCAATTTGTTCATTTTTTGACATATATGTCGAATTGTCAGCTTTATTAAACAGGGCCCAGGGACTTATGACAAAAAGCATGATAAAGTTATTTGATTTGTCGACAATGGAGAAAAAACTGAAAAAGAATTTTGTGATCATACAATTTTTTTTTCTTTTTCTTCTCTTCCAAAAAATAGTTTGCCCTTTAACATAAAAACGTAACTTACGATATGCTTTTTATTTATTAATATTTTTGATGATATTTGTACCTGTCGGGGGGAGTCCCTCGTGTCCTGAAATACAAGTTACGGCTTAGTTTAGGCACCAGTATCCCACAAATGAACATTGTCCTCATCATAATTATTATTTTTCCATTTTTGACTTAGTCAATAAGTGTTATTTGTGGAAGAAAAATAAACATGATTTTATTTTATTATTAAATCCATGACCGTTATTTGGAGCTTACTGTTTGAGATAGGCCCCATCTGTTTTCCGGTTATTTATGTCCTTCTCCTTCACTCCTATATATTTGTCTCGCTCGCACACTCCCCACCAGGCAGGCCCGAACGCAGTAGGGAGGCTCGAAGGCGTTCACGAATCATTGGCGTCTTGTTTTCCGGCGAGTACGGTTGTCTTCACCTTCACTAAACCGTAAATAGAAGTATCACCTGCGCGTGAGTTAATTTCATTTTTAAACGGTGTTACCGTTCGTATTTTAAATCGATTTGATATTAACGTTCATAATTCAAATTGATTACGCAGGATGGATGATTTAGATAAAAATAGTACATGTGTGAACGCGAGTGTTGAGGAGCCGCGACATGATTTATCGCGGGATCGTGTGCCAAAGCCGGCTCAGGCCAGTTCTCGGAAACGTGCACGCTCAGCTAGGAGTTCATCATCTAGTAGCAGCCCTTCTTCGTCAAGTGATTCCATGGATTCCGCGAGCTCTTCCGACCGAAAGAAGAAACGTGGCCGTCACCACAAAAGAAGGGGGGGCAAATATAGTCGCAAATCACGGAAAGACAATCGGCGGATGCACAAGTTATTCCGAGAGGTGAGTGCATTACGTAATCAAATTGCTTTATCATCATCAGTGCCATGTGGCGGTGCGGAGCCCGCGTCAGTTATAGACAACGACTTTTTGATTGATGACAGTGTTAGTGGCATCTTGTACAATGATGGTAGTGATGCGTGCGCGACTGAGCCTACTCAGGTTCAACTGCCGTTCAATTTTGATATTGAAACAAAACTGAAAGAGCCTGCGGTTCCTAAAGCACCCGATAATTTATTGAAAGCCCTTCAGGATGTACAATATTTTAATAAAAGTGAATGGAGTGAGGTCAGGTACTCTGAAGTCCAGAAATCATATTGCCATACGCCTGGTTTTATTGACCTTGAAGCTAATGAGGAGATTCGTGCGTATGATCAGTTGCGCCATTTGGCTTATGCTGACAAGGCTTACGCCGCTCTTACATTTTGTGCTCTGGAACAAAGGCAGGCGTTATCATCTACTTTGACAGAACTACTATCCTGGGCTCATGCAGAACAGGGTTTAAATTTTAATAGCTTACAGGATAAGATCACGGAGGTTTTTTCTAAAGGTGATTTCCACAAAGCGTCTTCAGATTTGTTGCAGCTTATCTGTGGACACAGGGCTGAAGTTATACAAATGCGCCGAGATGGAATAACTAATCACGTTCGTGATCCTTTAATAAAGGCAACGCTACGTAAGATCCCACCATCCGACCGCCATTTATTCGAAAGCGAATCGTTTACCGCTGCCCTTGAAAAAATGGGTGGGGTTAAGAAGACATTCATGCCCTTAGTTAAACCTACAAGTGGCTTTGCTTCGCAAGCAGGACCAAGCAAGCCCGCACGCCACCCCCCGCAGGGGTCGGCTCACTATCATGGACCCTCGCAGGGTACCAGCCATGGATGCTGCGCGTCTGTGCCTCATCCACATTATCAATACCGCCAGTCCTCACAGGACTGCTATCATGAACGCCCTCAGCGACAGAGCAACCAGAGTGACCGTCGCACGGCGCCTACAAGCAACAACAGAGGTTCATTTCGCTCGCGGGGTGGCCGCCAAAGCTACAAGCCTCAGAGTCAGGGCAAAGGAAACCGTAAACGCCCCGGAGTCTCCTCAGACTACAACTCTGGGAACAAAAACCGTAAGTTCTGACTCGACAGAATTCAGGGCGGGTCAACTAGCACTATTTTACAATCGATGGGAGGAAATGAGAGCTCCAAACTTTCTGTTGCGCATAATAACAGGGTATCGCATACCCTTTCTTCTAAAACCACCTCTAATGTTGCCACATTTGAGGAAAGGGCCCTACATCACACAGGAGTCCGAATCGATGTCGGCACTTATCAGTCAAATGAAAGACCAAGGTGTATTAGAAGCAGTGCGACGTTCCCCGAGCTTCCTGTCAACTATGTTTCTTGTGCCAAAGAGCGATGGCTCCGACCGCCCAATATTCAACTTAAGAGCTTTAAACGACTATGTAATCACGGAACCCTTCAGCCTGATAAATGTATTTCGTATACCGGAGTTCCTCCAGCCAGGCGACTGGCTTTGCAAAGTAGACCTTTCGCAAGCATACTTTCATTTGCCAATATCTCCAGCACACAGAAGATTTTTGCGCCTCATTTACCAAGGGGAGCTATTAGAAATGACTTGCTTACCTTTCGGCCTCAGTACAGCACCGAAGGTGTTTGCTTCTCTGAGCAACTGGGTCGCTCAAACATTGCGAGAACAGAATCTGCGCATAATTGTCTACCTGGACGACTTCCTGGTAGTTCACCAGGACAAGGACACTCTGCAAACTCACGTTCGTACTCTCCTGGACCGACTAAAATATCTAGGGTGGCAAGTAAATCTAAAGAAATCCGTTGTATCTCCACAAAAGAGTCTTGTGTATCTGGGAGTTCAGTGGGATCGTTGGGCCAACAAAAAATCCCTGCCACAAGACAAGGTCAGAAATCTTATCCACAAGGTCTCTGCAAGGCTGAACTCTGGCAAGGCTTGCCTGCAAGAATTGCAAAGCCTAGTGGGCCTTCTAAACTTTTCAAGTTTTGTGGTGCCACAGGGCAGACTACATCACCGGTTTCTGCTCAGTTTCCTAAATGCATCTCTAAATATGCCAGTCAGGAAGGAGATCCACTTACCAGACGAATTCCTAGAAGATCTTCAGTGGTGGCTTCACAACTGCCACCAAACATCTGCAATCCACCTACCACCACCAACTCACTTTGTGACCACAGACGCCTCCGATCTGGCTTGGGGAGCTCAGGTGGACGGTTACGCAGTGTCAGGTGTGTGGACTGCTCAAGAACAACATCTACATTGCAACCTAAAAGAGATGCTGGCAATCTTAAAGGTGCTCGAAACCCACGGTCCTCTACTGTGCAAGTCCACTGCTCTGTTCCAGTGCGACAATCGAACAGTTGTGGCCCACTTGCGGAACGAGGGCGGCACGAGATCGCCACCTCTGATGGAAGTAACGTACAGAGTGTTCCGCTTACTAGATCGTCATCAAATAAATCTGACAGTCAATTATATACCCGGCATTTACAACGGACATGCGGATCACCTCTCCAGACACAAGCTAGTACCAGAATGGCATCTTCTGCCCGCCTGCACGGAGAAGGTATTTCACAAGTTTGGCACTCCGGTAGTAGATCTATTTGCGTCCAGTCGAGCAAACGTCGTAGCCAACTACGTGTCTCTGGATTTAACAGATACCCAAGCGTTATTCCACAATGCCTTTTCCCGCCAGTGGAACTACCACCTTGCGTGGGTGTTCCCACCACCATACCTGATACCCAAGGTGCTGACCCACCTCAACTCGGCGACCGGGCTGTACCTTTTAATTAACCCTTTTGCTACTTCTCGACATACAGCAACACTCCTCCTCCTGTGCTCAGGCAGACGAGTTCACGATCTGACATTGCTGCTAGTGGACTCAGAGCATTGCATCGATGACGGCAGTGACATTGTTTTAAAGCCAGTATTTGGCTCTAAAACCGATAGTGTCACTC
Organism: Lithophane semibrunnea; assembly: GCA_947363905.1. Classification (NCBI taxonomy): domain Eukaryota; kingdom Metazoa; phylum Arthropoda; class Insecta; order Lepidoptera; family Noctuidae; genus Lithophane; species Lithophane semibrunnea. The sequence continues at coordinate 22,998,547 of OX376185.1, forward strand.
ATAGGCAATCGGGATGGAAGTTACTGTCTAATACGAGTAATAAAAATCTGGATCCTGTGTTTTGGGTAAGAAAATTAATTGAGCTTCTTAAAGATAGAAGAGATTCGGGTAATTGTCCAAACTTGTTTGTAAATATCAGAGGACAAGCAAAGGCGGCCTCTCGCACTGTGATTGCGGGATGGATTAAAACTGTACTAACAGAGGCTGGTATACCCGCTACACCTGGAAGTCTACGATCAGCAGTATCTTCAAAAAATTGGTCTGATAACTTACCTCTGGATGAAATTTTGTCCAGAGGAAATTGGAAATCCAAAGAGACTTTTACACGCTTCTACAGACGAGAGATACTGCCTGCCTCTGCTAGCAACAGCATTACTAGAATGTTCAACCCAGCTGATTAATCTTTTATTTTTTGTATTAATATTTTTTTTTTTGGAACACAGATTGAGTGACTTTTGTGATTACAGAATTGTTAATGATTGGTTTTTGTTGTATTTATTGCTTGCACACTCCAAAGCTGTTTAATATAATAATATATTATCTTCCAAATAATAAATGTCTATCACTTAATCCATAGGTATAGATTATTTTCCTGAAGTCAATCAAACTTACTTCACATTGGCGTCCCCACCACCAGGCGATAACAAACACGTCTCAAACAGTAAGCTTCAAATAACGGTCATGGATTTAATAGAAGCGTTTTTCCTGAAATAAAACGCATATTAAATACTTACCTTATTTGAAGCTTACAATTAATTTCTGCCTGGTATTTTCGACTCAATGATTCGTGAACGCCTTCGAGCCTCCCTACTGCGTTCGGGCCTGCCTGGTGGGGAGTGTGCGAGCGAGACAAATATATAGGAGTGAAGGAGAAGGAAATAAATAACCGGAAAACAGATGGGGCCTATCTCAAACAGTAAGCTTCAAATAAGGTAAGTATTTAATATGCGTTTTATTTCAGGAAAAAGCTTCTATTATTTATTATCACATCTTAGTTTTCATGATCAGAGGCATCGTTAAAGAGTTCAAGCAGCCGATAGCATATTATTATTGCCATGGAAGCACTAAGACTATTGACCTAAAATCTCAAATTAAAAATATTATTTTAAAAGTGCATTTTGTGACCAAGGCACCTCCAATTAGGCAGCCATAAACTTATTACTGAAGACACGAGAAATGTTTGTAAAAAAAGGTAAAGAATACCGTGAAGGGTTTTTCAAGGTGGGGAAAGACAACATTTTCCCCCTATATGATCCTCCTCAAAGGGACAAGGAATAACTTAATAACAAAAGATTTGAAATATCTCAAGTCCCACATTGTGGCCTTATATAATAGGTGCCCATCATACAGAGGCGCAAAATTAAATTGGAAAGCGCTTATAAGATTTACTGTGTAAAAAATTAAGTTCATCTTCCTATGTTTTATACACCGTGGCATTTTAATCGTCTTTCATCCGCAGCCCACTTCATGTATCCAATGACTACTACACATTCATAAAAAAAAGATAGGTATTTATGAACATTTGAGTAATTAAAAAAAAAAATATTAATTCAATAGTAAGACGCATGACGTAGTTTGAAACAACCTGTTATGAGCGCGGTCCGAGCATTGCGTTCCAAAGGCGGCACGGACTGAAGCGGCGGCATCTTTAACAGAGTTCATTCCCCCTATTGCAAAAATGTGTTTCTTACTATTGCAATCCTAAAGGCTCTTAAATACTGGCGCGATTCGCCGCGCGACGCGACGCCGCCGCATTGTTCGCCGTGAAGTTTCCTCAGAAATTGTTTTGTCAAAATTCGCGTCGCGCGACGAATCGCGCCAGTATGTAAGAGCCTTAATGTTCTCATTCGTGTAGCAGTTTGTACATAAAAGCTATTTAATTCCAATTCTTCCTTCATACTTGGTACGGGCTTAGGACCGACCGTCAGAAACATAATTAATTCTTAATAAAACCAAAACTAAGTTGTGTTAGATACGTAGGTACATAGTAAGTGCAGATTAATAAAAAAGAAAGTTACAAACATACGGCCGATTTCAATAACTGATCAATTTGTCTTCGTTCGACCCTATTGAAGATAGAAATTTGACTCATGTCTACTAACCTAGCAAATAACAAACAAAAGATATGTAGTTACTGAAATTGCAATCCTGGCACTTGCGGGTTGATCACACCTCGGTTGCGTAACATTTTCAGATTATTTGGAGCAGCGTACAATCTCCTTGCTCCCCGTAAATTGTCACCACTCACTGCGTACAGGCGCACCATTTGTAGGTATCTACTCGATATTCGAGTATCGATAGTTCCTCATAATCATTGTGAAGTAGGTAGGATCTATTCACTTCTTGCACTGTAACGATCGCGAACAACCTTTGATATCCGGTAGCGCGCGCGCACTTCCACTTCCGGTATTCAGCCGCAACTGAGACGCTGCGAGATTGACCTTCACTTATTTTTCGAGTGAAAGGGGCGGGGCGTGACACGCGCGGCTCTACTCAAAGGATAGCATTAGAGCTCCTCATTGGATGACAGTCCACGTGGACTATGCTTGATTGGCTTTCGGTATTGGAATGATCTACTCGACCCGTGCGCTGCGTAGGTATGTTCTACCGTTTGATACGTAAACATTAATAACGGGATGTTTCAGAATTCTAATGCAATATTTATTTTTCTTTGTACCTATTATATTAATTAATGGTAAAAAAAAAAATCGTGTCTGGAGGTATTTTATGTCGGATACATTGAGTGGACCACCTTTGTAAGACGATTAAAATGCCACGGTGTATAAATTATCATCCATAGTAGACACATGCACACTCTTTACGGCATATCACGGGATAGTTGAGTCTCACTTGCGCTACGGTGTAATTTTTTGGGCGAACTGAACTGACAAAGATACAGCATTTAAAGCTCAAAAAATATGTCTGAGAACAATGTTTAAACTTAAAACCACCTACAGCTGCAAGCCATATTTTAAGCAGTACAATATTCTGCCACTCCCTTGTATTTATATTTTGGAAGAAGTTATGTTTGTAAAGCTCAATCCAAGTCGTTTCGAACGCATGGCTGATGTAGCTCCAAGAAATAGGCGTGACAACAGTAGGTTATGTCAATTGAGGTGTCAAACCGCTGTGATGCGCAAGAGTGTTTATTGCATGGGCCCAATTATTTATAATAAATTACCAAGAGATTGGAAAGATTTAAATGCTTTGCTGTTTAAGAATAGACTACGTACATTTTTGATACATAAATCGTACTACAGTGTGACTGAGTTCCTATCTGAAAAAAAGATTAGTTGACTTTTGTAGTATTACTCTAATTTAATTGAATAATGATTAATTTAATGGTATATAATTTTATAATAATTGATCTAATGATAGATAATAATTTGATGTAAATAATATTACTATGACAATAATTTGATGTGAATGATACTACAGGGTGTTAGGGTAAACACCGTTATCCTTGCAACCAGTGGTTTGGTTTCATTTATAGAACGTAAAATCAATGTAAAATTACAACTTTTTTTTTCTTTTTTTTAAGTCTACATTTTACCACAAGAGACGCAAGTTCGTTGTCCTATGCGCTAGGGCACCAAACTTGCGTCTCAACACGGACGGGGGGTACGGGATGTGACCTGACCGGCCGCGAGCGCGACCCCTCCCTCAGTCAGTCAGCTGTTTCGCTAGAAAGCACGGTGTCGGATAGAAACTTTTTAAAATCTTTTAATGAAAATGACGTTTTTTTTTTGTTGTGTTCGGTCATTTATTTTTATATTTAAGTCAACTACCCATGGTTTGAATGACAAGACTGTTTACCCTTACAGCCTGTATACAATAATACTAATTTTACGTAAATATTTGCATGCTGAATGGCAAAATATGGCTGATCTTTGTACTGTACTAAAAGCAACAACATATATCATTTACCCATACCTATTTGCAAAACTAAAATTATTTTATTCTATTCTAATTTTCATAAATATATAAAAATGAAAGAATAATATAATTTATAAAGATTACACGCGGGCGAAGCCGCTGGCGGCAGCTAGTGTGAAATAAAATATTTTGACTTTGATTTAATTAACACAAAACGATCGTTAGTAAATGTTTTAAACTGATGAATGTTTAATTTAAGTAATGTTCTGTTATGTAATTTAAACTTATCATTTCTTCAAATGAAGTCGTATTTATTGTGGGCATAGGTTATACAGACAGATGTTACGTAAATTACAGTTCCATTATATCCTGCATAATAGGCATACAATAGTATATTATGCAATTAGTGAATAAAGGACGGATTTAAAGCGAGGGCCATAGGTGAATCACGAGCAAGTGAAGGATTCTAACGACTGAATCACGACCGTAGGGAGTGATTCATGATGATTGAACCACTCGCTATGCTCGTGATTCAAGTGTTAGAATCCTGAACGACGCGAGTGATTCATGGCCCTCGATATAAATCCGTTTTATTCAAGAGTTGCATACTATACTTTATACCATGACTACGAGAAAAAGAAGAGTATGTTGTTATGTAAATGTTATGCCTTGGTTTTATAGTACCTACACCGTAGCATAAAATACTTACTCCATAATGTTGATGACTTCTTTTTCTTCGACAACTCATTAAAATGAGTTAGGAAAACAGACTGAAAATGTGGTCAGCTTGATTTTCATTTTTCCATTTACTCAAACAAACAAACTCACACTCAAACTCATCGTAGGCTTTGATGTAAACCAGCCGTGATTTGTTGGTTAGCAAGCTTTCTACTATATCGGCCTTTCTACTATTTCATAAACTCAGGTGTTAACACATTTTCATCAATTGAAAACATTTTCAATCGATTTATTATTAAGTAAACCCTAAACTTTTTGTTCGTACAACTTACAATATTTAAATAAAATAGCGCCCATTTAATAATGACAGCAAAGAACACAAAACAGTTTTAATTCTAATGCTAAACTCCTGCTCGAAAATCAAATCAAATAGGAGTTTGTATATCATTGAGATGGAGTTCGAACAAATTGGTGTTCTAAATTCAAACCCCAAAACAGTGATTAAAAGTGCTTTTTATTCACTGTTTTCAGTGAATAAAATAAGCTTTTTAGAGGGGGCATGGTATAAAGTATATTTTATTTTTAGCAGTAGTAGTAGTTGTATTTTTAGTAGTATTTTTAAAGCATATCTTAAACAATAAGGTAAGAGTTGTAGTAGGTACGGTGGGTAGGTAAAAAAGTTTTTTTTTAAAATAAACTCTTTTTATCTTTTTCCGAGTTTTATTCATACTCTGTAGGTAAAAATCTGGAATTTTTACATTGACATTGAAATTATTGTGTACTATGTTTTTTTCTAATATTATGTAATGCATTCTAATATAATTATTAGAAAAACAGATAGTAAGCAGACTTGACAAATAATAACAATAACAGACTAAACAGATAATAATTGCAACAGCAAAATTCTAACCAAAATAAAACTAAACTGCCAGGAAACATATTCTACCTAAGAACTTCCTACTATCCGGGCATAACCCCCCCCCCAATCTTTCATACATCCCTAATCTTACCTCTCTTTCAATCAGTAGCAACCTGCATCCATCGCAGGAAGTCACCCCTTACATTACTCCCGAATTCCGTCTGTGTACCAGTGGAACTCTGCATTGTTACCAAAAAACATAATGATCCACCTGGAGAATATGTTTTGCGAGCAGATACATCATTAATTGAACAATCAATGTCCATACAACTCACCAGGCGGAACGTATTCAACTTTCCCAGAAGTAAACCTTCGGGAAAACAATGGTGAATGGCTTATTTTATGAGTCACCGGCCGCTCTAAATGCGATAATCAACTAGTGCTATCTTACTGAAGCTTGCTTCAAATCTGATTAACAAGTTTGTGCTATCAAATATTAAAAATTTCGAAATCTCGGCAAAGACAAAACTAAGTCAAGGTTTATTTTAAGAGTTATTACCCGCTCCAAAACAGAATACTGACTGAGTTATTGTTATAATTCTAAAGCAAATGATTATAAACGCCAATAGACTATTTTAAAGATGACTGAAATATTTAAAAATAATGGGCAACATTGGATTATTTTAGTACAATAAATTAATTTAGCATCCTTTATGTGCCAACTGCCTAATGGTTTATTATTTAACCCTACAAGCTCACTTAATTATGGCCGAATATCTTTTCCCCTGTGCTGTCACTGATTTGTTATCAGAAACACATTCTAACCAAGATTTCCATTCACCAGGATCGTCCGTTACTGGTGGTTGGTGACAGCCTGTTGGAACTAGTTTTTTGGAACATTTGTACACACGGCTACACATCAAGCTATACATTTCCAGTATAAGCTGACCTCGCATTGTACGAAAACTCTATACAATGCGAGATCAGCCTAAACTGGAATTGTATAGCTTGATGTGTAGCCGTGTGTACTTACACTTTACAATCTGGACAAGATTTACTAGTAAACCCTAACTTTCCACACTTGAAAATTTTATTTCTTTGGTTCGCTTCTACAACTAGGATGGTAACTTCGATGGTATAAATAGCAAACACGAGCAAGACTATGGCGATCCCGAGTTTACTCGTTGACGACACGGTTGGCGCAGTGGCTGAGCGATGGACTGCTGCGCAACGTGTCGCGGGTTCGATCCCCGCACGGAACAAATATTTGTATGATCTGCAAGTAGTTGTTCCGGTTCTGGGTGTTAGTGTATGTGAGTTTCTATGTTTGTAAACGCACCCACGATACAAGAAGAAATTCTTAGTGTGGGGCAACGTTTTTAAAAACAAAATTCCACCTTGGTCTGCAACTCCTTCAGCTTATCCTGGATTGACACTAATTCCTTACTAGTATCCAACTCTTCATCCACAAATACCGATGGGCTAAAACTAGCGTTGCCGGAGGGAAATATTCGGAAGTATTCCCGTCGTAATGTTTGCGTAGTCATCATCTGCCTAGCCTTTTCCCAACTATGTTGGGGTCGGCTTCCAGTCTAACCGGATGCAGCTTAATACCAGTGTTTTACATGGAGCGACTGCCTATCTGACCTCCACAACCCAGTAATGTTTGCGTAGTTATCGCAAGAATTGAGTAATATTCCGAAATATTCACCGAAAGTTCGACTATTCACCGCTAGATGGCGACGCAATTACCATTGCAGAAGCAAAGGGCGTTACACAAAAAAGTGAGTTTTGAGTTAATTGAAGTTAAAGTTTTAGATGTATTTTAAATTCTAAATAAATTACGATAAACATCAGCACTTTTAAAATTTAAGGGTACCATGAGTCAGTTAACAGATTCTAGTAATATAATTATTTTAAGTAAGAAACTTCCAAATATTTTTTTTTTTTAATATCCGCCCTTTTTGCATCCAACCCGTTCATATTTGGCGTTCCCGAATTGGGCGTTCATATTTTAAAAAGTTTTTAAGGCATAAATACTTGCTTTGGGTGCTTAAAAGAATCATTTTTATTTAAAAGTAAATCATAGCATTCATTTGGTTTCATTATTTAAAGTAACATAAAAACATATTTGTGTGTATGTTTTAATATTCCCCGAATTCGCTCGACTGACTGACGTTTTGGGGGAACATAATCAGTCTGATCATCATCTGCACTAAAATCACTGATTTCACTGACTTCAGACATGTTTTTACATTAAAATAAAATTTTGCAAGCTGCAGGTCGTAACGTATCAATTATCCATGCAACAAGTGTAGCGAAATCCTCTCAATAAATACCTATCGCTCCATCTAGAATCAATGAATCAAAATGAGTTTTTGTCATATGAAACTAGATGGTGCAATGATATCAAAACGGACCTTGGGTACCGAACGCCCTTGTTGCTCCCAATGCTTAAGCCCAATGTTATTACATACACGTTGCGCGTTGGTGATTGTGTATTCATACCCACGAATCTTCCACCATTCTTAACCTTATCAACCTTGGCACAGATATTATAATACTACGTACGGATACCCAATCCCATACAAAGAAATGACACCACCCTAAGTCTGGCAATTGAACTGGCTACCTCCATTGTCTTCCTCCATTTCTTAACAGATGGCAGCATCAGGGACTCACTAATTGCCAGAGACTGTAGTTTTACAACGCCATCTAGGAGTCTTGCCTAGATACTACGCAAGACTACGCTAGAGGTTTTTCTTCCTTTTTTACGTTTTTTCTTACTAGGTGTTCAATTTTTATATTTCTACGTAACGTTCTAGATTAAAAAAAAAGTTTTTTGATTTTCCTTAATGAAACGACTTTAAACGCAAGTTTAAAGTGACCCTGTCATCACTTGAGTAAAACGCCATCCATTGCAAAGAGCTCTTGACAAAATGTTTAACAGATGGCTACTTTATCATTCTTAAGGGTTCGAATTGAAGTAAACGGCTTAATTTAAGTTTTTTGTTGAAAATACGAGATTTATGAGTGTAAATACATAAATCAGCATTAAACAAAGATGTTTTGATTTTTACTAATATTGCCTCAGCCAAAATTTGCCGTATATCTAACGCTTTGTAGTGATTGTTAATTTCATAAATTGTTACTTATGCTGCCATCTATGATTTTTTTTCAAGACTAATTATAATTTGTTCGAGTTGAGACCCCATGACCTTGGTGACTGCAGCCGCAGAAAGCGCATGCAAGCGAGCACTACAGACGGAAGTTGTACAATTATAGCTTTTACTATTATCCGGTAGATGGCACTAATAGCAGTGATTTATTATTACGCGTTCATTCGTAAAACTGTTTAACTGAGTTTGTTACGATTTGAAAACTTCCAGATATTACTTTCATGTACCTACTTATAAGTATACTTAGGTACGTAATAAGTTTTTGTGTGCGGTTTAGGCGTGCAAGTGCTATTTTGCGAGAATAAAAATACATAATGTAGGTACTAAGATGAGTTTATCTTATATATTACTAGCTTCCGCCCGCGGCTTCGCCCGCGTGGTATGTCGATTAAAAGTAGCCTATGTCCTTTCCCGGGATGCCATCTACGAGTATCTCCTTGCCAAATTTTATCGAAATCCGTTCAGTGGTTTAGGCGTTAAAAGGTAATATACAGACAGACAGAGTTACTTTCGAATTTATAATATTAGTATTCGTATGGATTATGTACCGAGGTACCTAATAAAACGATATTAGTTTTTTTTGCAACTCTTATACAGTATGTTAACTAACAAAGGGCGTCCCCGTTAACCTGCAATAGTATAGCGTCTATACATGCTAAAAAATATACTACCACTAAAAAAAAAAGTTTTTTTTTGTTTTTGTATAGTAAAATATTCACAAAAATTGAAATACAAGTGTGCGTGTACAGAGTGTTTCTTTTACGCTTAAATTTAATCGTTTTGTGAACATTTCAGGACATTAGAAAAAAAAAATTTTTTTTTTTTTAGTTGTAATATTTTTTTTCGCATTTATACACGCTATACTATTGCAAGTTAACGGGGACGCCCTTTGTTAGTTAACATACTGTATAATAAAGGGTACCTATGTAATGTAGTAAGGGTACAGGTACACTCATGTGATCCGAGTTTCAATACCTAATTATTTACATACGTGATATGAATCCTCCATAAAAAGTTCTTTGCAATACTAATATCGAACAAAAATGGCGGGTTACGAGAATTCGAATTTTTCGAATTCTAATAAATAACTTAAAGGTTTTTTTTTTTAATTATAGTGCTTTGTTAGTGAAACGCGCCTGAATGACAATGTTCTTCATTACCATTCCCCCTCTAAAAAGCTTATTTTATTCATTGAAGACAGTGAATAAAGTTTACTGACCTTTATTGCCAGATACTGAGTTTCTTTTAAAAACTTCTATGTCAGTTGCTCAGACCAAATAAATATTTGGTCTGAGGTCGGTTGGTGGCAATACTTTAAATTTTGTATTTTTGATAGGTAATAAACCACACAACGAAAACGATAATAAATATTTATGGAAAATGGCGCGCTGGCCGCTGGCTGGTTTTGTTTTTCCATAGGTGTAAATAAAGGCACTGGCAAAACCGTCAGACAGCCTATACAAAAAAATATGATTTGATGAAAAAAAAAATGTAAATAGAGAATGCTCATTTATTAGTAGGATAGTTCATACTAATTCAATGTATAGTAAGTATCCCACTGACGTTTAGTTATGGTAAAAAAAAATCCCATGGGCATGCATGGGAATTTTTTTACCGTATCTAAACGCCACTGGATTGCTTTTGGTTTTTTTTTAAAATAAAAACTTGCTTTTGAGCGCTTCTCTTTGGTAAAAAGCTTCACCAAAACCAATTTCCATTTGATACAAATTCCATGCTGCCATGATAGTACTTACTAATTCCATACTGCCATGTCATTACTCCGACTAGTAAATAGTTATTTGTGGCGTAATTTAAAGTAAAAAGCACGCTTCCATAATACACTGCATTATTGAAATAGTTATTTATGCAACTGTTATATAATAAGGGGTATTGATAAAGTATCACATGAGTGTTTTATAACCTAATTATTTTTACAGTTGCATACCAGACTTTATCTACACCCATGATATGAATCTTCTATAAAAGTTTCTTTGCAATACCAATAACGAACAAACATGGCGCGGTACAACGTGAATTCGAATTTTTCGAATTCGAATGTATGTTTTGTTTTTATGTTATGCCGAGATCCGACGGTGCGCCATATTGCGGACGGACACAGACGAGCCCGCACGACGCACCGTGGGAAGGTGTACGTGGGGGTATCGCAGACATCGGAAGTTCCTCGGTGCGCGGTGCGTGGTGGTCCGTGGTCGTCTGCCGTGCGTCTCCGTCCGCAAAATCGCGGATCGTCGGAACTTGGCATTAGTGAAACGCTCGTGAATGACAAAGTTCTTTTTTTTAAATGAGTTGCATTATGAAATTCAGTATAACATTATAACACCCGTTTGGAAGATATAATGGTTACTATGACACCTGTTGTTTAAATGTTGGCAATAAGCTAACTGTTTTAGAAACTTTTATAGAGGATTTATAGCATGGGTGTAGATATAGAAAGGTTCGAATTTTAAAAACTCTTTCCACGCTAGCGGATAAAATGCACAGCAGAATCTTTCCGAGCTTGTGAGGTGAAAATATAAGTTGTTTCAAGATTCGGTCACTTATTTAGGATTTTTCATTGATAAAATTCAACAAACAGCAATGACTAAGACCAAACTTAAGTCTACAGGATTTAAAATCATAAATCAAAATCAAAATCAAAAGTCATTTATTCAAACTAGGCTGAGAATCAGCACTTTTCGAACGTCAAAATTACATAAGACAGTCCCCCCAAAACGCCCACCCTTCACCACTTCCTAGTGCTTTAGCTGGGAAGAAGAAGTGGCGCAACAAACTCCCCAGCAGCACAGCTGTCTGTTCAGTTAGAAAAATTTGATTCTATACAAAAGTTATTTAGGGTTTGTTAATTATTACCGGATGTTCATTCCAAATGGTCGTGGCACTTAGCCACAAGCATAGGTAATAACAGTCGCACGGGTCTATCCATCAGGTTAAGCTACGCTTGCCGGGGTTGGTCCGTGGATGGGTGACCATCCTTACATATCGAGACTCCTCCGTGCCTCGTAAAGCTCGTTTTAACCCGTTGGTCCCGGCTATCATTCGTGGATCTTTGAAGTCGTTATGGGTCGTCAGAAGCCCGAAAGTCTGACAACCAGTCTTACCAAGGGGGAATCGTATTACCCAGTTACTGGGTTGTGGAGGATAGATAAGCAGTCGCGCCATGTAAAATACTGGTACTTATTCAGCTGCATCCGGTTAGACTGGAAACCGACCCCAATATAGTTGGGAAACGGCAGGCAGATTGATTGTTCATTCCAAATTCGTAGTCTGTACTTAGTCCGTTATACGATTTACTAAAAAAAGATGTTGACTGGTCTTGGTTGGAGATTCTTAGGGCTGCTATCAATCAAATTAAGAATCAACTGACATCGCTTCGAACGCTGCCACATTTTGATCCATCTTACAAGTTGGTTTTGACTGTGTATGCATCTCCAACAGGGTTAGTTTTAGCTCAAAAAATCACTGATAACAGCGACAACGGATCATTCTGGGAAATAGGTCAAGTAGGGGTCGTCAGTTCGTCACGGATGTGGCGTCAGATGGGCATTTGCCTCTATCATTGGATGAAGTTCGTTTTGGGACTAGTAAGTAAAGAAAATATTTCAAAGAAGGTTTCACAATAATTATGTAAAACAAAGTTGGCCTAAAATAAAATTGGAAGACATGACTTGACTTTGACTTGATAGACTTGTTGACTTTTTAGGGTTCCGTAGTCAACAAGGAACCCTTATAGATTCGCCATGTCCGTCTTTCTGTCTCTCTGTCTGTCCGCTCAGAGACTGTTAGTACTAAAAAGCTGTAATTTGATATGGGTACATATTATATATATAAATCACGCCGACAAAGTGGTAGGTACAAAAATAATAATGTTTTTTTTTTGTATGGTACCTCTAAAGTGGGAACTTTTTTTTTTCTCGTCTATCCCATGTTGTGGGGTATCGTTGGAAAGGTCGTTCAAAAAATAGTGAGATTGTGAAAACCATTTTCCGATTCAGGGATTTTTGTTAGAATCAAGTATGCTAGCTAAATAGTTGGTTTTGGATATGTGAAAAAATTCACGGCAGTAGTATTTATATATAACGAAATTAAAAGTAAAACTATCATAGCTATGTAAGTAGGCTCCACAAGTTACCGAGTAGGTAATCTATCGGCCAACTTACATTTGCAGTTGCAAAACAAGTTTTTCAACCACAATGTTAAGTTTGTTTGATAAATTCATCCCAACTACGGAACCCTTCATTGTGCGTGGTTCGACAGGCACTTGGCCGGTTTTTATAAATGTCGTTATGATTTAGCTAGGCAAGGTGATTGCCTGAGTAGGGGTCACAAATGAATAATACCGAACTCATTGCGGAACAAAATCTTAGACGAACTACATAGACCATATTTAGGTACCTAATTATATTAAAAACAAAGATTGAGGCAATATCAAGATGGTGGAGGCCTGATATAGATAAGGATATAGAAAACAAGATAGACAACTGCGAAGTATGTTGTAGTTTACGGCCCACACTCCTACGGGCTCTGTTGACACTTTGGCCATTTCCAGAGCGTCTTTAGCACCGAGTAGGCACAATATAATAGAGATCTCAGTGGCGGAGCCTGCGCTCGAGGCACAATATAATAGAGACCTCAGTGGCAGAGCCTGCGCTCGAGGCACAATATAATAGAGACCTCAGTGGCAGAGCCTGCGCTCGAGGCACAATATAATAGAGACCTCAGTGGCAGAGCCTGCGCTCGAGGCACAATATAAAAATGGACTATGGACTCGATGTGCCAGGGTCGGACTGTAGGTACTACGTGAGATCGCCAAATAGATGTGCGACAAAACTGTACTGCGACTCACCATAGTTCGAATGCACGCTTGTGCGAATGAATTTTTTGTATTTAGTTGTTATTTGATAATTGGATAATAAAGGTAGTTTATTTCAGCACCAAAAAAATTATTTAGGGTCAGTACGCACCGAGACTTGACGCGACGCGACGATGCTTGAAGAGGCCAGTGGTTTCGCGCTGCACAGCGCGGCGCCGCGAGACGCATCTCGACTTCGCGAGGCGCATCGTGAAGTCGCTGGCAGGCCCACGCCTCGCTGCGCCGCGCGGCGCAGCTTGACGTCGCGCGGCGCAGCGGAGCGTGTCTGACAGTGTTTCTACTTTTTGGGGATTTCTCCCTTTTTAGGATAAACTTGCAATTAATGCAATCCGTCTAAATTTAGTTTACCATGTTAATATTGTGCTATTACCGTGTTTAAAGACGACATTGGAAGTCGTGTCGCAAGTCGCACATAATTCAGGTTAAACAAAACAGAACCAACCAAGAAAAACGGGTAATCTTTGCTCCGTTGAGTTGAGACGGGTGGGGCGGGGGTATAGTCTGTTACCTACAACAGTTTCTCGTTTCTGAATAATGCTTTCGTTATGTTTTACGAAAAACCTGAAACGACCCAGTAATATTCGAAACAGACCTTACCCTAAAAATACCCCAAAACTAACCCTGCCGTAATAGTTTTACTCTAAATCTAGGATAAATTACCCTAAGTTGGCATCACTGGGTAGAGACAAGTCGCCACAGCGGCTTCAGGCTGAGACTCGCGGCGTCGAGCGGTGCAGCGCGGCGTGCAAGAGCCTCGAGACGCGTCGCGCTACGCAGTGCGGCCTAGCGCGACGCGGCGAGGCATTTTCGAATTATCTCAACTAAATGTGTATCTTTTTGTGTAGTAAATAAAGTTATATTTTGTATGAACATCTTAAAAAGTGCGTGCAGCGTCGCGTCGCGTCTCGTCTCGGTGTGAACTGACCCTAAAAGTAACAATTTCAGTTATAAATTTATAATGTTGTTGATGGACATTATGTACCTACCTAACTAAGTATACAATTATTTTAACCACAGCGAATAGTTAAGATGCTTGTGTCTACGCAACAAAGGAATGATTGTACTACTAGCTTCATATTTCTGACTGACCGACTCCTTGACAATTCAAAAGTGCCTGCAAATGCTTTGAGTTTGAGTTTGAGTTTGAATTGTTCGTATGTAGACTCAACAATAATGTACCTACAGAGTACAGCTATAATCAGTAAAGCAATGGAGATACAAAGGTATCTACTCTTACACGCGTTATTCTTATTTGGTTACTGCATTGATAATATCAACTTAGGTACTTTTCGATATTGAGCAAAACAGCCATTTACACACAACATAATTTATGTTACCTATTTTATTCAATTCAATCAATCAAATCAATATAAGTAAGTATGTTACTTATTTTAACTATTACTCAGTGCTGCCATTTTTTTCCCTGAGTCCGCTATAGACATGCGTCAGCATCAAAACGAATCTAAAATCCTTTCAGAACGATTTCAGAGATAAATCAAATAGTATCGATAATCAGACAAACTGATTTCACAAAAGCACAGCAAGAGTAGCGTTGCGTAAGCAAGTATTTGTTTATGTTTGAATAGTTTTGATCGATGCATTTCCAGAGATCGTCTCTAGTAATATTATTCGGTTAGAACTTCCAACCGAATAATATTATGTACTAGAGACGATCTCCACCCAGGCGGCGCCTCTGTTTGGCTTCAATAAATTCGTCATGCTAAACAGTTTTTCCAAGTCAGTGTTCGAATCCACAGTAGGTACTTTCGGCATTTAAAAGAAATAAATCGTAACATTAAGAAAGAAAGAGAGAAAGAAAATAAATTTATTTGACCCACCCAGGCAAGGCACACAATATTTACACAAAAATAAACATAAAAATTGTATTGTGTGTGCATTACTGACACATTAAAACATGCCAGTTTCGTGTTTTTTTAATATTTTCTTGAGTCAACGTTTTATTAATTAATTGTATTGTCCCGCGTATGATCCCGAATCGACTTAGCTTCGATTCGGAATTGAAATCAGAAATCAAATGTATATCGCAATTCGCAAGCGATCCGTTTGCGTTGGTGTAGCGGCGCGGCGGCGCGGAACGGTGCGCAGGGGAATAAAACATAATCTTGAACAAACAACCGACTTCCAAAAAAACACTACAAACTGAAAAATAACTCAAATTTCGGAAGTCGGTGTTTTTGGTTTTGTATTTTTGGTTTTTACCACCGACTTCTGAAATTTATTTCTCGCTTTTTAGTGGATCAGTTTGTAGGTAATTTATCTTAGTTACAATATCCTAATGTCAACTGCTCATCGCCTTTTACAAAATATTGCTTTTCCCGATGCAGGGACGTTAATCGTTGAGGAGTTCTCCTGGTACTTCACCATCAGCTTCACTTCACCATATGCAATTTGAATGTGACGAGCATAACTTGCAATCATATTAATTAAAGTAATCGAATCGCACCCCGTGAAATACTTACATATTATCGAGTGGTTCCGGTGGCCATCTGTGGTCATCATTCACCAAATGGTGCTTTCCGAGAGCAACTGCACCAGTTACTATTAAAAATACCGAAATGGCCATAGGTGTGCCAATAATATTTGAAGAGTTCCCTTGATTTCTCCAGGATCCTATCATGAGATCCTGACCTGATGACATAATTATACCCTTTCAAACAAATAAAGGATTATGCAAACCCGTTCATATATGACTGAGTTATGCCAGAACAAACATAAAAAAAAAATGTAATCATCCGAATTGATAACCTCCTCTTTTTAGAAATCGGTTAAAAATATCGCTCACTACGGTTTAGATATCATTTATTTCTCAAAGGTTTACATAATCACTTAATGAGAAACAAAGTTTTAATAATGACATGTAGGTAATACTATAAATAGTCCAGAGCGCTCGTCATGCAGATAGCTAGTAGGTACATAATAAAAATTTTGTTTTTAATCTGGTTTGTGCATCGTAGTAAATAACTCAGAACGCGCGCATCGTCGTACACATCGAGCGCGCTATTCTTATCAGCACTGTTATAAAGCACCGTGCATACTATACATACAATACTAGATAATAATGTATACTATTATATTTTATTTATTTATCTTGGAGCCTTCGAAGATGTGTTTCTTTAACATTTTTTTTTAATATAAAAGCGTTTTAGATTCTTTAATGTTTTTTGGTAATGTTGTATAGTTGCACTCCCTCATATTTAATATTTTTCTTTCCGTGACTTGTTCTAGGCCCGTGTAATAGTACTAGGTCATTTGCCCGACGTGATGATCGTGTTTGCACTTCATTATTCCTTTTATATGTAATTTCTGTGTGTATTTCTTTTGTTAGGATTTTTCTTATTAGTATACAGGTATTATATTGATGAGTGTTGGTGATATTAAAGAGCTTAGTGTCGTTATAGATTTTATTTGTGGATGTTAAGTAGGGATATTGAAAGAGGGCTTTAATAATTTTATTTTGTGCTATTTGAAGTTTGTGTATGTTTCTTTTTGTTTTCAATCCCCAGACCTCAATTAGATATTCAATGTGTGGCTTTACTAATGCATTGTACACAGTATACCGAATTTTTGATGGTAGACATCTAGCTATTCCACGTAACGCACCCGTAAGACTTGACAACTTAGAACAAATCCTTTTAATGTGTGGTTGCCACGTCAAGTGACTGTCAAGTGTAAGACCCAAGTACTTTTCTGTGTTAACATTATAACATTTTTAGTTTGAGATGTAATAATAATATATATTATGTAAGTACCTATATCTTTTCTTGAACTTGGCTTGTCACGCTGCCGCGTGTCTAGATTACATCTCAGTGTAAACGGTTAGGTACATTTAAGTAAAGTAGGTACGGTGAGCGATTCTCGAGATGTGTACTTAATATAAATTACATTATATCTCATAGTGAAAAGTCAGCTTTACAGGCGGGATGTAGAAATCAAATACGAAGTACGGGAGAAAAATATTTTATAATATTAATAAATGTCTTGAATTGTTGGCATTTTGCAGCAAGTGTAGCTTAGGGTCAGTTCACACCGAGACGTGACGCGACGCGACGATACTTGAAGAGGCCAGTGGTTTCGCGCTGTGCAGCCACATCGTGAAGTCGCTGGCAGCCCCACACCTTGCTGCATAACGAAAACGAGACACCGAGCCACGCCCGCGCGGCGCATCGGAACGTGTCTACAAGTGTTTCCACTTTAAGCGATTTCTCCCTTTTTACAAGCTTTATATTAGCTTGCTCTGTTCGTATGTATTTCCGGTTACTCCAATTGTCATCCTTTTTTCAAGCACTTCCTGGCATCCGATTGAGCTGAAACTTGGCATACTTATAATAACTACCGAGATATTTTGAAAAAATTATACCATGGAACTGGCCTGATGATGGAGCCGGAAGTTGGCCATAGGAAATCGTCATTCAAACTAGATAGCACGATCGTGTTTGAACTCATTAGCTATGTAACAAGTGCTTTAACACTAGGTGGTGTTCAGGGTCTGATGATGGAGCCGGAAGCCAGCCCTGGGAAAACCCTGTTTAGTTAATTAAAAGCTTGTTTTTTAAAAGATTTTTACTTATATTTTATTTAGGGTAAACTCGTAATTAATGTAATCCGTCTAATTTTAGTTTGCCATGTTAATAATCTGCAATCACCGTGGCTAAAGACATCTGAACTAAGTCGCATTATACCTAGAGTTGGTTTGTTTTTCATGCTGCATCGCGAACAGGTCGCGGAACAATATTGCCCAACTGAACCTAAAGTGCAGTAATAGACATTTTGTCGGTTTTGAGTTAAATAAATATTCTGAATTGTCATTTTATTAGCTATCAGTCGAATTAACCCTTTTTTTTGTAGCGCTACTACAGAATTTTATTTTAATTTTTTATCGGATGAAGTAACAGCGAAAATAACACAGATTTATTAAAATATTCCATGTTTACCAGCTAAACCGCAGTAAAATTAATACTGCACAAGATTTTTCTGTTTCCTAACTAAACTGCAGTATTTTATCATATTTTGTGGCATTTAATATAGTAGTTTGTTCTAGAAGATTTAAAAAACTTATTAAATTGCAGTATTATTCGACGCTATAGAAATCGATATACTGCAAAGTTAAGAAAAAAAAATATTTTTTTTGTATTCCTAATTAAAGTGCAGTATTGGAGATTTTGAAATGTCTTATGAAAATATACCTATTACCGAAAACGGTACAAACGAAATACTTGAATTTGATGTAAATTTATAGTACCTACTTCTAAACAATAAAGACTGTTTTATTTTATTTTAGCATTCTTAATGCTTTTTCGATCGCTTCAGTAATATCCGTTTTCACGAAAAGTGCGACCCGACTACCGTCCTCGATTATTGAGATAGAGAAATGATAATGGTATCAAAAGATGCGTTACTGAAAGGGCTGTAATACTGCAAATCCTTTTTTAGAAAATGTTTTATTAATTTAAAAATAGATAACCGTGTTTTGACAGCTTTTTTTGGGACTATTTTCAACGAATCTTAAACTTCACAAAAACGAAAAAAGATATTTAAAAAAAAATGACTCTGGAGAATTTAAAAGGCTACAAAATTATACCATTCTACTTTCTATAGAATTATAATTAAGGGTAGTCGCCCCTTTCGGAGACACCTTTTTTAACTTCTCTGATTTTTAAAGTCATTTTCAATGCAACGGAAGGTCATGAGACCATGTCATTGAGTTCTGTAGTTTTTT
The DNA here is from genome assembly GCA_947363905.1 of Lithophane semibrunnea. Taxonomy (NCBI): domain Eukaryota; kingdom Metazoa; phylum Arthropoda; class Insecta; order Lepidoptera; family Noctuidae; genus Lithophane; species Lithophane semibrunnea. The sequence goes on from OX376185.1 coordinate 23,017,767, forward strand.
ATCCTATTAATTACTAATAGTGATAGGAATTAGATTGTTTTTTTTTTTTTTATGTGAACCATTGGCTATACTGTATTTATGAGTTGTTCTTCATCTTTTCTGACTATTATTTTTGTAAGACAGAAATACTCATTCAGTAAATAATTAGTTATGTTCAGAAGACAGATTTTATGTTGATTTTTACGTGAGAAATACATTTGGTTAACGTTATATATGGTGCATTTACTGGTTAAGATTGGAAGGAGGAGCTCGTGGCTAAGTAATAACAACCACTCGGGTCGATCCATCAGGTTAAGCTACGCTTGTCGGGGTTGGTCCGTGGATGGGTGACCATTTTCACATATCGAGACTCCTCCGTGCCTCGGAAAGCACGTTAAGCCGTTGGTCCCGGCTGTCATTTGTGGATCTTTGACAGTCGTTACGAGTCGTCAGAAGCACGAAAGTCTGACAACCAGTCTAACCAAGGGGTATCGTATTACCCAGTTACTGGGTTGTGGAGGTCAGATAGGCAGTCGCTCCATGTAAAATACTGGTATTCAGCTGCATCCGGTTAGACTGGAAGCCGACCCCAACATAGTTGGGAAAAGGCTAGGCAGATGATGATGACTGGGTAAGATTATCAAAATCTCGTAATATCTGATAATAATGCTACCCATATAAAACAATTTGTACTATTAGATTGTTTTAAGGTAGAATGTTTTGATTAAGTCAAAGTAAAGTTTAAGATTTTTTTTTTCATTAGAATTAATTGTAATTTTATATTACTATAATTGTGGAACTTCGTAATTTGTTCTAAAAACTGATTAAATAGCAGTATTTTCACAATATTACTCCACTTTATTTAATAACAATCATTCATTTCAATCTTTTTTTTCTAAAATGCAGTAATAACAGGATTTACAGTTTTTAAAAAGATTTTGCAAAAAAACTGTGTGTAGTAAGTAATAGGGGCAAAAAAATAAAAATTGCCATAATTATAGTATTTATGAAAAAAACTAGCGTGACAATGTTTATTTTAGTTTTTTATGTAACTCAAAAAGTCTCTTTTGGTTTTTTTTTACGGATTGCGCTTTTGTTCGAATTCGTGTTTTCGCTATTACTGCAGTTTAGGTTCGGGAGGGCAGTACAGCGATAATATTTTAAATGTTCTGTGCATGTTAAATGCAGCGAAAAAGTGTAAAAGTAATGCTTCGGCTTCTGATCTGGTTTTATTAATGTTTTGTAGGTATTAGTAGGCATATGTTAATCCATTTATGTGGAATGATGAGTTATTATTTATTTAATCATGCTCCGTTAACTGAGGAATTTTGAAGATTATTTTAGGGAAGTTTATGGATAATTCATTAAGAAACACGGGAAAAACCAAAACCGTGTGAACCGTGAAAAGTGGAAGCTCTGATGGTGTCTCACTTACCTGGGAGCCGGGAGTCATGTCATGCTCACTCAAATGTCTCGCTGATGGTGGCGCGTGTGTTGGATCATTTAGATCCCTTCAAAATGGTTGAGCTGAATGGTGCTGATCCATGCGTCATGTTCGTGAACGGGCGCCGTCAGTTGTGACTGGTCATCTCTTAGCTGCCATGGCTTATTTTAATTTTTGAATTGTTTGTATGTCATAATTGCGGACGCTTTTAACGCGCTTTTTACATTGTTCTCACATTTATAATTTTAACATGAATGATGTAACCCATATATTGTAACAATATTTTGATTTAAAAGAGTGTCCGTGGAGTTTCTTGCCCGTTCTTCTCCATAGGTACCTACTACGCTTTGGAATGGGCAACTAACTTCATATTTCTGACTGACCGACTCCTTGACAATTCAAAAGTGCCTGTAAATGGTTTAATTGAAATAAATGCTTTGAGTTTGAGTTTGAGTTTGAGTGCCTCCGCCACGTCGAGCAAAACAATCACACAAAGGCACAGCCGTACCATCTTTTCTCGAAGCCATTCAGGAAATTTTCGTCTTCCTGTAACTTCGCTGCGGATAAAGCCAAAAATCTGAATTTTCAGTTACCAAGAGAACTTAGTATAACTACAACTATGTACATTCCCAAATTACATTCAATTTGAACCTATAAGTTTAAGAACTATTGCAGGCCAAAGGTCGTTAATTTTGTCACTGACTGACTCACTGATCACCAAAATTTTAAGGTACTAGTAGACCCACAAGCTCCAAATTTTGAACACAATTAGTGTTTAGCATATAAAGCAAGGAAAACTTCAAATATACCGCAATTTCAGCCCTGTATTCAAGATATACAAACTGCATAACTTTGTAATCCTATACATATAAATAAGCAACTACAAATTTATTTTTGCAGTTCGTACAATTTTTCGACACTTCATCATCTGCCTAGCCTTTTCCCAACTTCGTTGGGGTCGGCTTCCAGTCTAACTGGGTGCAGCTCAATACCAGTATTTTGCATGGAGCGACTGTCTATCTGACCACCACAACCCAGTAACTGGGTAATAAGATACCCCTTGCTAAAACTGGTTGTCAGAATTTCGGGCTTCTGACGACCCGTAACGACTATCAAAGATCCACAAATGACAGCCGGAACCAACGGCTTAACGTGCTTTCCGAGGTACCGAGGAGTCTCGGTACGTAAAGATGGTCACCCATCCACGGACCAACCCCGGCAAGCGTAGCTAAACCTGATAAATCGACCCGTGCGGCTGTTATTATTTAGCCACGAGCTCCGCAATTTTTTGTCACTTACACTACATAAATAGATAGAAGTTAGATAACAAAAAGAAATAAGATCGCATCAAAAACATAACATGCAAAAAAAACAAGTCTCGCAACGCTGTTCTTCTACTGATGTGAAATTTAATGTAAAACCAAGTCTGAAAATTAATTTAGTACCGATCATCTTTATTTCTTTAATAAATAGAATGACTTGGCCATCGCACGGCAAAGTACCAAACCAACAATGCGAAGTCTAAAACGAACAAAACCTTTTGAGTTAGTGTTGGGTAAAAAGTGTAGAAATAATAGTGTCCATGACACACATAACACGTGAACAAAGTGTTTATATTATTCTAACACACTCTAAGAAAGTGAAACGGACTGTGTAAAGTACAATCAACAATATTCTTAGTTTTAACATAATTATCACGTATAAAATTAAGTTAGATTAAAATTGCTTATTAGTCTTAATGAAGGCTAGATTCATTATTAAGAACATGGTTCTTTTTAATAAAGGATTTTTTAAAACTGGCTTAAGTGGGATGCGCTAGGGTGCCCCGCGAATCTACTACCTTCCTACCTAGCTACCGTAGCGCATCAACCTTAAGCAGTTCGCGCAGCGTCGCTTCGCGTCACGTCTCGGTGTGAACTGACCCTTAAATGTTCAATGAAATATTTCTTATCGACGCGATTTAAATTTAATATTCAATAGCTAGTTGTCGCGATTTTCACGCCCGATTGAACCAAACTAAGTGTTATTATTGCAGTTTGCATGACTGACATTTGAGCCAATGATGCAATTCCTTAAGATCGTAGTGGTACGTATATTTTGTTAACCTACTTATTTATAACGACTACATTGTATCTATTTTTGCTAGGTTTACAGGAGAGTGATTTTTTTTTTTTTTGGTCTGACTATCTTGCTACTGCTTTTAAATAAAACACTTGTATTAAAGTAGACGTTTTATACAAGGTGAGGTGGGGTAGCACTTTCCTCCCCGTCCTATAAAACCGGGTTATAAAAAATAACCCTACTTTTGAGGTAAAAATTATGCTGAAATTGTTCGAGCCTACGCCTGCTCGTTTAGAATGAACACCATGCATGCTAATTAGTTTACAAGGATTATCTGGTACTTATTTACTTGTCTTTTTTAGGGTTCCGTACCCAAAGGGTAAAATGGGACCCTATTACTAAGGCTCCGCTGTCCGTCCGTCCGTCTGTCACCAGGCTGTATCTCATGAACCGTGATAGTTAGACAATTGAAATTTTCACAGATAATGTGTTTCTGTTGCCGCTATAACAACAAATACTAAAAAACAGAATAAAATTAATATTAAAAGGGGCTCGCATACAACAAACGTGATTTTTTTGCCGTTTTTAAAGATAATGGTACGGAACCTTTCGTGCGCGAGTCCGACTCGCACTTGTTTCTTCCATTTTTGTTCGTCATCGATGCTTCGATGACGACAAGTTTGAATAAATATCAGCATATTTGGAGCAGTGGTGGCCCAGTGGTAACTGTCCCGACTTACGAGTTGTAGGTAGTGGGTTCGAACACAGTCAGGCGCTTTACTTTGTGTGAATTATTTCATCACCACTGCTCTCAAAACGGTGAAGGAAAACATCGTGAGGAAACCGGCATGTTCTAGAACCAAAAATTCGAAGACATGTGACATCTACCGACCCGCACTGGGCCCGCGTGGTAGATTACAGCCCACTCCCTCTCACAGAGAGGAGGCCTGAGTCCCAGCAGTGGGAACATTATAGGCTGATTATGCAGCATATTTGGAGTTTCTTTGAAGAGTCAACTAAAATTCCCGTACATTTTGGTCTATTATCGAGCTGGATTGATACATGAAGATTTGCTAAAAATCTGCGTATTTGGATAATTACTGTGGAGTTTTGCCGAGAAGGTTAGGTATGTATAAGCCGGCAACGTGACTGTGAACAAAGGACTTCAAGCTATTTTGCGGTGTTAAGAATATTATTAGAGTTAAAATAGCATCAGCATCACCCAACACTCATTCAGGTAGAGTCTGGCCAACGAAAGTTGACCCTAAAAACACGCGCGACATTTAAAAAAAAAACATGACTGTCCCTAAACATAGTGCGATAATTCGTGTTGAGAATTGAAATTTAATTTCATTTAAATAAAATAAAATATCAAGTATCAACACGTGCTATCGCACTATGTACACACGGCTACACATCAAGCTATACATTTCCAATATAATGCGGACCTCGCATTGTACGGGAATCCTATACACTATGTACACACGGCTACACATCAAGCTATACATTTCCAATATAATGCGGACCTCGCATTGTACGGGAATCCTATACACTATGTACACACGGCTACACATCAAGCTATACATTTCCAATATAATGCGGACCTCGCATTGTACGGGAATCCTATACACTATGTACACACGGCTACACATCAAGCTATACATTTCCAATATAATGCGGACCTCGCATTGTACGGGAATCCTATACACTTTGTACACACGGCTACACATCAAGCTATACATTTCCAATATAATGCGGACCTCGCATTGTACGGGAATCCTATACACTATGTACACACGGCTACACATCAAGCTATACATTTCCAATATAATGCGGACCTCGCATTGTACGGGAATCCTATACACTATGTACACACGGCTACACATCAAGCTATACATTTCCAATATAATGCGGACCCCGCATTGTACGGGAATCCTATACACTATGTACACACGGCTACACATCAAGCTATACATTTCCAATATAATGCGGACCTCGCATTGTACGGGAATCCTATACACTATGTACACACGGCTACACATCAAGCTATACATTTCCAATATAATGCGGACCTCGTATTGTACGGGAATCCTATACACTATGTACACACGGCTACACATCAAGCTATACATTTCCAATATAATGCGGACCTCGCATTGTACGGGAATCCTATACACTATGTACACACGGCTACACATCAAGCTATACATTTCCAATATAATGCGGACCTCGCATTGTACGGGAATCCTATACACTATGTACACACGGCTACACATCAAGCTATACATTTCCAATATAATGCGGACCCCGCATTGTACGGGAATCCTATACACTATGTACACACGGCTACACATCAAGCTATACATTTCCAATATAATGCTGACCTCGCATTGTACGGGAATCCTATACACTATGTACACACGGCTACACATCAAGCTATACATTTCCAATATAATGCTGACCTCGCATTGTACGGGAATCCTATACAATGCGAGACCAGTGCCCTGTTTATCAAAACTTACAAGCCTTGTATTACCAAATGTCATTATTTAGTTCACAAGTATTTTGACACTTTTATTCGTGATTTTGTTTAGCAAAAAATTCTTTGTAAGTTACAACTTGTAGAAAATCATAGCAAATCCTGAGTGTCCAGCGACTCTCTATTCCGTCTTACAAGTTTACATGTCTCGTGTTTAGTACCGCAATAAATGTTAAAATTCGATTTTCTTTTTTTAAATGCGGTCAAAAGAGAGAGATGACCTGATGCCCGTGTTCCAGCAGTGGGAACATGAATATGAAAACGAGCTATGAATTTTACGAAAATTAATATTCTAGGTAACTTGTGAATGTGTAGACTTCTAACTTTTGATAAACAGGGCCCAGGTTTTTTCTTTTTTTCGCTCGTGTTTTCAGGATCAACTTTCGTTGGACAGACTCTAGTACCTATTTAACCATAATTAAGGATTTTAAAGGGTTAGTGTTTTATTTACTTGATTAAGTTCTTATTTTTATTGTAAACTAGCTTCCGCCCGCGGCTTCGCCCGCGTGATATGTCGATAAAAGGTAGCCTATGTCCTTTCTCAGGCTCTACAGTCTCTGTGTACCAAATTTCATTTAAATCAGTTAAGAAGTTTTGGCGTGAAAGCGCGACAGACAGACAGAGGTACTTTCGCATTTATAATATTCAGTAAGGATTAGTAAGGATATCAGGAAAGATAAGTAATAAAAGTACTTATCATTTATTTGATGATGTTTTATTTTGCAAATACGATTATACGTTATTTCTATTTGTGAAATGTTTATTTTGCTACATTTATAATCATACTAGCACTACGCCTGCGACTTCGTCCGCGTGGATTTCGTACTTTCCTCTAAAAACTTCAGCAACCCCTCCACTCCCTTTGAAAGATAGTTTTCGAAAATTCATATGTAGCCTTACACCAACTTTAGACGTTATTACCCTTTTACACCCCGTTAGCGGCTGATTTTTGAAAAACCCGGAAGCACGTACTTTTTTATTTTTTGTTTTACATATTAGTACCGTACCAAGTTTCAAGATATTCCAAAAGCGCGTTAAAAATTTTATTTACTTTGACACCCCGTGACGTTAAGACTAAAATGCAGATCATATATAAATCAAAACCAAGACACGTAAGATATGGCGTGCCCCAAGGAAGCGTGTTAGGGCCGTTATTATTTCTGATATATATAAATGATCTGCCAAAAATAATACGACACAAAATGATCCTATTTGCCGATGATAGCACAGCTGTTATTAAATGCAATAATGTGACAACCTATCAAAATGACATTAATGAATCCCTACTCAATATTATCCGTTGGATGAATACTAATAATCTTGTAATTAATTTAAATAAAACTAAGGTGATGCACTTTCATCAGCGGCAACCACATCCAAATATTCATGTAAATTATAATAACCACAAAATAGAAGAAGTTGATAATGCTAAGTTTTTAGGTGTTACCATCGACAGTAAGCTTACTTGGAAACCCATGATAGAAGAACTTTGTAAACGCCTGAGTAAATCTGCTTATGCACTCTTTCAATTATCAAAAAAGGTGAATAAAGATATGTTACTGGTAGCATACCACGGACTTGTAGCTTCTGTTTTGCGATATGGCGTAATTTTTTGGGGGCAGTCGACTAACCGTGTGCTTATATTTAAGATGCAAAAAAGATGTGTCAGAGCAATATGTAATTTAAAAACAACGGATAGCTGTAGACCCTATTTTAAGTCTTTAAAAATACTTACCCTTCCAGCATTATATATATTGGAAACTGCGTTGTTTGTGAAAAGAAACACGCAATTATTTGAAAAAATATCTTCTTCTAAAAAAACTCCATTGCGTGCCCAATACGTAAATAAACTATGTCATCTAAAATGTAAGACCGCATTGATGCGGAAAAGTTTTTTTGGTATGGCACCTAAAGTGTTTAATAAAATTCCTGATGACATAAAAAACATGACATTAAATAAGTTTAAAAAAGCTCTTATCAAATTATTAATTGACAAATGTTATTATAATGTCGACGAATTTTTGAACGACCAATTATTAAAATAATGCATTTTGTACCTTTTGATAAGAAGTACTATGACTATTTGTTAATTTTATTGTATTTGATTATTCTTTTTTTTTTTTTTTTCTTAATGACATAGTGTAATGACACCTAATGGGTCACTTATAAATTTGTATGTCTTAATTATGACAAAACATAGCGCACCACCTATTTATGTAACACCTATGTAATACCTATGTTTCACAAATAAACTGATTGATTGATTGATTGACGTTGCTTCAAAAACTAAAAGTGACAATCTTTATTATTTACTAAGTAGCAAGTATAGCCAAGTTTCAAGTTTAATTAAACAAAGGAATAAGATTTTTCATTATAAACTGCATCCCCACAGGGGAGGTACTTTGATAAATCGATTGAGATGTTTACATAATTTGATTAAAAGATTATTTATACCAATTTTTAAGTTAATCAAACCACGCAGTAAAATCCTCCCCTGTAACATTAACTACCCCTTTTCACCCCGTTTGGGATTTTTTTTCGAAAAAACCTGATGCACGTTATTCTTTATGTTTGGTTTTAAGTATAAATACTGAGTTTCGAGTTAATCGAACCGCGCGTTCTTTCTATACAAACTTTGACATCCCTCAATCCACGTAAACTATAGAAAAAATAAAAATTACAAACTTTATAATTTACTTAGATAAGTATTCATGACAAGTTTAAGTCTATTAACTCAAGGAATAAGATTTTGGTCCCCTTTTCATCCTCGTGTAGGTCGAATTTCCAAAAACCCTTTGTTAGTGGATACCTACGTCCTAATAAATATCTATGTGCCAAATCTCGGCCCAATTCGTTGTGGTTTGAGCTGTGATATAGAATACCATACTATGAGGACTATGTGGATATTTATTTTTCGTTCTGTTAGTTTTAGGGAAGGTCTGGCAATTTGAGAACTTTATGCGACCTACCCAAACGTCCTTTCTTTGGTATTGTTCGTCGAGTCGTTGAGCTCCTTTAGTTCTGAGTTGAGCTCCACTATTACTGACAAATGCTTGCACTGACTGGACAGGTCCACTCAAATCTGTGTGGTTCTTTCCTCAAAAGACCATTTCAGACTCTTATCTACATGGTCCTCATATGGCCTGACCAAGATTATGTCTGGACTTTAAAGGAGACGGTGACCTCTGAGTTTGTTTCGGCCTTTCTTCTCAGAGTAGTCAGATAGGAAACGCCGCCGCCGACCTCATCTAGCTTATTTTTACAACTTTTTAATATGACGTGTAAAAGTGATTCCAATATCCTATTTACAGAATAAACAATTTCATTTCATTTCATTTCATTTCACCCCTTTTCACCCCGTTAGAAGTAGATTATTGAAAAACCCTGATACACATATTTCTTTATTTTTGGTTTCAACTATAAATACTGAGTTTATCAGACCGCGCGTTAAAATTCTCCTATACAAACTTTGACATCCCCCAATCCCCTTTCAGGAAGTAGTTTAGTAAACTAAAAACGAAAATCTTTATAATTTAATTAGATAAGTATTCGTGTCAAGTTTCACGTCTATTAACTCAAGGAATAAGATTTTTCGTACAAGTGAAATCCCCCCTTTTCACCCCCTTAAAGGTCGAATATCCAAAAACCCCTTCTTAGTGGATGCCTAGATGCCTATGCGTCATAATAACTATCTATGTGCCAAATTTTTGTCCAATCCGTTCAGTAGTTAGAGCTGTGCGTTGATAGATCAGTCAGTCACCCTTGCCTTTTTTAATATAGACTAGCACTTTGCCCGCGACTTCGTCCGCGTGGATAACGCACCTACTTTCCTCTAAAAACTTGAACAACCCCTACACCCCTTTGAAAGATAGATTTCGAAAATTAATATGTACGATCTTTAACATTTATTTACGATCTTTACACCCCATAAACTTTATTACCCTTTTACACCCCGTTAGGAGCAGATTTTTGAAAAACCCCGAAACAAGTACCTTTTTTTTTAAGTACACGAGTACCTTACCGAGTTTCGAGTTAATCCGACAGCGCGTTAAAATTACAAAATCAAAAAAACCAATAAAAATTAAAAGTCATATAATCAAGCTAGGCTGAGAATCAGCACTTTTCGAACGTCAAAAATTACATAAGACAGTCTCTCAAAACGCCCACCCTTCACCACTTCCTACTGCTTTAGCTGGGAAGAAGAAGTGGCGCAACAAACTCCCCAGCAGTACTTACTTAGTTTGACACCGCGTTATTCCTCTACGGTAAAAGAATTTCCAAAAACCCGTTCTTAGTGGATGCCTACGTCATATTAACTATCTGTGTGCTAAGCAGTTCAGATCCGTTCAGTGGTTTAAGATTTTTCTAAAAACCCTACTAAGTACACCGCCATGGTACGTTTAGTTAAAGTACAATTGTTTTTTCTTTTTCAAATCATATTTTTTTGAATAGGCTGTCTTGCCAGTGCCTTTAAAAACAAAACCAGCGCGCTATTTTCCATAAATATTTAGTATCGTTTTCGTTGTGTGATGTCTGGTAAATTATTATCAAAAATACAAAATTTAAAGTATTCTCACCAACTGACATAGAAGTTTTTAAAAGAAACTCCGGATAGTCAGTACCTGGCAACAAAGGTCAGTTAAACTTTATAAATGTATCATCTCTATAGTTATGTTATTGTAGCATACGTTCTTACAACAAGTCTGTATTTTTCCTCGCAAGGGTGTTGAAAAACGTCGTATGAAACGCGTGTGCATTGATTATTACACTCTCGGCTACATTATCGCGCTCGCCTGCGGCTCGCACGAATAATACTGCCTCGACTGTTATATCCAATAGAGCATACTCGTATCACAATGTACTATTATTTTTTGTTTTAATTTATAAATACTGAGTTGCAAGTTAATCGGACCGCGTTAAAAATCTTCTTTAAACAAACTTTGATCAGTCAGTCACCCTTGTATTTTTAACCGACTTTTTAAAAAAGGAGGAGGTTCTCAATTCGGTTGTTTTTTTTTTGTGTTAGTTACGTGATTACTCCGCCAATTATGAATCGATTTTGATGATTCTTTTTTTGTTTGGTAGGTCATGCTTCAGAGGTGGTCCCATATAATTTTTTTTTTTATTTTGCTTTTGTAGTTTTTGAGTTAGCTTCAATAATTACGTATTTTTCCCACTTTGCGTATGTAGATGATATAATTATTTGACTCCGTCACTGTTATTTAAATAGCAGATAACGGTATACGAATTTGTGTGGGGTAGGTACCACAACTAACAAAAACACCGACAAGACACCGACTTCCGAAATTAACGTTATTTTTCACTTTTTTAGTGTTTTTTTTTTAAGTCGGTTGTTTTTTTTTTGTAAAATGTTTTTTCACTACAAATAGGTACTTAAGCTTTGCAAACTTACGCATCAACATATTACTCCTGGCTGACAGTGCCCTACGCTCCCTCTTGATGTCAACATTATCTGTCGGCGTTGCAGTGACCCAATGCCCCAGATATATAAAAGATTTTAACCTTTCAAACTCAAACTCACTCAGAATTTCCAGTAAACCATTTACAGGCACTAGCTTCATATTTCTGAGTTTTCTGACTGACCGACTCCTTGACAATTCCAAAGTGCCTGTAAATGGTTTAATTGAAATAAATGTTTTGAGTTTGAGTTTGAGTTTTTGAATTGTCAAAGAGTTGGTCAGTTAGTCAGAATGTTGAAGTTAGTTGCCCATTCCAAAACGTAGATCTCTATGTAGAAGAACGAGCAAGAAACTCCATGTACACTCTTTTAAATATAGGTAGATATTACAAAATCCTGGGTACATTATTCTAGTTGCTTCTATATTATCTGAGAACAATGTAAAACAAAAATAATCAAAAACAATTCAAAATATGAGATTAAAAAATAAGCCCTGGCAACTGACAGCGCCCGATTCTAATTCAGTCCCACAGAGTGACAGGTGGCACTTCGCAAATAGTCTTTAGTGCCTGGCTTGAACAACAAACACTCGCTCTCTATTGAACGATTGACCGTGTCGTTATCGATGTAACATATTTTTCAACTAAAAAGTTTGTTTTTAATTAATTTCATCCCAACTACGGAACCCTTCATTGTGCGTGGTCTGACACGCACTCGGCCGATTTTTAACCGACTTCCAAATTGGAGGAGGAGGTTCTATGTTCGTCTGTATGTATTTTTCGATATTTTCGCCAATCGTGAACCGATTTAAAAAAATAGTTTTTAGTTGGAAAGGGTATACTCCCGAGGTGGTCCCATATAAATTTTACTGTGCTTGCGGAGTTTTTGAGTTAGCTTCAATAATAGGTATTTTTCCCACTTAGTATTATGTAGACGATGTTCTATGTGGCTCTGTCACTGTTATTTACATAGCAGGTAGTGATATTCGAATTTGTGTGGGGTAGTTACCACAACTAAAAAGTGAAAAATAAAAACTTTTTACCAAAAAAAATACAAACGACTTCCAAAAAAAAAACACTAATAAAGTAATAAGTGAAAAATAGCTTTAATTTCGGAAGTCGGTGGGAAAAAACGAAAACTGAAAAGCAAAGACACCGACCAACACCGTTTTTTTTTGTAAAAAGTTTTTGTTGCTTAGGCGAAATTGGACTATAATGTTCCCACTGCTGGGACACACGCCTCCTGTCTATGAGAGAGAATGGGTGGGTTGGTAGCTGGATTTAGGTACCTATAACGAAAGATAGAATAATAATTTAAGTAATGTATTTTAATTATTATCCACCATAATTGTCACACTGCTGTTATGTTAGTAAATAAGTGTACAATTATTGATGAATCATTATAGGTATCCAAAGATCGAAATATTTAAAATCAGTTCCAATTATTCACCGCTTCACTGTACTAGAGTCAAGAATGTCTAACAATAATAATGAATCGATCTCACTGAATCAGGTGCTCAGCTGTATGTTATGGGGCCGCCCCGTGCAGATGACGCTAGCACGTGAACAATGGAAGCTAAGAGCGCTGCCGTACCAAAATGTCTTATGCCTCATTTACATTCATCGGAAGTGAGCAGGGAAGTGGGCAGGACGAGTGTGTAAACACGATACTCCTCATGCCACTGCCAATTGCCACTCGCGCTGCCCGGCGCTCCCCAAAATGGTATGTTTTTGTGCGGAAGTCAAAGGACCGGAAGCGCGAGCGGCAGTGCGTGTTTACATTCTGCTCCATCGCTCAGTACTATGGATAGATATCATTCACCATCGTCTACGACGAACTTTCTTTTTTGTATTCGATATCTTTTTAAATATCGAACATAATTATGTAGGTATCGCGAAAAGACACACGCGGCCGCTGTAATTATTTCTACTGCCATTGCCGAAACTTGAAAGCGAAGTGAGTGGTCGGGCAGTATGTAAACACACACTCCTCTCGATCCTGCTGCAGCCGTATTTAGGGAATAATCGCCGGCAGCGCGGGGGACAGCGGCAGGGGCTGAATGTAAATGAGGCATTAGTTCTTTGTTCACATGATTTAGTAAATTTGGTTATCTCAAAACAATTTTTTCATCTCCGATATTTTATTGAACACAAACAGTAAGATAATAAAGGGTACCTAATAGGTTATTTAAAATAAAACAAATTATTTAAAAAACAAAAAACCCGCCTGCTAAAACGCATAACTTAAAAGAGAAAAACAAGCATTATAATCTGTAGAATTTTGGTATTACAGGCGGGGAACAAACAAAAGTTACACCATATTTCAGGTTATTGGTTTGTTCCCCGCCTGTAATACCAAAATTCTACAGATTATAATGCTTGTTTTTCTCTTTTAAGTTATGCGTTTTAGCAGGCGGGTTTTTTGTTTTTTAAATAATTTGTTTTATTTCAAGCTTTTTAGTTTTATTAATTTATATATTTGGAATTAACTCATTACTAGCTTTTATTTGATACCAATATTGTAATTTATTTAAAAAAAAAACCTTCCCCTCCCTTTTTTTTTTTGTTTCCAGATGGAATTTAAAAAAATATAGCCTATGTCACTCCCACAATTAAGACGAACCTAACGACACCTCGTATGTTAAAATCCATCAAGCCGTTTAGGCTACAGAGCGTGCCAAAGAAATAGACATACATACATACAAACATACATACATACATACATACTCTCGAAAAACATTACCCTCCTTCTGGGGCAGTCGGGTAATAAAGTAACATTAATAATCCTTACTTCCTTAATAATAATAAAAATGCGAAAGTAACTCTGTCTGTCTGTCGCGCTTTCACGCTAAAACTACTGAACCGATTTAAATGTTTGGCACACAGATAGTCTAGAGACTGCTAGTTTATAATAAAACAACAACAAATATTTTCATTTATATTATAGCATGTAAGGTGTATTCTTTGTAGGAGATACTAATTTAAAAAAAAAAAAAAAAAAATTGCTGTCCTTTTTGCGATGACGCGCGAACCACGAACTCATTGAGTAATTAGTCAACTCGTCCTATATCCTACGGCCCATTTAGGACGTTCCTGTGATTTTCTGCAAGTCGTCTTAGATGGGCCGTAGGCATGTAGGACGAGTTGATGAATTAGCCCACTCATTAAAGGAGATTGTTCTGCATCCATACATCTTTCGCCCCAACAACCAACATCGAAGGATAATTATTTTGCATGTTCTACATTATAAGTAAAAGCTCATGAAGACAAAGTTTAATGTCGGACAACTGGCAGGAAGTATTTATTTCAATAGAAAACGAAGATTTTGAGGTTATATTTAGTAAGAAACAATCCTTTCAATAGGTGCCTACTTAGAACTGCATGCTAGTAAATGCCTGTCACTAATGTTATTTCTATTGCCCGTATGTTGCTAGTGAAGCTAAGAGATTATGTAAAACATTTAAGTACCTACCTACTTATGTACAGTCACGGACTTAAATTGATGAGCCACCTTCAAACTTTTCAATTTTGCAGTTTCATACACTCACGAGATTACACGATTAAACACGAACTCAAATCGCAAGCTCGTAAACAAGATGACAAATAAATTACTTTTAATCGGAAATATCCATAGAGGTTGACTAATAAGTTCTCAATGATAAAAATAAATACAATGTTGCATTAAGTTTATCCAATCTATTTGATACCGACCTCCTTTGAATCATAGCTCATTAACTCAATAATTATGAAAACATAACTGAAGACAGTGACAGTTGACATATCAAGATGACAAATAAATTACTTTTAATCGGAAATAGTCTTGTCCATAGAGGTTGACTAATAAGTTCTTAATGATAAAGATAAATACAATATTGCATTAAGTTTATCTAATCTATTTGATACCGACCTCCTTTGAATCATAGCTCATTAACTCGATAATTATGAAAACATAACTGAAGACAGTGACAGTTGAAATATCGAGATGACAAATAAATTACTTTTAATCGGAAGTAGTCTTATCCATAGAGGTTGACTAATAAGTTCTTAATAATAAAAATAAATACAATGTTGCATTAAGTTTATCCAATCTATTTGATACTGACCTCCTTTGAATCATAGCTCAATAACTCAATAATTCTGAAAACATAACTGAAGACAGTGACAGTTGAAATATCAAGATGACAAATAAATTACTTTTAATCGGAAATAGTCTTATCCATAGAGATTGACTAATAAGTTCTTAATGATAAAAATAAATACAATATTGCATTAAGTTTATCCAATCTATTTGATACTGACCTCCTTTGAATCATAGCTCATTAACTCAATAATTCTGAAAACTTAACTGAAGACAGTGACAGTTGAAATATCGATGTCAGAGAATTTCTCCGTACGCTAACGTTACTATCGCAACAGTAACCTAGCAACAATTGTTTATCGTTGCTAGGTTACTGTTGCTAGACCTGCAATTGGTTGACTTTGAGTAGTCACTGCTGTCAAGTTTGTAGTTCTGCTCTCAGGCAGGTTAGCCAACCGGTAAAGATATGAAATATAATTTTCTTCTTCTAATACGAAGACATATGACTTTGCGTGTCGGGAACCGAATAAACCCGATTTGCATTACACGGCTAAAATACGAACAGTGCCAGGTGGCTCATCAATTAAAGTCCGTGACTGTACTTACCCATCTTGTTTGGTGTTAGGTACATACCTAAAGTAAAAGTAGCATTTTACTTATTTAGTAAATCTTCTAGTTTTTATATTAAAATAGGTAGGTAGGTAATTAAGTACATATTTATTTAACTTCAATGCAAAGGACTTTGTCCTAACGTTTTTTTAGATGTCATTTATTTATACTTTGCCTTTGGTAGGAATTTATCTTACCTAGATCGCATAGTATTTTGTAGACATCGCGCCAGAGTGTAAGATTGAATTCAAATAAAAACACACATTTTCTCGTTATAGATTTTATTATTGATCATCATCTTCTACATTGGTAATTAAAATATTATCTAAAAATTGTGCAGGCGGGACGACGTTATTTTGATGTCTTGCGAAACTCAAGTAGGTACCAAATAATGGTGTTACATAACATCACGCGTGTAGTCCCCGAACGGTTAGGCAGAGGTGGCCACAGGTACTCCTCTGCCTTACCCTAGTACGTAGTACACCCACATTTCACCTATTGCCATCAACCGAGCACAAATCCAACCTCCGGGCTGCTACTGAGAATGGCAGCATCGCTAAGAATATGATCTTCTCTGTCAAATTAATTAATGCCACAATTGGCACATCTCAACTGATTAATTCCTGTTTGAGTAGTTCTCCATATAGATGATGCAGAATAATGCCTGGCAGCATGATCTGCTCTTTGCCAGCAAGAGTCAAGGTCATCTTCAAACACCACGGAACCATCAGCAGAGCCACAATTAATACAATATCCACTTTCCATTTCGTATGCAGTTCGTTGCGAAATCCGTTATCAATTCCAGGTTCCGTTTGAGCAGATCACAAAGTCCATTTATCATAGCCGGGTAACACGTTGTTGAAAGCAACGAGTCCGTAAAAAATAGTAAGGTCGTCGAATGTATTCCGAAAATAAAAGCAAATTGAAATCACTACACAATGCGACCATGAAGAAATTCAACAATAGGTAACTTCAAATATATTGACAGTTGACTTGATTGACATGAAGTGACAATGATTAGGGATGCCCGTATACTTACTAGATCCGAATCGATATATTTTAATCAAAATCGATAGGTACAGTCACGGACTTTAATTGATGTGCCACGGTTCCCGACACGCAAAGTCATATGTCTTCATATTAGAAGAAGAAAATTATATTTCTTATCTTTACCGTTTGGCTAACCTGAGAGCCTGAACTACAAACTTGACAGCAGAGTGACTACCCAAAGTCAACCAATTGCAGGTCTAGCAACAGTAACCTAGCAACGATAAACAACCGTTGCTAGGTTACTGTTGCGATAGTAACGTTAGCGTACGGAGAAATATTAATAGTCATTTCGACAAGTTCGAAAGTAACGTCTCTGACATCAATATTTCAACTGTCACTGTCTTCAGTTAGGTTTTCAGAATTATCGAGTTAATGAGTTATGATTCAAAAGAGGTCGGTATCAAATAGATTGTATTTATTTTTACTATTGAGAACCAATTAGTCAACCTCCATGGATAAGACTATTTACGATTAAAAGTAATTTATTTGTCATCTTGTTTACGATTGGCGTTTTGACTTCGTGTTTAATCGTGTAATCTCGTGAATGTATGAAACTGCAAATTTGAAAAGTTTGTAGGTGGCTCATCAATTAAAGTCCGTGACTGTACCGTTTAGTACCCAGCGTGTGTTATTCTATTTGAAATATTACAATGCATTATGTGCACGCCCTAGTATTCAGTTCCTATTCGTGATTCGTGAAAATATGATTCGTTGACAGGCCTACACTGTCCTCTCATACCTAATTTCACTGTAATTTGAAAACATTGTAAAAATCCATTTGTTTTTAAAATAACCGTGGAGTTTCTTGCCGGCTCTTATCGATTTTTATTATTACATTCGTATTCGTGTTTTTAAAAGCGGATCATGCAAAAATCCCCAAAACTAATTACGAATATGAATCGAATACGAGGTAGTGCACAAACGTTTTTATGTGTAGTAATTGTATAATATTATGAATTATTCAGGATGCATGAATTAGGATATGGAAATCGGTTTTGATGTTGAATTATTTTCGCACCTAAGGTGGAGGTTTGGTACCAATGAAAACGTCGCACAAGTCACTACAGAAGCGTTCTATCCTAGAGCGAAAAAGGTTGAAAAGGTAAGTACGTACGGATGCGTATGACATCCGTGAGCAGGTGGTCAACTCAAGTAATCTCGCTCTCGATGTGTGTGAAATCAAAGATCACTAATGGACATTGTCATGTCAAATCTAATTGTCAAAGATGGCAGCATTTTTGATTTTAAGTCGTAAATCGTTTTATCTCTTTTAATTGTTCATTATAAAACGCAGAATGTCCGTATCTGTCTGTTATTCGCAAATTGTTTATTAAATTATATTTTTATTTATTATATACTTCAGATGTTTGGTGGTCCTAGGGCCATTTACGACAATGTCCTACCCGTCTTAGTAGAGATGGGTTGTAACAGGTTAAACGCGATATCTGTTATCATCACTGTTACTGTTACAAAAAAATAACAGGAGCTGTACTATGAAGTATTAATGCCATCATTATTCCACTGCGAAAAAAGGATGGTGCTAGTGGCCTTGTATAGCTCCGTCTCTCACTAACACAGGAAAATTAGACAGATATTTTGGACCTGGAGCGTGACTACGACTCGTAGTCACGCTCCAGGTCCAAATAATTATCTGTTATTAAATAACAGCCTGTTATTTTTGTACGGACGAGAAATACGTATTTAAAAAATCGGAAATCATTATCTATCTGTCATTAAATAACAGCCGGTTATTTTTGTACGGACGATAACTCTCAATTGAATATCTTCTTTATTCCTTTTCGTTTAAAGTCGAACATCGTATCGTGTCCGAAGTTCTAATACCTACTTATTTAAAAATGAATGTGATACCTATAAAGATCTAATCCTATAGTATATATATTATACAACGTGCCGCTACAATGGCGACATTAATTAAACGAATACGCGAAATCGTATGCGTGTGCGATTTAGCGTATTCGTTTTATGAAAATATTTGAATTTCATTAAACGTTATTATTTATTAACAATTTTCTAAATTACCATCCTGGAGCAACCTGTACTCAAAGAACTGAATCGAAGAGTTCATTTGCCGGGGTCACGGATCATATTATGTAGGCGAAGAGAAGGAAAGCCGCGCAATTTCTTAGAAATGAGATGAATCTCATTTCTAAGAAATTGCGCGGCTTTCCTTCTGAAGTATTACTTGGAAAACAGGAATAATACTCGAAATAAGGAATCATAATTTAAATCGGTTTAATCGAATGGGAAAATTAGAAATCACATTATGGCAACCCTCTCATGTTATGTCACTGCTTCCATTCATTCATTTGTTGAGGTTTTTTGTTCCAAGTAACCTAAAATTCATAGTTAATTAAATTAAAAAAACGTAATTTCATGTATGTACAAGTGAAATTGATCCGTGAGACTTTTTATGTGATTTGCTGTTGTTTTTCAAGTCTTCACTACCTACTCAAGAAGGCATAATTCTATTTTTTTTATTGATTGTTAAAAGTGC
The DNA here is from genome assembly GCA_947363905.1 of Lithophane semibrunnea. Taxonomy (NCBI): domain Eukaryota; kingdom Metazoa; phylum Arthropoda; class Insecta; order Lepidoptera; family Noctuidae; genus Lithophane; species Lithophane semibrunnea. The sequence continues at coordinate 23,037,460 of OX376185.1, forward strand.
GAGTTACGATTCGGCAATGCATTGAGTACAGACGAACTAGTAAACTATAAGGTTTCCTTCCTTGTTTTACTATTTCACGAACGTATGTTAAGTACCTAACTTATAGAAGAGGTCAAACGCAATTTTGCTAAGACTGCCTACAAACACCCTTGGGTACCTACAAAATTACTTTAAAAAAAGTACGAAACAAATAGGAGGCGAACAATATTACGCCAATACAGGCAGTACTTAAGAACGCGGCGACGGATGAATTCTACATACAAACGTAATACTTAAATCATTTGCAATTTAAGCATATTTCCACGATAATATGTTGTTATTCGGATTGAGATAGTACCTACTTATCTAGGTTCCTACATCTTTTTTTTTACAAAAAAGCTATGTAAAATGAAGTTGTTGCGAATTGAATTTCGCACATTTTTACAACGCAAATGACATGTTTTCATATTGTTTTTTTCTGTATTATAAACAACAATACTTGTGATATTTTTTCAGCAGAAATATAGCCTACATTATCAAGTTACAAATTATCAATATCAAATCTATACTAATATTATAAAGCTGAAGTTTGTTTGTTTGTTTGGACGCGCTAATCTCAGGAAATACTGGTTGGAATTGAAAAAATCTTTTTGTGTTGGATAGGAGGAAGGAGGAATCGAGGAAGGTTATAGGCTATATAACTTCACGCTACGACCAATGGGAGCGGAGCATAAATGAAAAAAATATTGCAAAAACGGGTTTTTTTCTTTCTTTTTGAGACCTCCTTCCGTTACGTGCGCTGCCTAAACGATTTAAGTAACGCAAATATCATGTATGATGGAATTGTTCCTCTTTAAAAGTTCTAAAAAAAGTCCGCGACAGCATATGTATATCTTTTAAGATTGACTCACTATAACCTTTTTTTATGGTAATCAAATTTGCTCGAAATTAATGCATTATTTGCGAAGGAGTCTTATCAACATAAAATTAATCAAATAAATAGTCTTATCATCAAGGGTATTTATGTAGCAGTAAAATACTTTTTAATTCATTCGAATCGGACATTTAATTTCGAAGTTATCACGATTAGGTATAATACGCGAACCGTTCGACGCTGGCGCCGCGCCACCGCGGCTTTTCCTAATCTAGAGGGGTGAGGATGGACACACGGGTAGACCATGATCTGGTATAGGACATAAGATACGTTTTATCCCTATATTCCCACGGGATCGAAACCTACGCGGGTGAAACCGCGGGGCACAGCTAGTTACAGATAAATTAGAAGAACATTAAGTTTTCATTCATCATTTTTGGTATTACGGAACACATCCAAATCATAAATTTTCAATAGCTAGTAGTGCTATCGCGTCAAGCAAATGTCATGTCAATGAAAACGTGTGCGTGGCCGTACAGATCACGGTAGCTATGTGTTCGACAGGCACACTAGCGCAACATTTGAAGCACTTGATTCGTAGTTGCGATCGATGCTCCGCCGGCCCCTTATACCATAAGGATATTTTGGATATTACCTACCTCGTAACTAAATAATTATTCTGTAATAAGCACTAATAATGTGGGCCCCCCTCACCCCTTGGACCTTGCCCGTAATTACCTAAGTGTATCTATACGACAATAAAGTTTATTTAGTCTGTAGTATGCACCAAAATGGAAGCCGTGTTTTATTAGGTACTCACTCGCCCCTTTGAATATTAGATGGCCCCAGTCGCCCCCGATTGTTAGTAGGTTAAAAGTACAGTCAGCACTCCAGGTTTTTCAATATTAAAATAAATATTGCTTTCTTTAAACTTCAATCAAAACGTAACAAAAAGTACTAGGCTAGCATGAATTCAAAATACATAGTATTACAATCATTAGTATTATCCCACTAATAAGATTTGGATGAAAGTCACACAAATAGTTTATAACTAACAGAAAAGTACTAGGCTTGCATAAATTCACGTTTAGTTATACTTGAAGATAAGTACTAAACTAATTAGCAAATATGGCAAAAGGCATCCCTTCCACATAATAATACGAACATAGAAAAGAAATAACGACTCTCTCAACGGGTAACATATTTTAGCAAACCTTTTGTTTATTGGACCCATGAAAAAGGTTCCTTTTCTTATAGGTAAGCCAGATAGCAAAAACTATCACAAGTGTCACGATTTGGTGAGATTACAGATAGAGTTACTAAAGTAATCAAATATAGCGTTATTCATAATGTGTGCATTTTTCTTTCTGACTGTACCTTTTTTGGTTAAAGAAGATCATTCATTTTTATACTCCGTTAGAACATGATAGTGAACATTTTTACTATTGGGCCAAACCTGTAGGGCAATTCCCTGAAGGTCTCTGCACAAAGCGGGCGTGGCGTGACCGGGCGGCGACGCGGCGCTGGCGTGACGGCAGCGTTCACACTGCGGGCGCGATCACGTCCCGCCGCGCCCATTCACGCCGACCGTGTCGCGATGCGATTCATTAATCAAAAAGAGGTTGAACGATTCAGACGTGGAAACGCTCTTGCTCTTATTTGCGCTAGCTAAGAAAAACAACGTAAATGGAAATGGGTGCATGAAATAAATCAAAAACGTCCCGTCGCGCCCCGCCCCGCCGCTTCGGACTTGTATTCCGTGTTACCGTTGCGTCGAGCGCGACGGCTCTATGTGGCGTCGTCCATAATCTAGTACATTACAACTGCTCAGCGTCGCGTCGCCGTCCGGTCACGCCGCGCCGCGCCCGCTGTGTGCAGCGACCTTGAGCTATTACACGATTTTGAAAAATACCTACTGCTTTCAGTATATTTTGTAGTTAAAATAATAAAAAGTAATCTTTAAAGTAATAGCTTGTAGTAATAAAAAATGAAAGGAAAAATGTACTCTTTTGTTAGGTCGGCACTTTCACCTCTTTAGCCCAAAAATGTGTGGACGGTGAAAATGCCGCAAAGGGCGAATCAGTACACCAAAATAATAAAAAACGGGGCGAGTGGGACATTTTAATCAAAGGGACAAGATCCAAGGGGCGAGCAGGGCCCACATCAAAATGTGTAGGTATATAAACTTAAATAATTATCTGACAAGATCCTGTGAATATAAAAAAAAGAAATCTCCTTGGTTTTCCTAATACTTACCAAGTAATATTATAAATTCGAAAGTAACTCTGTCTGCCTGTATGTTACCTTTTCACGCCTAAACCACTGAACGGATTTCGACAGATAGATGGCATCCTGGCGGGCGAAGCCGCGGGAGGAAGCTAATAATGTTATAAATGCGAAAGTGAGTTTGTTTGTATATTTGTTTGTTACGCTTTCACGCCAAAACGGCTGAACGGATTTAGATGAAATTCGGCACATGGGTAGAGCACGACCTGGAATAGGACATAATAGGTATACATCATAAGTTTATAGCTTATTTATGTACTGTACTGCTTTATCTATAATGCAATATGATATACAGTATGTAACAAAAACCCTGTCCGATCCATTAAAGGCGTATTCCTGGGTTAACATACGTACTATAAAAAATATATTTAAAAATGTAACTCATAAAAATCAAAAGATAATGATTATTTTATTTTTATAAACCATGCGACATTCACACTAAATACGGCAAATTTTCATAAATTGACAACATTCCACTCACCGGGGAAATCTTTTTATTTTACCTATTTTTATTTCAAAGGATACCGCCCTACACTGGGCGCGCTGTCGGTGCTCTCTAGCGAGTCGCCGACTTGTCTGATGTAGCCGACTGGTTGCCTACCGTGCGATGCGGCGCGTGTCTGTACGCTTGTTGCTAGTCAGTCTTTCGTGAAGATTCCTTTCGATCGGACGTCCGTAATGTCATATTCCAATCGGGAATATTTTAATATGTTAATGTGCTTAGGCAAGGCCGATTGTAATTATGCAGCTGCGCGTAGAGATCATGAGGTGCGTTTTCACAGGCCAGGTGTGCCAGTACCGTCGGAGCGTGCGTTCCAACGTCTACATAACCGTGTGTTCACCACAGGCAGTGCTAATGGCCACGAGACACAGCGCGCTGATGCTGGAAGACCACGAGAGCGCAACCTGGATATCGAGGAACAAGTTTTGGATATGTTTGCGGCGGACGCCACGCAAAGCACACGCTCTGTTGCTCGACAACTAGACACTAATCACATGCTGGTTTGGAGAGTGCTGAAGGGAGATGGTCAGCACCCTTATCACTACCGGCGGGTTCAATCCCTTCTTCCCACTGATTACGAACCAAGAATGGAATTTTGTAATTGGATCTTAAGAAAAGTCGAAGAACATGAAGGTTTCTTGAATCGCGTGCTTTTCTCTGATGAATGCTCGTTTGTAAGAACAGGTGTGAACTGCCACAACGAACACGTGTGGGCGCTCGAAAACCCGCTAGCTATGAAACCGAGTAATTTCCAACATCGTTGGCGTGTTAACGTGTGGGCTGGTATCCTCGGAGACCAGATTATTGGTCCATACTTTTTGAGGCCCACAATGAATGGTTCAAACTACCTGTCTTTCTTGTCAAACTACCTGTCTTTCGTGGCCAGCACGGTCTCCCAATCTTACGCCTCTGGACTTCTATTTATGGGGTCATGTCAAACGAATGGTTTTTAAAAAAGAGTGTGATTCGGAAATCGAAGTAAGAGCTCGGATTGTAGCAGCTTTCAATTTAATTAAATCAGACACAAGTGCGCTGCAAAGAGTACGTGACAATTTAATAAAAAGGTGTCGAATGTGTATCAGTGTTGGAGGTAGACATGTGGAGCATGATCGCCGAGGTATCCAACAACAACAAGTTACTGTTTTAATAAACTAATACCAAAATTCGGTAAGTACCTTTTTCTTAGCTCACTTGTGTCTGTTTTCATTTCTGTGCCAAAAGCACATTTTTAAAAAGCCCTTTTCTGGGCTATATTTATTTCAATTAATTGTTTCTTGATGAACAGAAATTGAAGTCAAGTTCACTATGCCTAAACGATATCAGCTCAAATCAGCTGATAACAACGCGTAGGCATAACGTAGGTTTATTTAGCTATAAGTTTGTTTGGCGGCAAGCGACAATGCAGGCGGGCGGCTCATGTCAAAGAATCATAAAAACCGTCCCGCTCGGGCGGCTTCAAATTGTAGAACATGAACACATGAAAACAAATACACACACACATGAACTTTATCGAGGATAAGTGTTGCCTTTGATAAGTTTATTTTTATTTTTTTAAATTAATTATTTTCATTGGGGAAAAATAATAATCTCAAAACCATGAAATGGTTACGTATATGGGCACACAATACTATACCAAATAATACCCTTAAGGATCCGACAGGGTTTTTGTTACATACTGTATATGTATTTTTTTTTTTTTTTTCTCTTTGTTCCTCTCAATTAGAGCACCTGCCATCTAATCTCTTCACCACCCTTGGTTGACTGGTAGAGAATGCCTCAGGCATTAAGTCCGCCTTTGTACCTTTTTTAGTGCGAAAAGTTTAAATAAATAATAAATAAATAAGTATACTTTTATCCCGATATTCCCACGGGATCGAAACTTACGCGGGTGACACCGCGGGGCGCAGCTAATTTGGCATAAAACTAAATGTTCGCGTCATATCGCAAAGTCAAAGTCAAAGTCAAATAATTTATTTCAAATAGGCACATAATATGGCACTTTTGAACGTCAAACAAAGAAATAGAATTGATTCTAGTTGCCCCTTCCAAAAGGTAGTTTTCGTATGGAGAAGAATGGGCAAGAAACTCCACCGTTACTCTTTTAAAAATGTTTTACAATATTTTGTATACATTAATTATATAATTATATGTGAAGAAGATGCATCTATAATAAGATTACTGTACCACAAAAGGTAGAAAGAATTATAAATGGAGCAATAATGAATAAATTAATTACCAGATACATGGTGCTCACATATTCACAAAGATTGTAAAAGTATACGATATTACAATAGTCCTAACATTGTTACAAGTAGTACATACAAATAATAAATAAAAAATAAAAATAAAAAAAATTAGCTATCAGTTTGATTTTGTTTCAGAATCGTCCTATGGAGCAAGACCAGCATGTTTCCAAGCATTCTTATCTTGGATATAATCCTCTAATTTGTAATAAGCTTGTTTACAAAGTGTACTTTTTATATGAGTTTTAAATTTTCTTTCATTTAATTGCAATATATCACAAGGTATTTTGTTATAGCATTTAACGCAGTACCCCATAAAAGATGTTTGTACTTTAGCTAATCTGAAAAATGGTTGATCTATTTTATCTTTATTTCTAGTATTAAAATTATGTCTATCACTTATTTTATTAAAAAGATTTAAATTTTTTCTTACATACATAATATTCTCATAAATGAATTGGCAAGGTACCGTCATGATATTAATCTTTTTAAATAGTTCCCTGAGAGATTCGCGGTGACATAGATTATAAATGGCTCTGACAGCTCTTTTTTGCAAAATAAAAATGGATTCAATATCAGCAGCCCGACCCCACAGTAAAATGCCATACGACATAATGCTGTGGAAGTAACTGAAATAGACCAAACGCGCGGTTTCTACATCTGTTAACTGTCTTATCTTTCTAACAGCATAAGCGGCCGAGCTTAACCGCCCCGCAAGAGATTTTATATGAGGTCCCCATTGTAATTTCTCGTCTAGCGTGATTCCCAAGAAAACTGTTTGATTAATAAACTCCAGTTTTTCTCCATTCAATATGATGTCACATTCGCTACTTCTAACATTAGGTAATTTAAATCGAATACATTTGGTTTTTTTTTCATTAAGTACCAAATTATTTACCGTAAACCAATCTTGTACCTGAAGAATAGAGCTATTCACGTCGTCAAAATTTTGTGAACGTCGATTTATTTTAAAAATCAATGATGTGTCATCTGCAAATAACACCATCTTCGGTTGATTTAGAAGTAATTGGGGTAAATCATTAATATAAACTAAAAAGAGGAATGGACCTAATATCGAGCCTTGAGGAACGCCCATTGCCATTTCAGACCCCAATGAGTTTACGCCGTTTACTTGAACTTTAACTTTTCTTTCTTTCAGATATGATCTTAGTAAATCAAGAGCTGTATTCCTAACCCCATAGTGCTCTAGTTTCAACAGAAGTGTATCATGGTCGACGCAATCGAACGCCTTCGAGAGGTCGCAAAAGATTCCAATGGCATCTTGTGCTTCCTCCCAGGCGTTAAAAATGTTCTTTATGAGGGTGACACCGGCGTCAGTGGTACAACGCCCTTTGGTGAAACCGTACTGATGTTCATGAAAGATGGAATTTTTATTAAAGTGACGTAACATTTGATTGAGCATCAACTTTTCAAACACCTTACTGAGAACTGGCAGAATTGACACAGGCCTATAATTGTTGGGTTCCTTACTATCACCGGATTTGAACAAAGGAACTACTTTACTGTGTTTCATGAGATCCGGAAAGACTCCTTGGTCTACACTGGTGTTAAATATGAAAGCTAAATAGGGCGCAATGGTTTCGATGATAGATCTACAGACTTTTACAGACATTCCCCATAGATCTTCTGTTGATTTAATTTTAAGATCTTTAAAAGCTTTTATAACCGCTTGGGGGTTTGTATGCTGAAACCTAAACTCCAAAGGGCATGCCTTTACATTCTTTCTAAGTAAGGCAGCAGAAAGCGCGGGTGAGGAATTTAGAGCTTCAGTAGTTTTAACTGGAATATTTCCAAAAAAGTTTTCAAATTCCTGAGCTATTTCTACATTTGAGTTGATTGGGCCATGTGCAGTCTCTAAATTAAATTCAGTACTACGCTGTTTTTTCCTACCTGTTTCATTATTTATTATTTGCCAGGTAGTTTTTATTTTGTCATCAGCTGATTTTATTTTATTGCTAATGTAAAGATAAAGAGCTTTAGCTAATTTGCACACATTTTTAAAAGTTTTAGAATATTTTGCAACATACTGATGAAAGGTTGTATTATTCATATGTTGCTTTAGGCCATAAAGTTCAAAAAGATTTTCCCTGCTTTTACGAATACCTGGAGTAGCCCAATCACTAAATAAGAACTTTGTGTAAATAGTTTTAGTCTTTAGTGGAAAAGTTTCATTAAAGTGTTTGTTTATTAGTGAAAAAAAATCGGCGTAGAACTCATTTGGGTCACATACATTATTAAAACTCTGAACACATAATTTACTGGCCAACGAATTATTTAATTTTTCTAAGTTTTTACATGTAATTGGCCTAAAACTTATTTGAATTTTTTGTAAAGGTATGTAGGCGCAAAAAGTTATTGTTTGTCCACTGTGATCAGATGGCAATTTATTTACAATTTCTTTATGTAAGTAATCACAATTACAAAAAATATTATCTATACAAGTGGCAGAAGAAGCTGTCACTCGGGTTGGTTCAATAAAAACATTTGACAAATCAAATGACCTAAAAAGACTTAATAATCGGACAGTATTCGAGTTATTTTCTAATAAATTAATGTTAAAATCACCACATATGATTATTGACTTACTATTAGCACTAAGTTTCTTTAGCACCTCTTCCATTACAGAATCAAATATAGGTAGATTCTGGTAGCTTGGAGGTCTATATACGCATACTATAACATGCTTATCAAGCTCAACACAGGACAATTCAATGGTGTGTTCAACAGACAGTCCAATGACGTCTTTCCGTTCTTTTGATTTAATAGAATTTTTTACTAATATTAATGAACCGCCATGTATCATACATTTTCGACTAAAATGGCTAACTACACAATAATTTTCATAATTAATTGACTTTACTTGATGGTCTTTTAACCAATGTTCTGTTAAACAAATGACATCAAACTTGGTATTTTCTAAAAACAATTCTATTTCCAGTAATTTGGAAGAGCAACCTTGGATATTTTGATTGAATAATTTTAACGTATGTTGCCCCCCCTTTGGTTTCTTATTTTTGTGTATAATATTGCCAGAAGATACCTTTTTATTATTCTCTAATAATAATAATTGTTTATTTGAAGGGGTAACTTCTGTTGTCTTACTTACTAGTTTAAAACATTATCCGGAGTGACCTCCACAACTACAACTGAAGCGTCCAGAATGCCCGTCGCAGTTCCAGCAGGAAGAGAATACCTTATCTGACTGGTAGTGGCCTCCAAAGATGTTGGTATTATAGGTGGATCCTCCTTCGTACAACATGATGATTTATAATTATTACTCACTATGCTGTTAGTATAACTAGACAACACAGACTCGTCACTAATACTACCATTTGTTATATTAGCTATAACCCCATTAATATTATATGCTATCAACATAGCAATCAAATGTCTACATTCCCAAGACAGAGATAAAGTTCTCTGAGTTAACTTAAAACCACTAACAAACTTGTTAGTGTCAAAATACAATAATTTGTCGCTATGACAACATGTCAATCTATGAATAGTACTATTCAACTTATAAATATAATTATTGTCATAATCTGATAAAGTATCAGAGTAAGGTAAAGCACACAACATTATTTTTCCTATATTTAATTTTAATAAGATGTCCACACCATCCACTATATCCTTTTTGGTAATACCAGTACTATTACCTAAAAGCAAAACCATTGTAGAATAATCATCTAGGTTTGTGTTTGCAATTCTTTTAATCATTTGTTTGAAACTTATGTTATGATAACTATGATTAGTAAAATTATGGCTAAGGTAATTGAGTAACATTTTTCCAAAGCCAGAACCTAATTCGTCACAGAAAAATATAGATTTATTTTTCTTCTGTGTATTAACACAGATCTCTGCTGGAAGAGCCAAGTCAGGCTGAATCTGAGGAGGTGGTGGTTGATTGGCACAGCTGCATGAGAGATTATTAGTCAGAGACTCATACCTCTCAGCATTGCACTTCACCAAATCCAGTAGTTCCCCAGCCTCAAGCAAGCGCTCACTTAATTGTTGTTGGGAAGTCTCATATTTCTCAAATATATCCTTCAGCAAGTGCTCCTTGTGTAGTATATCATTATAAAGGAGCTTTGTATCAATGTCATACTTTTCCCTACATTCATCTAACTCGACAGTACAACTATTTAAACTTTTTGAAAGTATGACACGTTCCTTTCTAAGGGAAAGATTTAATTTTAAAAGATTTTGTTTTTTAATAACTTTCTGTGACCGTTTTATTATTTTCTTCAATTTAATATATTTCTTTAATTTATTGTGACTCATAACAATAGGACATGCTGCATGCATCGCTGGCACACATACCCTTGAACTTTGTCTTCTCACTGAGCTAGCTCAAATCGGTTTGTCCACTTCCGGGCGCCGGTGCACCACCAAAGGCCTTGTCGCTGACAGGTCACGCACACAGCTGTGCGTGTAGTAGTGTGTTAATATAAAGGCCTGTCCAGACTGGCGCGATATCGCGGGCGCGACAAGGGTTGTGCTGTAAATCGCGCCCACGATATCGCTCCAGTTTGCACAAGCCGCGAGCGCATGCTGCAACGCAGTTACACAGACACGTTCGCGTCCTAGATAGTACAAACAATAGACGGTTCCAACAAAATTATGAGACTAAGCGTATCCTGTGACCAAAGAGTATTAAACCATTCTTATATGTATGGTTGCTTCGTTCCTTGATTCCTTTGTGCGTGTACATTAAGAGTCTCGATGTATCTAATGGGGAAGGGGAATCTTTCCTCGATGTGTCGTACAAAGTTGTTTACTAAAAAAAATATAGTGTGAAAAGCTAGGTATACTAACTACAAGAATACTAAACAAACATAACTCATCATCATCAGCCTGAAGTCTTCTGCTGACACAGGCCTGTCTCTACCAAGCTAATTGCATGATATTTCAGTTTGATCTGTACCAGCCCACGTGAGACGATCATACATTGTCTGAATTGTCTCCGTATATAAATTAACAAACAATAAAAGTTTATATCAACTAAAAACAAATGGACAAGATACCTTAAAAATCGCTTGTAATACACTAATTGAATTGAAAATAAATGCGTCTGGATAAAATCTGTGGCCCTAGTGAAAAAGGGTATAAGTCCGATTTTGTGGAAAATGAGTTAAGTTAATTAACAAAACGCTCTATCGTTTGGTGTAAACGGATCTAAGCTATCTCTAAAGAAGTTATCTTGTGTAAAAGGGTCCAACTAACACCAAAAAAAACGAATTAATATTAATCTAAATTATCATAAATTACCCACGTTTTAATTTGGTTGGTGCTTATCAATACAACAACACCTTGCGGTGCTTTTTTGAGGTTGGGATATCATCCAATGACTTCTCCCGCTCTGGGCGGAGCGGAAGGGCGTGTTAGACGTTTACTGAATAAAACCCCACCCGTGTTCCTTCAGTTGCCTGTTGCTAAGGTCCCGGTATCCTTTTCGGACTTACCCGCAACCCTGGCAGGCATCATCGGTCCTAGCGGACCCCGCAAATTGTGCTAACATCTCTTTCAGGCGCGCGTGGAACACGACGCGCCATCAACCCGGGCCTGATCCTAATCGGACGGCGAGCTACCCATTGCTCCCCGTCCGCAAGCCCGCGCCTATGGTGGCCGGGAATCCGCCTGGGATTCCCGACGCCCAGGGTGTGTCTAGCAGCGGCGGTTAGGGGCGTGAGGGCGCAAACTTTGCCTCTCCCTCACGCGTTCCGCCTCCTCCTTCGCGAGCATTACTGCTTCGCAGAAGGAGGTCACTGCTTCCCATGCCCTCTCGCTCCGTACTATGGCCTGGACCAGAGCCGGACGCGAGAGGTCACCACCGCCAATCGTCTCCAAGAGGACACGGCGGGGCTCCGCCCAAGCAGGGCAGACCTCCACCGTATGCTCCACAGTGTCCTCCGGGCGATCCACACAGTGGTGACACCCGGAATACAACAACACCTGGTTCTTAAAAATGGTTTAGTGAGTTAAGTGATATTATTAGACATAAATCCGTTTTCACCAAAATAAAGGGATAAATCAAAGTAACTGTGTTGAGATTAGTAAGAACATAATCATTCCAAATCATAGAAAACAACTCAATAATAATGAAGAGCATACATTTTTTACCTATAAAAAACATCACATGTATTTCAATTGGTAGCGGTTTAAATATGACACGAGGTCAAACACGCAATTTGAAGGGCGCGGAGTATTTTTTGCGTCTCCTGTAAAGTTGCATTTTTGGTCTTAGATCCCTTTTCACTAGGGCCACAGAAATTTTGTCATTTCTTTATTAATTCGGATTCGACGCAAATGGCTTTTTGTTTTCATTCGTGAATTGTAACCCTTTTAATTTGATTGACACTTTGCTTTCCCAGGGGAACTCGGTGCATATTGCCATTTTTAATCTCAATGGAATCAATATCATAATTGGTATTGCTCCGAAGTTTAAATCTTTGGATTTCAGAGGGAACGGGGCGGCTTTATAAAACAATTCAAAGTATGTAGACTTATTTATTTATTTGTAAAGGTACACCAAAAGTTTCTGTGTATAATAAGTACTATATAGGTAATACGGGTTGATATCCGCAACTCCACGTCTAAGCGCGTATTTTACGTACGGGTGGGAAATCGCTTATTCGATCCACCCTAGCTCTTCCAAGAAGGCCAGCAACGCCTTGGTGTTACTGACCATCTCCCGTAGGGTACCTGGGTTACCGAAGTACTTTGTCCTGTATGTGACGACCACCGGGCACTGTAGTAGCACATGAGCTGCTGTCTCGTCGTCCTTCATGCAGGCCCTGCACAGCGGTCTGTCTGTGACTCCTATGACAAAGAGGTGTTTATTAAAAGACCCATAGCCAGTTAAGGCTGCTATAACAGTACGCAGCTGTTGTTTAGTTAGTCGGAGCCCCCGTTTCGTGAGGCGGCCGTCGATCGCAGGGAGTGACTCCTTGGCCTACCTGCACCCACCTTGGTTCAACCATAGTTTATGATGTTGGTCCCTGGTTCGTTTCCTTACCAGAGTGCGTAGATACCCGAAGGGGAGTGGCACAATGGTTTCAGGCCCCACTGGTGCCATGCTCGACCCGCTTCTGGCGACTTCGTCTGCTGCATCGTTGCCCAGCGAACCGCTGTGTCCTTTGATCCATTGAATGGTTATATTATTGAGGCTACCCACCTGGTTGAGGCGCTGGTGGTTCTCGTATATTAGCCCAGAGTCAACAGTGTGGTTGTTAAGCGCTTGCAGCACGGCCATGATGTCTGAGAGTATGCGTATCGAGTTAATAAGTACTATACGTAGCTAACAATAAATAGCCTTGGACTTACAGAGTCGCCAATTACAGGATGTGGCGGTCCTGAAGTTATGCGCATGCCATGGACTCAGATATCTTGGAAGTCTGGGTCAACGGCATGTTGACATTGGGTAAGCAAATCATATCATTGGTCTCTAGGGTAAGAAAATAAATGTTTGTTTTAAAAAATCTAAGGACCTCCACCAATTTCTCTACCCTGAGAACTGTGTACTTTGCTCTCGCCCATTCCGTTTTAACGTACTGTATGTCGGCCTGGGGCGGTGATGGTAAATGTCATCTGCTGCGTTTGGAGAGCAATTCATTTCCTGAATTTCCAGCTGTCGTTAGCAATTCCTCTAATTTGACACAAGTCCATTGTTGTAGTGGACCATGTTGTGAATCTTCTTAGAAAACTTTCAAACACATGAATTATTTCGTAATATGAATCGCACGCAGATCATAATTTATGAATTGTCAGTTTGTGACATTTTACGATGCTTCATAATATTTTCATAATAAGATTGTGCCCAAGTGACTGTTTTAAGTCCCCAGGGGCCCTACCATCAACTTTTAAAATACTTGCTAAGTACATGACAGGTCAACTTAGCAGGCTAACCTGACAGGTTTTCTATTTGTACCGTGAGCATTTCCGTCTGACCTGCAATGTATCAACTTCAGACCTGCTACGTGGCCGTTGACCGGTACGCCATATTATAAACAAACGTTCGGAAATACTTTTTCGCCATTGTTACCGGTTTTACGGTTTTAAAGAACTAGATTAAATTAATTTAATAACAGTTTATAATGATCAAGAGAATTCTAAAAAAAACTATGTTTCGTAACAAAATATTTCAACAGCTTCGCACGTTTGAAACGCACACAAAAAAACAGAAAAGAATCATAGCCCGATCCAAAATACAGCAACCGTTCCATATTGGTACGGGGTTTAAGTCAGTGACATTCGGGTAAGATCGGCTTTGTTCGACTTTGTAAAAAGCGCTTTCTCCACATTCCACTCTCAATCAATGATGATACGATGATGATTTTAATGACAAATTACAAGTTATCAACAGAAATCATTAACCCACAGTACATATACTTTCACTCATCTTATTAAAACTCTTTGACTCTATACAACATAGTATTTTGGTACCTTGAGAGAAAATGAAAACGAGTTTTAATTTCATAGAATTGCAGTATCGAGTTAAACAAAATTTAGTCACATCACTATCTGACACTGTCAGAAAGACAAGTCAAGTCAAGTGACAACAACACTTCATTATTTTATTTTTTCAGTTTCTTTCGAATTGCATCAATTTCATATATTTCTTTTTTTCCTGTGTGTTATTGAAGGATTATAATTAGTATGGAATCTTCAAGATGGTACAGCATTTACTCCAGATGGATGTTGTGTTATTTGTTCTGTGAGATTCCAACGCAATGTGCGAAGACATAGTCGGAAGCTACAGATGTGCGGTGAACGCTTTTGTATCAAATGCACGTCGTATAAAGATGAGAGGTGGAGCCTGGTGGAGCAACCTGCATCTTTATTAGATGAAATATTATCTACTTCTAAGTCGTCCGATGTTGAAATTGATACTTACAGTAATAAAAATGCTTTGTTTACATAATGTGATTTTTGTTTTCAATAACCGTTTAAAACACCCTACGTTCCTACTATACATTCCTACGTTCATACATTCCCACGTTCCTAGGTTCCTACTATACATGACGGAACAGTGCACTATTTTACTAAACTACAATAGGTACCGATGAAGTGTAGGTTGGCCTACTCACTAAACAATGTTTTAAGTTATGATCGTATTTCTCAGTAACCTCGTTAGACGAAGTATAATCATTACTACCACTGTAATCTAGAGATCATTATCAGAGTACATATTCACAAATGAACATGTACATACTTACGTATTTTATTTTAAATTAAAGAAAACAGTTCACTACAAGTAAGTTTTACACGCCTGCTTTATATGACTGCAGGGCAGTTCAGTAGTCGAGTGTTTACATGTCAAAAAGGACTTGATGGTACAGCTCAACACAGGTCAGACCAGTGAAATGTTGTCACGTGACCACTGACCGGCTTTAGTCACGTGATCGCTGGCTTGCCTGTTATTTGACATGTTCACGGTACAAAATAGCCCGACAGTTCACTTTCCGTCGAAAATTGACCTGCTATAAGAGTTCATGGTAAGCCCCCAGTACACGCTATGGAAGCTACCTACAGTAAGGCACTGTTTTTTTTTCTCGTCAATCCCATGTTGTGACTACCTATAATAGGCACATTCACACATATAATATAAAATAAATAATAAATATTGTTTATTTCTAATTTAAATACATTTAATATATTTAATGAGAATTATCCATGTTCTAAATGTTATTATTTATTTTAATTAGAATGTTTATTAATTAATTTTTTTTACCTATTTTGCTGTGCCCTTACAGGGTCCATAATTGTATCTTAGCTTTAAGCCTATTTGTAACAACTTAATTCACATTATGGTATGCAAATAAATGAATATGTATGAATGAATGAATGATAAGTTTGTTCTTGGTATAAATTCATCCCAACTACGGAACCCTGCATTGTGCGTGGTTCGACATGCACTTGGCTGGTTTTATTTGAAACTAGCTTCTGCCCGCGACTTCGTTCGCGTGGATGTCGTAACATACACAATCATCATCTGCCTAGCCTTTTCCCAACTATGTTGGGGTCGGCTTCCATTCTAACCGGATGCAGCTGAATACCAGTATTTTACATGGGGCGACTGCCTATCTGACCTCCACAAGCCAGTAACTGGGTAATACGATACCCGTTGGTAAGACTGGTTGTCAGACTTTCGAGCTTCTGACGACCCGTAACGACTGTCAAAGATCCACAAATGACAGCCGGGACCAACGGCTTAACGTGCTTTCCGAGGCACGGAGGAGTCTCGGTATGTAAAGATGGTCACCCATCCACGGACCAACCCCGGCAAGAGTAGCTTAACCTGATGGATCGACCCGAGCGGCTGTTATTACTTAGCCACGAGCTCCGTCGTAACATACACAATATTATCCTAAAACAAATTATTTAAAAAACAAAAAACCCGACTGCAAAAACCTTTTTAAATAATTTGTTTTATTTCAAACTTTTTAGTTTTATTAATATATTTTTCTTTCAACTACAAAACCGATCACAAAGGACGCATTTTTTGCTTAGAACCAAAACAGTGCAGAAATGTTGTATGAAATCGCATTGTTGTAGTTTTTCATTAATGCACTGTTTTTAAAGAGTAACCATGGAGTTTCTTGCCGGCTCTTCTCCATAGGAAACGACCAATTGGAACCGTGCACCTAGCTTCTGACGTTTCATAAGTGCCCATGTAGGTTTATATGAAATAAAATATTTTGATTTGATTTGATTTGATTTAGGGTTTAGTGAGTGACTGAGACAGTGAGTGAGTGACTGAGTGAGTGAGTTGAGTTGAGTTGAGAAATTGTTATTAACCTTTTGCTGCAAAAGTCGCGGGATAACTTTGTTTTAATTAACTTGAGTAGGTATATTCTAAATCTTCCGTTTGACTTCATGTAGTGCAGACGTGTTTTGTGTTATTTTACCAAATTTTTGGAATATTAAATTATTAATTTAAGCTATATTGACTCTGAAGTGTATGACAATAATGTGTAACAAGTACTAAAGTGAAGTGAACTGAGTAAGTGAACTTTATTAGCGAGTGTGACATCGCGCGGCTCGCTTTCGCTGAGATACGCTCTTCCTCACCTCGAGGAAAAGAGACAAGCTCCAAAAAATAAATAATTCATCCTTGTCGCACCGCTGTGAACCGAGGAGTGCGCGTCGGTACCTACAGGATTTTGAATTTTGTTTATGAACCAAAACGAAAATGCCTAGTAATTGCGGTGCTTGTGGTTCATTAATAAAAGATTTATTTATGGAATGTTCCAATGTAGAATACAAAGGAAAATATGACTTAGCATGTCTGGAAATAAATAAAGAAGCGTTTAAGACAGACATACAAGAATAACTGGACGTGCCCGGAATGCATTTGTTCAAAACCAAAAAGAGGGAATCGTGACATTCCGGTCATGAATACACCTGACCTCAAGATTAGCGCTGCTATCTATACCAATTAACAATGTGGGTGTAAGACTCAATTTTCCCCAATAGTATTATTATTCCCAATAGGAATTGAGAGAATTTCGTTCAGATATGGTAGCTCGAATGGACAGCCAAGCCAAGACTATAACGCTCTTATTGAACCAGTTTTCTCAAACTAAGACCAAAATGAACAAAATAGTAATCAAGCAGTCATCTGACAAACCTTCTTCTCCTTCTTTCTACTTTAGCAGAAATAGTTAACGTACGCGTGCCAACGAAAACGTCTTCTACCTACACCATAGCGCAAAATGTAAACAACGGTGGGGCCACAAAGTCCACTGTGCTACCGGTAAAGACTACGTCTATTACTAACCCACTAGCTGCTAAGGAAACAACGAATGCAGGGACTGAGGATAGTGAATCGGGCTGGACAACTGTACGAAATAAAAAATTAACCGTCAACCTAAAGATGTGAGAGTAGGAACTAATAAGGAGTGGAAGGTAATCCAAGCTACAGAACGGAAAAAGCACCTGCATGTCTGGCGGTTGCATCTAGAAACTACGCTGGAAGCCATAACCGGTCACGTGAAAAACGTATGTGACCCAAATGTTTCAATCAAAGTCGACAAAATCAAACACAAAACCGTGAGAGATTACTCATCGTTTATTGTAGGAGTGTCTGAACAATGTTTTGAAAAATTAAGTCAAGCAGAGAGTTGGCACATGAATTTAGTGAGTGGATTTGGTTTCGAAAGTCAACCAAAACAACACCAAATGATTAACATATAGCAAAACCCCCGGAGTAAATCGGGATACTGTACCAAAATGTAAGGGGTTTCCGCACTAAATTAGAAGATTTATATTGGAATTTTGTCTTCAAGCGCAAACCTATTTGCTATAGCCGAAACAGGCTGCAATGAATCCATTCATGATGCAGAATTAACTCCAACTGGATACTCCATAATATGATGTGACCGAACAGATGGGCGTAAACACGGAGGTGCGTGTCTCGTGGCCACACCGCGTTCTGAGCTGCGACGAGTGTCCCCACCTAGTGACGTCAACATCGATAATCAGATGTTTGAACTGGCTTGTGCATCAGTGTACCAACGTAATAGATTATTGGTTTCGTTATGTGTTGTTTATATGCCACCAAACAGTAACGAAAATGAATATATGGTATTATTGAACATGGTATAATTGTGTAAATGTTATGATGATTTATATAGTAATAGGTGACTTCAACTTGCATTCTTGTCCTGTAAACGTTCATAATTATTTTCAATGTTTTCAAACTTATTGTGGATTCAAGGCTCTTAAATACTGGGGGGATTCGTCGCGTGACGCGACGCCGCCGCATTGTTCGCCGTGAAGTTTTCTCAGAAATTGTTTTGTTAAAATTCACGTCGCGCGGTGAATCCCGCCAGTTTATGTAACGGCCTGGCCACGGGAAATTCGCTGCAGCGAATTTTCGCGCGGCGCGAATTGCGGTGCGTCTTGCGGCAGAAACAAATGTATAGAAATGTACTAAGCATGCCACGGGCAGCGGCGGCAAGCGGGGCGATTCACGAATTTAGCCGAGCGGGTCGCACTGGCGGCAAAAACAAATGCGAATCAGTCCGGCGCATGTAGGGCTGCTAACTTTTTGTACCAGAAATGAAGTACGAAAGAGAAGGAAAATAAAAAAGTATATTGAAAAACTAAAAAGTATTTAATTTTTGGTAAATATTTATTACTTTAAGCACAACTACTTACTGACAATATCTACTTCATAATAATTATTATGTACAAGGGAAAATGATCAAAGGGCATCAAAAAATTCATGTGCATCGCTGTCAACAGGAAAAGTGCCCAAAAGGCTGGCTGGTTCTTTGGCCAAAAAATAGGCCAGCCCTCTGGGGGCCAAGTCTAATAATTTACAAACGTGTCAGTGGTCTCGCAATGATGAGTTTTTGACACATTTTGTATGGCATATCTGTCAAATTCATCATTGTGAATCAATGATCATTGTGATTGACTATTTTTTGAGCACTAACTAACTAACAAAGTAATCACAATTACGAAAGCAAAGGCCCGAAAAAATGGTTATGTTATCCGCTCGTATTCGAGTCAGTAGACGTCACCGTCCGCAGACTGTCAGACTGACGGTGACGTCTTGACGACAATTTGTCATTTGACAGATTCCTTCTGAAATCCACCGCACGCATTTATTTTTTAAACAGGTATTATTAATGGCTCTGGATACAC
Organism: Lithophane semibrunnea; assembly: GCA_947363905.1. NCBI lineage: Eukaryota > Metazoa > Arthropoda > Insecta > Lepidoptera > Noctuidae > Lithophane > Lithophane semibrunnea. The sequence continues at coordinate 23,057,018 of OX376185.1, forward strand.
GTGAAAAAAGTATTTTTGGATAGGTACTTTATTTTTATTGAACAGATAAAATTATTTTAAGTTGAATTTGTGACGACCGAAGTATGTTTATATTATATTAGGATAAACAGTGTCGGGTACTGTGACCCGAATAAACAGTTAGTCGCTAACCACCGCCTTTTATTGACGTCCCAGAATTAAGTATAATACTGTTTTTAACAGTATGGTTGGCAACCCTAGGCGCAAGCCACGCCCACGGATAGTATAGAAGCCAGGGACTTGAAAATTTACCCAAAATAGGGGTATGAGGTATGATAACGTTACGTAATACGTTATGTATAGTTCCAGTAACCATTTACGAACTAATTTCTTGGCAATATTACGAAACTCTATTGGAACGACATCTACTATTTAGTTACCACCCGGGTGGAACAGTAGAAATGATCGTTACTGGAATGGATCGTAACGGTATTTTAAAGTTATTTTCAAGTCCCTGATAGAAGCTCAACAAGTTCTTTTTGTGAAATAATCTGTCTATACGTCCGTCTAAATCCACCACGCGCATTTTTTTTTAAACACATTTTATAAATGGCTTTGGATACTTTATTTTTAATTGGATGAACAGTAAAAGTAACTCTAGGCGCATGGCACGGATAGTATAGAAGCCAGGGACTTGAAACTAAGGTTACTCAAAATAAGGGTATGATAACGTTAGGTACTAGCGTTATGTATAGTTCACGTAACCGTTTACGAACTAATTTCTCGGCAATATTACGAAAATCTATCGATACGACATCAACTATTAATTTAGTTACAATCTGGTTGCACCAATAGAAATTATCGCTACTGGTCGTAACGGTATTATAACGTTATTTTATCGTTTCAAGTCCCTGATAGAAGCCCAACAAGTTCTTGTGAAATTCTCCGTCTATACCCCGATTTCTATTTAAATAATGAACTCCACAATCTCTTACAAATATTAGGTACCTTCGCGGCTACGTCTTGAACCAAAAAGCTACTACCTAGCAATATCGAGATAACTTAGATTAATATATTTTGCTCTCTGTCTATAATATTCGCGGCGGCAAACGCTCTGCCCTGAGGCTATAGACAAAATCCCTTTTCTGTAAGCGTTAACGCCAACGGAAAGATAAAATTGTATGGAGTTGACATTAGCTTTAGAGATATCACGTGACTGCTGCTGTCAACTCCATACAATTTGATCTTTCCGTTGGCGTTAACGCTTACAGAAAAGGGATTTTGTCTACAGCCTCTGCTCTGCCGCTCTGCCCTTACCGCCTGTCCCGTGGCCAGGCGGTAAGGGCCTTCACTCAGAGTACCAAAGAAGACAATTGCAATAGTCGACAGTTAGATCTAGTATTGAGTACATTCGTGGAGGAGGGGAGTGTGAGCGTGCGCGCGGCGGAGGCACCCCTCGTGCCGGTGGACGCGTATCACCCGCTCGATGTATCGGTGAGTCTGCGAGTGCGCTAGCGCCTGCGCGCGGGCTCAGCAGCACTGACTGCGGATACACATTAACTACGTGTAGGCTGGAATTTTAATAAACCCGATTTTTTCGTAGTTTACGCATCAATTACGGCTGTCGATTGCGGTCCAATGTATGAGTTAGATTTGCAAATGAGTTTAAATTATTTTTACAATATTATTAATTCGATTTTTGATGACTGCGTTCCAATGAAAAAGCGAAGTCGTGTAAGCTCAAGGTATATTTTACCCTCAGTGGTACACTGTTCAAGTAATTCGCAACATAGAATTAAAGGCTGTGCTACATAAACGGTATAAAACAAGTGGGTTGAGGACTGATTACGAAGCGTTTGCTCAGTGTAGAACCGTAGTTAAAAATTTGATTTTAGGCGCTCGGGAACAGTGTTGAAAACCAAATGCTGGAAGACCCAAAGTCGTTTTGGAATTATGCAAAATCAAAAAGTGGTAGTAGAAGTCAGCAAAAGATTTTAAAGAATCGCGAGGCGTTGACTGACGAACAGTGAGCTCAGGAGTTTGCTGAGTACTTCTATTCGGTATATAGTACAGAGCAGGCCGACTTGGATGTAAGTGCGGCTACGACGGAACTCAAAACTCAAACTCAAATTGTAGAAGGTTGTAAGATAGTCAATGATACTGCTGCGTTTTAAGGTACAATATATTGATATGTATCCTTATATTAAAATAATAATAGACAATATGTAGTTATGTGTCATTCTATATGAATAAAAGTTAGTCTATGAAAGCTACTCGTCCTGTTTTATTAGGTTATGGGCGCAGACTCGTATTTCGCATTTAAATAATGTAATTTCATTGCAAAACCATAAAAAAACTAAAGTACACGAAGTCAATATGTATGTACGTTAAAGTTCGGACTAGATTTGTTCAGATTAAAAACATTGGAGTGCAGATTACAGTTTGTCGCATCAACGAGTTTTTGAACAATGGCCGGCAGTTACATTGTCAACGTACCAAAACTAAAAGGTCGAGAAAATTATGACGAATGGGCCTTTGCTGCACAGAACTTTCTTATACTAGAAGGTGTGGACATCGATAAAAAGCAAGAAGCCGCAGATCCAGACTGCGATGCACTAAAAGCGAAAGCAAAATTGGTGATGACAATAGATTAGTCGCTGTATGTTCACATCAGGAACGAAAAAACAGTTCAGGCAGTATGGCAGCGTCTGAAATCTCTCTTCGACGATTCAGGTTTTCAAAGGAAGATCAGTTTGCTACGGCATTTGATTTCAATAAAATTGGAAGACAGTGAATCTATGACTACATATGTGACTCAGATTGTGGATACAGCGCATAAATTACGAGGAACAGGATTTAATATAACAGATGAGTGGGTTGGATGTTTACTACTAGCAGGATTAACGGAAAAATTTGAGCCATTTATCATGGCGATAGAACATTCTGGCATGGCGATTAGTACCGATGCGATCAAATCAAAATTGTTGGATATGAGTGCTGAGGTTGGTAGTAATGGCAACGAAAGTGCGTTTATGTCTAAAGGTTGGCACCGGAAAAAGAAGCAAGACATAGACATGTCAAAGTCAAAAACGTCAACTTTGAAATCTGATGAGCTTGACAAACCTGTCAAAACGATTCGATGTTATAAATGTAAACATGTTGGTCATTACAAAAACCAGTGCAACAAGACAGACAAAGAAAGTACAGTATTCAGTGGTTTTTTCTTGAACTCGACATACAAGAAAACAGATTGGTACATTGATTCTGGAGCAAGTACTCATATGGTTGCCGACAAAGAACGTTTGCTAGATATTTCATACAATCCAACCGTGAAACAGATTATAGTAGTTAATGAAAAGACAGTACCAGTATTATGCTCAGGAAGTACCAAGCTGACAACAACAGTAGATGGTTCAGAGTTTGACATTACAGTGAAAAATGTTCTTCTCATTCCTAACCTCACTACTAATCTTCTCTCAGTTAGTGAGTTGATTCGAAACAAAAACAAAGTAACTTTTGAAGAAGGTGTTTGCTTAATATACAATCAGAAGAATATACTTGTTGGAAAAGCTCGATTAGTGAATGGAGTGTATAAGTTAGACATAAAACAAGAATGTTTTTTGGCCAGTACAGCAATGCAAGAAACCAGTATGCAATGGCATAGAAGGTTGGGTCATGTTAACTGTAAGGATATGAACAGTATGAAGAATGGCGCTGTGATGGGGATTTCGTATCCCGAAAAGGCTGATATTGACAAGTTCCAGTGTATCACATGTTGTTAAGGGAAGCTAGCGAGATTATCTTTCCCACACAGAGGTTCCAGAAGTGACAGTGTGTTGAAGATAGTTCATGCGGATGTTTGTGGTCCCATGGAGACAGTCTCATTAGGAAAGTCAAGGTATTTTCTTCTTCTTGTCGATGACTACAGCAGAATGTCATTTGTCTACTTTATGAAGTCAAAGAGTGAAGTGATGATGTACTTTAAAGAGTTTAAAGCCATGGTCGAAAAACAGACAGAAAAGTCCATCAAGGTTCTGAGGACAGATAATGGCGGAGAGTTTTGTTCTTCAGAAATGGAAAATTTTATGAAGAAATCTGGAATTGTGCATCAAAAAACAAACCCCTATACGCCGGAACAGAATGGCATGTGTGAAAGAATGAATAGGACTGTAGTGGAGAAAGCACGGTGTTTTCTTTTTGATGCTGGTATGAATAAGATTTTTTGGGCTGAAGCTGTAAATACTGCAGTGTATTTACGTAACAGAACAATAGCTTCAGGTTTACAGAAAACGCCTTACGAGCTATGGACAGGCAGTAAACCAGATGTAAGTCACATCCGTGTCTTCGGCAGTACTGCAATGACACACGTTCCTAAAATAAAAAGAACGAAGTGGGACAAAAAGGCACAAAAATATATTCTTCTAGGTAATGCAGAGAATACAAAGGGTTATAGGTTATACAATCCTGTAACCAAGAGCATTGTCATCAGCAGAGATGTTGTTATCATGGAGACCAATCAAGTCTCAGACATGATACAAGCTGTTGTGGAGGAGAAAGAGGAAGAAGTTCCTGGTGTTGCAGAACAAGATCAGTCTGCAGAAGATTTGCTGGACAGCACAAATGTTCCAAGTGATGAGGAAGGTTGAATTCATCTAATTCAGAAAAGTTCTGTGACAGTGTGTCAGATCAAGAATTGAGAACACAGCCAGAACCAGTTGATTATTTACAAAAGCGTATTAGAAAACCACCAGAAAGGTATGGCTGGAATGCATGTATGGCTAATGTAGGGATTCTCAATTACTTTACAGTCAGCTAGGGCATGGTATAGAAAGGTTGATAGTTGTTTACAAGAGCTAGGATATAAGAAATCAGCTCATGAACCTTGTTTGTTTGTAAAATCATCTGGAAATGTAAAAACTTTCATAGCCCTATTTGTTGATGATTTTTTTTTTTATCTTTTCTAATTGTAATGAAGAAGTGAATTATCTAAAAGGCCAGTTAAGTACCAGGTTTAAGTTGAAAGACTTAGGTCAATTAAGGCAGTGTTTAGGCATGGATATTATAATTAAGAAGGATAGGACATGACCAGTTCCTGCACTCGAATTCGGGAACTTGTGCAGGATTACAGTGTATACACTATGATTTAAAAATTAAGATCTAATTTATCATGGATAAATTATACCGAATAAAGCCAAGGTTAAAATATCTACAAAAACAGTAGTTTAATTGCTTCCGCTATTCTTTTAGAGTGCGTTTCATCCTATGCCGTAGTGTTGGTTCCCCTGTTGTATGACGAATTTTGTACGTTACGGCGCCACCTAATAGGTCCGTTGTTAAAGTGCCAACATTACGGCATAGGAACTATAATGATGAAAAGCACTCTATAAGTACTTTCCGATTTTGACGTTCCATTGTATCCATAATCATCCGGTAACCATAATAAGCTAAACAGTATGGGGAAAAATAAAATAAGAACGAGTTATTTTCGATCAAGAGGATAAATGACATGGAATAATATATTATAATGCATGTTTTGTTTTTGATTAATTTGATTTATTTACATTTTATAATCTAAGTTTGCACGCCTACAGGTTAGGTTTTTATTGACATTTGGTGTATAAAGGACTGTTATTTCTTTGACAATGCATCTGACATTAGTGGCGGGACCAAAGGCACAATGTAGGAATCTTTTTCATAAAATCCCCAATTAATCGATTAGAGTCAAAGCATGAAATCGATTCACAAAAAAAATATTTTTGAAAAATATATTATCAATTCAAAAATATTTTTTTAACTGTGTTTGATTAATAATAACATAACATAACATCACGCTTCTAATGCCTGAAGGGAGAGGTGTACCTATACACTCTCATTTTGCTAGTTGTGTTGTAAGTCTCGTGCATTAGGGGGCGAGCCTATTGCCATCAACCGGGCGCAAACCCGGACTCCACTTGCTACTGAGATATTCCAGATGAACAAACCCAATAACACTTTGCCTGACCAGGGAATCACACCCAGGACCTAATGCTCAGGTGTAGCTGAGCATGAGGTCCTGGGTGCGATTCCCCGGCACAGCGCTACAGCGCTTGGGACCACTAGACCAACGAGGCAGTCAAATGATTTCGATTTTAGTGTTTTAGGTTCGAGAAAAAATCGAGTATCATATATCGATCTCAGATCACCATTCACCATCCCATCCCATGATTACCACTGCTATATAAAAAGGATTCTTCGGTTTTGCTCTACGATTCGATTAAATGGGTATAAAGATGAGATGCATAAACTGTGGTATATTTCGTAAGGCGGGTTCAAAGGCATATTATGTCAATGCTAACCTTACCCCTGCAAGCGAGACTTGCCCGGTGGTTGAATAATCAGGTATGTACTTAAACTACATTGGAACAATACCTACTATATAACAACAAGACTGCAGGTATAAAGTCTGACATAGCGGTTCGATTGCATTTGAGCCAGCAAAACGAAATAAAGCAGCGTTTATTTGGGGAAAGGGTGGCAATGCATCAGCAAAAACCCTGCTATGGGCGGCGGTGATTGCCTAATTCCCGTAACTAAAAACGTTCAAATTCAAGTCGCAATCTCATTGTCAAAAACTCGATTACCACAACGCCTAGCGCCATCTCATATCGAAAACCAGAGTTATTTTGTGAATAATTATCTTTATTTTTCTCAGTTTCCTGATCTTTTAGACTCCTGAAACTTTTTTATCTGGAAACTGTAGTATACAACAATTGCAAAAATAAAACAATATTTGCTGCACATTGATTTCGACACCTATGCCGGCGCCCATAGTCCCACTGGTCATGTCATTTATTGAAAGATTGCTAACTAAATTCAACATGGATGATTGTAAAAATGTTGAAACTCCTATGGAGGTTAATTTGAAACTTGTAAAAGGAGAGAATGTAATTAACAAATATCCTTATCAGCAATTGATAGGAAGCTTAATGTATCTTTCAGTCTTAACAAGACCTGATATATCATATTGTGTTAGTTACTTGAGCCAATTCAACAATTGTAATAATGAGACTCATTGGAAACATGCAAAAACAGTTTTAAAATACTTAAGTTTTACAAAGTCTTTTGATTTAATGTATGTCAAAGACAATGCAGATGTAGTTGGGTTTGTAGATGCTGATTGGGCCTCAGATACAGTAGATAGAAAATCTTATACTGGATATTGTTTCAAATAAAAAACTTATAAAAAACTTGTCCCCCGCGTTATTAAAGAGTAAGATTCCTGTTAGATACAACTTTAGAAAAGGCAATTATACTTTAATCAACGCTAAGATTCGTGAAACTGACTGGACTAATATTTTCTCAAATTTGAACGATGTCGATGCTATGGTGACACACCTATATGAACACCTTAATGATGTAGTTGACGAGCACGTACCAAAGTCAAAAAAACTGAGCCTTAAATATCCCTCCTGGTTCTCTAAACCTCTTATTAGACTCCTAAATGAAAAAGAAAAACTTAGAAAACGGTATATTAAATATAAGAACCCAAGGGACCACTTTGAATATAGACTATTGGAGGGGAGATCTAAAACCATGATTAACAGCTGCTACAAAAACTATATGACCTTCACGGAAAAGAGCATTAGACATAACCCGAAACACTTTTGGTCCTTCGTCAAAGCGAAAAAGTCCAAATCTAACGACATTCCCTCGGAAATGTATCTAGGAAATGAAACAGTGTCTACTGGTGATGAGGTCTGCAGCCTTTTCGCTAAGCATTTCTCCTCTAACTTTACTCCCTCGATTGATTCACCTGCTGTAGCTCAAACAGGACCCAAGTATCACCAACATGCATTAGGTAGAGTAGTATTTACGGAACGAGATGTCCTGAAAGCGCTCAAAAACCTTAACATCTGCAAAGGGCCGGGGCCAGATGGTTTGCCGCCATTATTTTTAAAGAAGTGTGCTACTAGCCTATCCTTACCGCTTAAAATAATATTCAATCATTCGATCGAGACATCACAGTTTCCGACGGAATGGAAAATGGCAAATGTCGTGCCGATTTTTAAGAAGGGAGATTCTAATGACGTACAGAACTACCGTCCTATTTCGCTCCTTTCAGTCTTTGCTAAACGTTTTGAATCCTTGTTATGCCCTTTTCTGACATCATAAATTAGCCCTCAACTAGTACCCCAACAGCATGGTTTCTGTGTTCGTAAATCTACGACTACTAACTTGGTCCACTACGTCAATGAAGTAAGTATTTGATGGACTCTCGTGCCCAGGTAGACTCAATTTACACTGATTTCAGCAGTGCGTTCGACAGGGTGGACCATAAAATCCTCTTAAACAAGCTTGAAAATTTCGGCATATTTGGTCAGTTGCTTCTTTGGTTTAAATCTTATCTCACAGATAGAAAGCAAAGAGTGGTGGTAAAGGGCTATGAGTCACCCGTTTATTTCTCCACGTCTGGCGTCCCCCAAGGTTCGCACCTGGGCCCAATTCTTTTTCTAATGTTCGTCAATGACATAGTTCTCTCAGTAAAGCACAGTAATTGCTCTATTTTCGCTGATGACTTAAAGATCTATAAGGAGATAAACTCAACCGTCGACGTTCACTCACTCCAGGATGACCTCGATGCGGTTCACGATTGGTGTTTAAAAAACCGCATGTCCCTCAACGTCAAAAAGTGTTACCACATAACATTTACCAAAAAACGGAAACCATTATCTACGTCGTACTCAATAAATGGGGTAACACTTCAAACAGTGGACACAATTCGTGACCTGGGAGTACAGCTCGACTCTAAACTCACATTTGTCAACCACATTGACAATATCACTGCCAAAGCTGCAAAAATGTCTGGCTTTATAAAAAGGATATGCCGGGATTTCCAGTCCATCTCCACCCTGAAGGTGCTCTTCAATACTCTTGTGAGAAGTCTACTAGACTACGCATCTCCAGTTTGGAACCCGATTTACCGTGTTCACGTAGACAGGATTGAACGTATCCAAAGAAACTTCACCAGATACCTTCGTTTTAGAAGCTCTAGCTGTCCACGAGATTCTTCTTATGGTCAAAGGCTTACTCATTTTAACATATGTTCTCTTGAACATCGAGGAGACGTGACCGACCAAATCCTTCTATATAAAATTGTTAACGGATTACTAAATGTCCCCGATATTTTGTCGGAATTAAATATAGCTGTACCTCGACAGAAAATAATAAGATCTGGTCGCGTAACCATTACCTTTGCCACAACTGCAAGTCGTACTAACCTGGGTAGCACAGCACCCATGAACCGCCTAATGGGAAACTATAATAAAATCGCTACACGTACCAATAGCATCGACATCTTTTCTAACCCCTTTCGTCAATTCCGTACGAGACTTTTAAACAGCTCGGATTCACGAGACCCCTGTGCGACACGAACCGTCTTTTTATAAAGTCGTATCCACATCCATATCGTTCTTTCTGGGTCTTTTTTGTTATTTGGTTAACTTAAGCATATTCCATCATATTGGCTCGTTTTTCTTTTGTTTTGTACTGTAGGATTCAACTAACGATACGTAAAACGCCCTATAATCATCTTAATATAGTGCTGTGCACTTCTGTAAGTGACGAATTCACGATACCTAATTATATGTAATATTTTTTGTGTATGTCTTAGTGAGTAAGTCGTTGAGGTGCCATATCAATAAATAAATAAATAAATACTCTAATTGTGTAATTTCTCATGAGTGTAGAAAGCAGCAGACGGTAGCTCTGTCTAGCACAGAAGCCGAGTATATGGCTATCTGTGAGGCCAGTAAGGAAGCTATATTTCTAAGAAAACCGTTATCTGAACTTGTAAGTAGAGGTAATGACATACCAATTGTATTGTATAATGATAACCAGAGTGCACAAAAACTTACAGAAAACTCAATACATCATAGAAGAACTAAACATATTGATGTAAAGTTTCATTTCATTAGAGAAGCTGTTGAAAAACAATTAGTTAAAATTAAATATTTAAATACTTCTGAAATGCCAGCTGATATCTTTACAAAGAGTTTATGTAAAGTGAAACATAATAATTTTGTGCAAAAAATAGGCATTGTTAATTTGAAGTAGCTAGTTTTATTGTATTACTGTTATTGGATTATTTTAATAAGTGGTGGTATTGATATGTATCCTTATATTAAAATAATAATAGACAATTATGTAGTTATGTGTCATTCTATATGAATAAAAGTTAGTCTATGAAAGCTACTCGTCCTGTTTTATTACAATAAATGTATTTAACGGACCAAAGGATATAATATAAAGGAGCGAGGGAGCACACGCGATGACCGCTAATCGAGTACTACTTGCTCAATTAATATTCATTAATGAGGTAACGTAAAAATGCTTAGTCGTCAATAGTGTTACACATCTTCTAGTCTAAAGCGACATGTTTTAGACAGAGGTGACGTAGATACGTCTCGTTTAGGGTTAGTGTCCTCACTAGTTATATTCATTTCACTAGGCTGACGGTCAGCCGTACTCTGCTTTCGCGAGAACACAACACTATTTGCCACACTTGGTGATAGCTCCACTGAAGAAACTGCACGGCACCTCCTCCATAAGAAGTATGATGCCAATAAAACGGCTACACCCAGCAGGCCTTAGCAAATAATATACTGATGAATGTCATGTGTAGACAGAGTGTAATCTTGTAAGTTAGTATTGGCAGACTTCAGTTGTTCTATTCGTTCTCCCAGATCCACTAATGTGCTGTTCAGTGGATCTTCGTATGCGATGTAGTGAGATAATGATATATTAACCATATAATTTAATTCTGCTATCTGAGGGGTCGGAATTTCAGAGTTTGATTTAAGTGTATTTGCTGATATAGCATGAGAATATAAAGTAAAATCTTTACTTTTTATTACGCATTTCGGACCTAGGTCAATAATTCCGACTCCAGTCATCTGTTTAAAGGAAACTTGATCGTGACATATAATCCTCACTGAGTAGGTATTGCAGCAAAAATACATATACCTCGACGGATTATTCAGTTCGAGCCAGCTGTCTTGACAAGGGGATTTAATTACACCGCATTGTTTTAATTTGTTGTCCAGTTTGCAGAATTTTTCGTCGATGCTTAAATGATTAATCGGTTTGTTGGCTTGACACAAATATGAGTGATCATTATGCAGGCATAATTGGAGCTCCATAAACGACATTGTGAAGAACGTGATAGATTATTCCAATCTTTTTCTTTAATTGGACACAAAGAAAAACACCCTTATAATAATTATAACCTTATTTACATGTGAAATAGAACATTACAACAGTTTCTTATCAAAATCTTATTACGAAATACGTTTTAACATAAGTTTAAACTGTGTTCTTTCATTGTTGCTTTGTATAATATCATATTTAACTGTTTAACGTGACTTTTTTTACTAATTATGCTACTGTAAGACCAAGTATGTAATTCAACTAATTAATTTCAACCGATATACTCTATTTTTATATAATTAAATCATAGTTTTATGTTAAAATGCAAGTATTAACAAGTCCGTATTAAAATCGTACGATGTGACGTCACTTGTTTACCACTGGCTATAAAAGCCGCCGCTCCGCCGTACTCGGTACAACAAATCATCATTCGACGCGCGCCAGCGGCAGCGGTCACACGTGTGCGCAGTGCGGTTCGAAGTGCTCTCCGATTCCGGAACCAAGCGTTCCTGAATATCAAGACGACATAGTGCTATACTTTGTTATTTATAATAGAATATTATATATATTTTATTATTTATAACATAATTATAGTGACTATCTTCAGCTACTTGCTGTGTGCCTTTTTCAAGGCACAGCTTGTAAAGGTTTCGATAACAGTTGTCCGTCATACAAACGTACGTCGTGTTGTTGGCCCCTTCTGGGTAAAACCACAGTTTTGTGGTCCTCGGTGGATACCTATACGGTGCCAACGAAGCCGAGGGGGTGTTGACCCAAACGCACCCGCCGATCCCCTTCAGGGTGAGGCAGAAAGTTGGACGGGTCCCAGTGTTCGGCCTTGGGGGGTCTCCTAGTCGGCATTGGTGACAGTTTTGCTTTCACAGCTACACACCTGTTGTGGTCGGGTGTGTCTACCCCGACACAACAGACCCTGTTAGGACCCCGTTGCACAAATAAGATAGGCAACGGGCAAAAGCAAGCTTAGGGCTCACCTTAGGTACTCAACCTCCCTGTCTATACCCGACAGGGAGGGTTTACACATCCCCGGGCATTCCTCCCGGGGAGTTAGAGTTAGGATTTATGTTAGGAGAAAGTAGGTAATTAGTACTGACATAGACATCGCTGATTTCAGCGATGTTATTCCCCAAACCCAGTCTCTTCCAGCTATAGAGCTGGAAGACCCCTTCATTAGGTCCCCCAGTCCGGCCTTCAGCCCGGCCTTCAGCCCAGCGGTAGAGTCAATGGACACTACCGAGCCGGCCGCTTCCTCAAAGCGAGCCGCTACGCCCTTTAATTATGCCTCAGACACTGAGAATGCCTCCGCTCCTTCCTCTTCCTCCCATTCCGAGGACGATGGGTTTACCCCAGTCTCAGGAAAGGGGAGCAAAAGGAAGAAGAAGAGACAAACATCCAGTCAGGCAAACAAAGTCATCGCCGTCGATGACGTAATTTCCCCCACCCCTACCCCCGTAGCGCAAGTAACCAGTATAGCGCCTAGTAGCGCTACCGTTACGACAGTAGCTTCCCCCTCCACCTCCCCCGCCGCGACCGATGCACAAGTTGCTCCCGCCGTCCCTATCACTTCGGGCACTAGAAAGCCCCGTCCCCCACCCCCCGTGTTCCTTCAGGACAAGGGGAAGTGGACAGATGTGTCCAAATGGTGTGTCGATAAGAAAATCGGCTTCACCAACGCCAAGTCTACCCTACAGGGTATTAAAATCTCTGTCCCGACCGCGAACGATTATCGCGAGTTAACAAAGCTTCTGAGAGCTAGAGGAATCTCATTCCACACCTTCTCGCTCCCAGAAGAAAAACAGATTAGGGTCGTTATAAAACGTATCCCTAAGGAAATAGCCCCCGCCGACATAAAAGCCGACCTTCAGTCGCAAAATGTCCCCGTGGACGAAGTCCACCGCATGCACCGCTCGCGTGGCGGTGCAGCATACGACATGCTACTTGTCGTATGCTCTCCAGTAGAGGGGCATCACCCCATTTTCAATATTAGGTCCCTCTGTAACCTTACCGGTTTTATAATAGAGAAACCCCGTAAAAACGGGAATATAGGGCAATGCCACCGTTGCCAGCTCTATGGCCATTCGCAAAAGCACTGCCATGCGACCCCCAGGTGCGTAAAGTGCTTGGGAGAGCACGGCACTGCCGATTGCACGCGTCCTAAGGACCGTTCCCTCTGCCTCAGCCCTCCCAGCTGTGTGCTATGTGGCCAAGAAGGGCACCCAGCCAATTACCGTGGCTGTCCCAAAGCCCCCAAGTCAAGCTCTCCCAAGCTTAATAAGCGTGCTGACAATCGTCAGTATAGGGAATTCCCTCCCATTCCTTCCTCTCAAATTCCAGAGAGACTTAGCCCTCAGCGCCCCAGTCCCTGGAATATGCTGCAACACCAGCAATCATTCCCCAAGTTAGCCTCCGCGAAACCCCCTGCCCCCCACACCCCCCTCTACTCTCTCATGGACCCGCGTATCCGTGCCCACCCCCCAGCGCACCTCGCGCCCCCCGCGCATTTTGCACCCCACCCTCCCCCCGCACCCCCCGCGCCCTGCGCGCCTCTCGCAAAACGCACTCCCGCGCCAGCTAACTCTCGCCCCGCTCCCACTTCTGTGGCTCCCCAAAACCCTAACGTAGGTAAAGATCCCTTTAACGTTCCCCTTTAACATCCACGTTCATGATCTTTTACTCCCCCCGCGCTATCAGAATGGCCGCCGAAATCCAGGCAGCCAGGGATAGATGCGATCTAGCTCAGATCCAAGTGATCTACAACGCGTACTCGGACGTTACGCAAGCCCTAATTTCCCTCGCTAATCCAACTCATAATGGATAAAGCCATCTTAGCTAGGTTTAAACCCCGATCCCTCAGGCTAGGTATCTTCAATGCCAATGGCATCAACGGTCAACGAGATGAGATCTCTCTCTTCCTCCGCGACCATCAATTAGATATTCTCCTTGTTCAGGAAACGTTCCTCAAACCTAGTAACCGCAATCCCTCCATAGCCAACTATCGTATAGTCCGTAACGATAGAACGCGTTGCCACAAGGGCGGAACCCTCATTTATTATAAAAAGGAACTTTATTGCATCCCTATGGACCCTCCCACCCTCTCTCGTTTAGAAGTCTCTATATGCCGTCTAGGCATGTCAGGTCACGAACCGATCACTCTAGTGTCGGCTTACCTCCCCCCCCCCAGAGTGCCGCTGAGGACTTTCAGTCCCTCTCGGACGACCTCTCTGCCCTATTAGGCCTTAGTAATTCCGCTATAATAGCAGGCGATTTCAATGCCAAACATCCCGCGTGGAATAGTTCCACTACCTCCACTAGAGGGCGACACTTGTTCGACCTCTCTTCCTTCAAGAACTTTGATGTCATCGCTCCGATGACTCCCACTCACTTCCCCCACGACCCCAATCATACCTCCGACGTACTCGACCTGGCGCTCCTTAAGAACGTCAGCCTACGTCTAGACTCGATAGAAACGGTAGACGAGCTTAACTCTGACCACCGTCCAATAGTTATAAGACTGGCCCCCCGCATAGGTCTCCCGGACGACGCCTCCCAATCTCCCCTAGCCACCAAAAGGGTAACGGACTGGACGAAAGTAAGCGAAAAGCTGAAATCCAACATGTCCCCCCAACTAGATTCTATCCCCGATAAGTTTGACTCTACCGCGGACACGACGGCCGCGATCGACTCACTTACTGATCACGTACAATCTGTTTTGAACGAATGTTCAAAGGAGGCTCCGGCGACGGACGACCGTCGCTGGAGGCTCCCACAGGAAGTGCGTGATCTGATAACTGAGAAGAACGCGTCTGTCCGTGCGTACACCACCTTTCCCTGCTCCGCTAACAAAGCTCATATGCGCTATTTACAGAGAACTGTAAAGAAACGTGTACAAGAGCTGCGTAACGCGGGTTGGGATAAGATGTTGAGCGACCTAGAGCCAACTCATCTAGCATTCTGGGACCTTCAGAGGAAACTCAAGTCCCCGCAGGAAGCCGCCATGCCTCCCCTAGTACGTCCCGATAAATCCATCGCTTTTGAGGATTTAGAAAAGGCAGAATGCCTAGCAGACAGCCTAGAGGCTCAATGCTCCCCCAGCTCTCTACCAGTAGACCAAGCTCACCTCCATGAGGTAGACGCGGAAGTCGAACGTAGAACCTCACTTCCCCCCGGAGAAGACCCTGATGACCCCTTGCCCCCCTTCACCCCAGACGAGGTGCACGGGATCATCAAGGATCTTAAAAATCGTAAAGCCCCCGGTTCAGACGGAATCACCAATAGGGTGGTTCAATTGTTTCCCGCCCATCTTATAATGCTATTGACCACCATCTTCAATGGTGCTCTGAGCAATAATATCTTCCCCCAAGCGTGGAAAGAAGCCACCGTCATTGGTATCCCGAAGCCCGGCAAGCCCAGGTCGGACCCTTCGAGTTACCGCCCAATCAGTCTGCTCAAGGTTCTCGGCAAAATCTACGAGAGGCTTATTTATAAGCGTCTCAGAGACTATGCAGAGACCAAGGGCCTCATCCCCAACGAGCAGTTCGGCTTTCGAACTCAGCACTCTAGCGTGCATCAGGTACACCGGATCATCGAACACATAAGCTTTGGTTTCCAACGCAGTGAGGTGACCGGTGCGGTATTCTTCGATATAGCGAAAGCTTTCGACAAAGTCTGGCACAATGGCTTGTTATACAAGTTATACCAACTCGGAGTGCCTGACCATTCGAGACTTTCTGTCGAACCGCACCTTTCGCTACCGTATCGAAGGTGCCCTCTCCTCTCCCCGACCCATACGAGCCGGAGTCCCTCAGGGCTCCGTGCTGTCTCCCCTCATTTTCACTTTGTTCACCGGCGACATTCCCAAAAGTAAAAAGGCGCAGTTGGCTCTGTTCGCAGACGATACGGCCATTTACTCGAGGGGGCGTCGACCCGATCAGATTCGCCTAGCTCTCCAGGCAGCGGTCGACAAGCTCGGCGCCTGGTTTCGAAAATGGCGAATCGAAGTAAATCCAGATAAAAGTCAAGCGGTTCTCTTCCAGAAATCGCGTAATCGTTTTAGAGCCCCCGTCCCCAGTCCGCTCACCATGTTTGGCAAGCCGATCCCTTGGGAGAAGCGAGCTAAATATCTAGGTGTAACGCTGGACGATAAACTCTCGTTTCAAGAGCACATAAAGCAGGTGCGCTCGCGTGCCGCTTTCGCTCTAGGTAGACTCCACTCCGTCCTGAATGCACGTAGCAAATTGTCACTCAAGTGCAAATTGCGTACCTACACGGCGTGCATTCGTCCCATCATGACCTATGCGGGGTCCGTCTTCGCTCACGCAAAGCCCCACTACATCCATAGGATGCAAACCCTACAGAACCGTTTCCTACGTAAAATCACGTCAGCCCCCTGGTTCGTTCGTAACGAGATCCTCCATCTCGACTTAAAGATCCCCACAATCCGCCAGTTCCTAAAACGCCTTTCCAAGCGTTACTTCGATAAAGCCGTCAAACATCGCAACCCTCTGGTTGTCGAGGCCGCTAACTATGCCCGCTCTAGGATTAGCAAAGTCCGCCGTCCGAGGCATGCACTTGTAGAGCCAGACGATCCCATAACCCTCCTCCAGGAGAGCAATAGGGCCACCAGTACAGTTCTGAAACACAAAAACAGACGCCTACCGTCATTCCGACCTCGCCGCCGAGGTCCAGCACGACCGCGATCCCGATTAAATTCGTCCCCCCGTCCCTTGTCCGATGGTGTGCCAGCCCGCGCCGTAGCTGAGCACGTAGCTTTAAATTCCCCATATAATAATAATAATGATCCTATATTGATCCAGCCTGTCCCATCTTGCTGTCCTCCCGTCAGTGACGCCCTAAGCCGAGGTTCGTACCCCACAGGGGGTGCCCTTAGCGAGCGTTCACTTAGTTTTAATTTAGAATAGTCATATGCCCCTGGCTGGAGGCCCTGAGTGTAGTAGCTTAAGGCAGCCACAGGAAAGTCCGGTTAAATAGTTACGATTTTCATCTAAAATCAACTATGAGATGCCCTAGATAAAAAAAAAAAAAAAACAAAAAAAAGTACTCGGTACATTCGCTCCGGAGCAGTCACACCGAACGGACCTCAGTTAAGTAACCTTATCTTTTTGGTTAACTTTTATGTGTATTATTAGTAAAATATTTTCTAATATATTTTTGTTGTATGATTTATGTTTATACTTCAACTTAGATTATGTGTATACTTTAACCAATATAATGTACAATACAAATATATAAATAATATTTTTATTTCTATGTCTATAAAATATTGTTAATTTAAAATATCAGAATTTAAATAAATAAATTATTTGCCCCTTAGTACATCTATTATTTTTAGTTTTTCCTAATCCTTTAATCTCACATCAGAAGTGGGATCGGAACCTATTTAATACACTTTTTTTAAAAATAATTACAGATGGATCCTGCTGTGTTGGAGAGTCTCCTGAAAGCCATCCGTGATGCTGTAGCTGGTAATCGCAGTGAAGATGATATCGTGCTGCCGCCGTTTGATCCAGAAAAGAACGACAACGGTGCGGAAGGCTGGTGCAACAACATCGACACCATAGCCAAGGACCGTGGATGGAGCGGCATCACTACTGTCGGCAAAGCAGGTAAAGCCCTTAAGGGCTCTGCTCTTTTATGGTTTGAGACTTGGGACCCAGATGAGGGTAGAACATGGGATACCTTTAAGACGAGTATCAAAGATTTGTACCCCGAGAAAAAGAACCTGTCAGAAAAACTTTCAAAAGCTGTACTTTATACCTCCGACGTAGCCGAAACCTATTGCGAATATGCTAGGGAAAAGCTAAGGTTATTACGTAATACTAAAGTAGCATTTTCTGAGGGACAGTTGGTCGAGCTTGTTTGTGGAGGTATATCGGATATTAATATTAGAATGGCATCATTTAACAGTCGTGTTAACAGTACATCGGAACTTATTTCTCTTTTTACAACCTATACTAAAAACCCTAGAAAACGCCCATCCGAAACGAGTAACGTACTTCACTCTCCAACTACTAAGCGTCTTAAGCCTGAGAATTCACAATCTTTTAAACCACCTACTTGTTTTCTATGTAATAAAACTGGTCATGTTAGATCTCAGTGCTTCAAAAATAAAAACCAAGCTACCCCAAATTCCGAAATGCCTAAGATTCAATGTTCTTACTGCAAAAAGTTTGGTCATGATGAGTCGATTTGTTTTTTTAAGAAAAGAGATGCGACAAAAAATAGTAACTCTAATAACGTTAATTGTTCCACAAATGGTAACTTATCGCTTACTGATGTACAAATTTGTGAAAGACCAATTAAAGCCCTAATAGATTCGGGTGCTAGTTGCAGTATATTGAAAGAATCAATTGCAAATAGTTTTGGTCGTAGTTTAGAACCCTGTTCGACATCATTAAAAGGAATAGGAAACGGAATGATTCTAATCTCCTCAATGATTAGTTTACCTGTCAGATTAAGTAACAACAATTTAGAAATCAAATTCTGTGTAGCTAACGATTCAGATTGCCATTATGATTGTTTGATAGGTAGAAATGCGGTTCAAAATCCAAACATAGCTATTGTTTTAGATTCCAGTGGTTGTAGATTAGAACGAATACACTGTACAGAAAACTCAGTTAATACTATAAGTACTCCTAACGTGATAGATAATCATACTCGGGAATTAGTGGAGTTAACAAGTCATCTTGATTTAAGCCTACAACATAAAATAAGTAATATTTTTGATAAATTTCCAAAAGTGATGCCAAATTGTAACTATATAAGTACAGTTAAAACGGCTGAAATGACCATCAGGTTAAAAAGGGATGAAGTTGTTTATTATAGACCATATAGGCTAGCATCTACAGAAAAAGAAAAAGTTCAGGAAATTATTTCTGATTTACTTAAGAAGAATATAATTAGAGAAAGTCAAAGTCCATTCGCTAGCCCAGTCCTTTTAGTAAAAAAAAAGGATGGCAGCGATCGCCTTTGTATTGACTATAGGGCTCTTAATAAAATTATTGAAAAAGATAGATACCCACTGCCATTAATTGAAGATCAAATTGATAAATTAGGAAAAGCAAAATATTTCATTTCTATAGACATGAAAAATGGCTTTCATCAAATCCCTATAAAAGAGGAATGTATTAAATATACTGCTTTTGTTACCCCTGATGGGCATTTTGAATTTCTTAAAATGCCATTTGGTATCTGCAACGGCCCCTCTGTTTTTCAGCGGGCCATTAATAAGGCAGTTAAAAACCTTAAATTTTTGTTAGTTTATGTCGATGACTTGCTGATTCCATTTTCAGAAATAGCACAGGGTTTAGAATACCTCGAACAAACCATTGAGGCTCTATGTTCGTCAGGATTTACCATTAATTTAAAAAAATGTAAGTTCTTCGTTCAAGAACTGGACTACTTAGGTAGACATATTTCTAGTGACGGTGTTAGACCAAGCAACGATAAAGTTAACGCTTTAACTAACTCTCCAGTCCCAGGTACAGTGAAAGAAGTCCGCCAATTCATGGGACTGGCGAGCTATTTCAGGAAATTTATACCCGAATTTGCATATCGTACGGCTTGTGTCACTAAACTCACAAAAAAGGACCAGAAATGGCAATGGGGGCCCGAACAAGATGCGGCTCGAGAGTACGTTATAAAACATTTAGTTTCCAAACCACTGTTAAGTATATTTAATCCAGAGTTAAAAACTGAACTACACACAGATGCTAGTAGCATTGGATACGGTGCTATACTTTTACAAAAACAGGATAACCAATTCCGCGTTATAGCATATTTTAGTAAACGTACTTCTCCAGCCGAATCTAAATACCCCTCGTACGAATTGGAAACGTTAGCTATTTTTAATGCTCTTAAACAATTTCGGGTTTATTTACTAGGTTTAAATTTTACTATTATTACGGATTGTAATTCTATTAAATCGACCATGAGTAAAAGAGATATTTCTCCTCGTGTAGCAAGATGATGGACGTATATGCAAGATTTTACGTTTGATATTGTATATAAAAAGGGTAAATTCGTTACTCACGTTGATTATCTCAGTCGTAATCCAGTAATTACACCTGCAGAATCGTCAGAGGTAGTTAATATAATTAATGAACCAGATTCTCCACCATCTTGGCTACATTCGGCACAAAATAACGACCCTGAGACACAAAATCTTTTAGAGAAGGTTAGGACCGGTGATATAGATACAAATCGATACATGATCAGGAATAGCTTATTGCTTTATAAGAACGAGGATGGAGATCCTCCTAAATTTTTGATACCAAAAGGTTATCGACTCAGTTTATTACGTTTGTTTCATGACGAAAATTGTCACGTTGGTTATAACAAAACCTTAAACAAAATATCTGAAAACTTTTGGTTTCCTAGTCTTGCTGCCTTTACAAAAAAATACATAAGTCATTGTTTAGTGTGTGTAGAGGGTAAAGGTCATTCGGGGCCAAAACAAGGCCTCCTTCACCCTATAGAAAAAACTATACCATTTCACACGTTACATTTAGATTGTACAGGACCTTTTAGTGTATCTTCCGAAGGTTATAAACATGTTTTAATAATAGTGGATGGTTTTACCAAATACTGTTTACTTAAACCACTTAAGACGCTTAACGGTCAAGAATTAGTCCCAA
Organism: Lithophane semibrunnea; assembly: GCA_947363905.1. Classification (NCBI taxonomy): domain Eukaryota; kingdom Metazoa; phylum Arthropoda; class Insecta; order Lepidoptera; family Noctuidae; genus Lithophane; species Lithophane semibrunnea. The sequence goes on from OX376185.1 coordinate 23,077,831, forward strand.
TCTTGCGAGAAAACTTAACTTTGTTCGGTACACCGTCCATGATAGTAACTGACAGAGGCACAAATTTTACTTCTGATCACGTACGATCATTACTTAGAGGTATGCAAATAAATCACCATATGATAGCCACGGGTACTCCTAGAAGCAACGGCCAAGTTGAAAAATATGTTGGTACCATAATTAATATGTTAACCACTACTGTTAATGATTCTTCAGAATGGCCAAGCGTTTTGTGGAAAATACAACAGTCTCTGAATACTACGATACAAAAAACAACAGGTTTTGCACCAACAAGGTTGTTAATTGGTTGCAACGGAAATATACCTCCAATTCAGGCTCGCCTAGACGAAGTACAGGATAATGATTCCGTTCGGGATATTGATGCTGAAGCTGATAGGGACTTAGCTAGGCAACGTCTTAGAGAGGCTGCAGCAAAGTATAAAAAACGATTTGATAGTACTCGTAGAAATAATATGGTTTTCAATATAGGTGATATAGTCTATGTAAATCAAAACCACAGAAGACATGACAAATTAAGTCCTAAATTCAAAGGCCCTTACGAAATAATTAATATTTTAGAGCATGATAGAATTTCTCTGAAGGGGCTTAATACATTAAGGAATCTAACTGTGGCAAAAAAAAAATTAAGGCTTTGGCCGGGGGAATGGGTTGAACAAAATTCTTCTTTTGAGGAGTCCCCATAGCTCCAGCATCAGCCATGATAGATTATTATTTCGTTATTATTATGTTACCATTTCTTTTTGTTTTTGCTACAAGATCATTGTTTGTTGTGAATTTTTTTTTTATATATATAATTGTTTAATTATATTGTTATTTTAATGATTGTTGTCTAATTGTGAAAAAGGAGTAAGTAATTTGTTATATACTTAGGAATGATTATAAATTTGTTATTTACACAAATATTCATTGTTTATAATTTATATCTAATTAACACTGGTTGATTTAAATCAATAAATGTGATATAAGCTGAACAGTTTTTACATTACTGCTGGTCGGTCACTGCCCTGATACCAGTCTGAAATTCATTCGCAGCAGGTGATAGGACTGGTATGCCAAGGCCAGAGGCTATTGTATGAATTGCTGGTCGGTCACTGCCCTGATATTAGTTTGAAATTCATGTGCAGCAAATGATAGAACTAATATGCCAAGGCCAGAGACTTCTTGAAAACAAATATAATTAGTTAGGTACTTCGAGAGCGAAGTACAGGTCAGTCTGGCCGTGATAGATTATTCCAATCTTTTTCTTTAATTGGACACAAAGAAAAACACCCTTATAATAATTATAACCTTATTTACATGTGAAATAGAACATTACAACAGTTTCTTATCAAAATCTTATTACGAAATACGTTTTAACATAAGTTTAAACTGTGTTCTTTCATTGTTGCTTTGTATAATATCATATTTAACTGTTTAACGTGACTTTTTTTACTAATTATGCTACTGTAAGACCAAGTATGTAATTCAACTAATTAATTTCAACCGATATACTCTATTTTTATATAATTAAATCATAGTTTTATGTTAAAATGCAAGTATTAACAAGTCCGTATTAAAATCGTACGATGTGACGTCACTTGTTTACCACTGGCTATAAAAGCCGCCGCTCCGCCGTACTCGGTACACATTCGACGCGCGCCAGCGGCAGCGGTCACACGTGTGCGCAGTGCGGTTCGAAGTGCTCTCCGATTCCGGTTCCAAGCGATCCTGAATATCAAGACTACATAGTGTTATACTTTGTTATTTATAGTAAAATATTATTATATTTTATTATTTATAGCAAAATTATAACGACTATCTTCAGCTACTTGCTGTGTGCCTTTTTCAAGGCACAGCTTGTAAGGGTTTCGATAACAGTTATCCGTCATTGAAACGTACGTCGTGTTGTTGGCCCCTTCTGGGTAAAACCACAGTTTCGTGGTCCTCGGTGGATACCTATACGGTGCCAACGAAGCCGAGGGGGTGTTGACCCAAACGCACCCGCCGATCCCCTTCAGGGTGAGGCAGAAAGTTGGACGGGTCCCAGTGTTCGGCCTTGGGGGGTCTCCTAGTCGGCATTGGTGACAGTTTTGCTTTCACAGCTACACACCTGTTGTGGTCGGGTGTGTCTACCCCGACACAACAGACCCTGTTAGGACCCCGTTGCACAAATAAGATAGGCAACGGGCAAAAGCAAGCTTAGGGCTCACCTTAGGTACTCAACCTCCCTGTCTATACCCGACAGGGAGGGTTTACACATCCCCGGGCATTCCTCCCGGGGAGTTAGAGTTAGGATTTATGTTAGGAGAAAGTAGGTAATTAGTACTGACATAGACATCGCTGATTTCAGCGATGTTATTCCCCAAACCCAGTCTCTTCCAGCTATAGAGCTGGAAGACCCCTTCATTAGGTCCCCCAGTCCGGCCTTCAGCCCGGCCTTCAGCCCAGCGGTAGAGTCAATGGACACTACCGAGCCGGCCGCTTCCTCAAAGCGAGCCGCTACGCCCTTTAATTATGCCTCAGACACTGAGAATGCCTCCGCTCCTTCCTCTTCCTCCCATTCCGAGGACGATGGGTTTACCCCAGTCTCAGGAAAGGGGAGCAAAAGGAAGAAGAAGAGACAAACATCCAGTCAGGCAAACAAAGTCATCGCCGTCGATGACGTAATTTCCCCCACCCCTACCCCCGTAGCGCAAGTAGCCGGTATAGCGCCTAGTAGCGCTACCGTTGCGACAGTAGCTTCCCCCTCCACCTCCCCCGCCGCGACCGATGCACAAGTTGCTCCCGCCGTCTCTATCACTTCGGGCACTAGAAAGCCCCGTCCCCCACCCCCCGTGTTCCTTCAGGACAAGGGGAAGTGGACAGATGTGTCCAAATGGTGTGTCGATAAGAAAATCGGCTTCACCAACGCCAAGTCTACCCTACAGGGTATTAAAATCTCTGTCCCGACCGCGAACGATTATCGCGAGTTAACAAAGCTTCTGAGAGCTAGAGGAATCTCATTCCACACCTTCTCGCTCCCAGAAGAAAAACAGATTAGGGTCGTTATAAAACGTATCCCTAAGGAAATAGCCCCCGCCGACATAAAAGCCGACCTTCAGTCGCAAAATGTCCCCGTGGACGAAGTCCACCGCATGCACCGCTCGCGTGGCGATGAAGCATACGACATGCTACTTGTCGTATGCTCTCCAGTAGAGGGGCATCACCCCATTTTCAATATTAGGTCCCTCTGTAACCTTACCGGTTTTATAATAGAGAAACCCCGTAAAAACGGGAATATAGGGCAATGCCACCGTTGCCAGCTATATGGCCATTCGCAAAAGCACTGCCATGCGACCCCCAGGTGCGTAAAGTGCCTGGGAGAGCACGGCACTGCCGATTGCACGCGTCCTAAGGACCGTTCCCTCTGCCTCAGCCCTCCCAGCTGTGTGCTATGTGGCCAAGAAGGGCACCCAGCCAATTACCGTGGCTGTCCCAAAGCCCCCAAGTCAAGCTCTCCCAAGCTTAATAAGCGTGCTGACAATCGTCAGTATAGGGAATTCCCTCCCATTCCTTCCTCTCAAATTCCAGAGAGACTTAGCCCTCAGCGCCCCAGTCCCTGGAATATGCTGCAACACCAGCAATCATTCCCCAAGTTAGCCTCCGCGAAACCCCCTGCCCCCCACACCCCCCTCTACTCTCTCATGGACCCGCGTATCCGTGCCCACCCCCCAGCGCACCTCGCGCCCCCCGCGCATTTTGCACCCCCCCCCTCCCCCCGCACCCCCCGCGCCCTCCGCGCCTCTCGCAAAACGCGCTCCCGCGCCAGCTAACCCTCGCCCCGCTCCCACTTCTGTGGCTCCCCAAAACCCTAACGTAGGTAAAGATCCCTTTAACGTGTTAACATCCACGTTCATGATCTTTTACTCCCCCCGCGCTATCAGAATGGCCGCCGAAATCCAGGCAGCCAGGGATAGATGCGATCTAGCTCAGATCCAAGTGATCTACAACGCGTACTCGGACGTTACGCAAGCCCTAATTTCCCTCGCTAATCCAACTCATAATGGATAAAGCCATCTTAGCTAGGTTTAAACCCCGATCCCTCAGGCTAGGTATCTTCAATGCCAATGGCATCAACGGTCAACGAGATGAGATCTCTCTCTTCCTCCGCGACCATCAATTAGATATTCTCCTTGTTCAGGAAACGTTCCTCAAACCTAGTAACCGCAATCCCTCCATTGCCAACTATCGTATAGTCCGTAACGATAGAACGCGTTGCCACAAGGGCGGAACCCTCATTTATTATAAAAAGGAACTTTATTGCATCCCTATGGACCCTCCCACCCTCTCTCGTTTAGAAGTCTCTATATGCCGTCTAGGCATGTCAGGTCACGAACCGATCACTCTAGTGTCGGCTTACCTCCCCCCCCAGAGTGCCGCTGAGGACTTTCAGTCCCTCTCGGACGACCTCTCTGCCCTATTAGGCCTTAGTAATTCCGCTATAATAGCAGGTGATTTCAATGCCAAACATCCCGCGTGGAATAGTTCCACTACCTCCACTAGAGGGCGACACTTGTTCGACCTCTCTTCCTCCAAGAACTTTGATGTCATCGCTCCGATGACTCCCACTCACTTCCCCCACGACCCCAATCATACCCCCGACGTACTCGACCTGGCGCTCCTTAAGAACGTCAGCCTACGTCTAGACTCGATAGAAACGGTAGACGAGCTTAACTCTGACCACCGTCCAATAGTTATAAGACTGGCCCCCCGCATAGGTCTCCCGGATGACGCCTCCCAATCTCCCCTAGCCACCAAAAGGGTAACGGACTGGAAGAAAGTAAGCGAAAAGCTGAAATCCAACACGTCCCCCCAACTAGATTCTATCCCCGATAAGTTTGACTCTACCGCGGACACGACGGCCGCGATCGACTCACTTACTGATCACGTACAATCTGTTTTGAACGAATGTTCAAAGGAGGCTCCGGCGACGGACGACCGTCGCTGGAGGCTCCCACAGGAAGTGCGTGATCTGATAACTGAGAAGAACGCGTCTGTCCGTGCGTACACCACCTTTCCCTGCTCCGCTAACAAAGCTCATATGCGCTATTTACAGAGAACTGTAAAGAAACGTGTACAAGAGCTGCGTAACGCGGGTTGGGATAAGATGTTGAGCGACCTAGAGCCAACTCATCTAGCATTCTGGGACCTTCAGAGGAAACTCAAGTCCCCGCAGGAAGCCGCCATGCCCCCCCTAGTACGTCCCGATAAATCCATCGCTTTTGAGGATTTAGAAAAGGCTGAATGCCTAGCAGACAGCCTAGAGGCTCAATGCTCCCCCAGCTCCCTACCAGTAGACCAAGCTCACCTCCATGAGGTAGACGCGGAAGTCGAACGTAGAACCTCACTTCCCCCCGTAGAAGACCCTGATGACCCCTTGCCCCCCGTCACCCCAGACGAGGTGCACGGGATCATCAAGGATCTTAAAAATCGTAAAGCCCCCGGTTCAGACGGAATCACCAATAGGGTGGTTCAATTGTTCCCCGCCCATCTTATAATGCTATTGACCACCATCTTCAATGGTGCTCTGAGCAATAATATCTTCCCCCAAGCGTGGAAAGAAGCCACCGTCATTGGTATCCCGAAGCCCGGCAAGCCCAGGTCGGACCCTTCGAGTTACCGCCCAATCAGTCTGCTCAAGGTTCTCGGCAAAATCTACGAGAGGCTTATTTATAAGCGTCTCAGAGACTATGCAGAGACCAAGGGCCTCATCCCCAACGAGCAGTTCGGCTTTCGAACTCAGCACTCTAGCGTGCATCAGGTACACCGGATCATCGAACACATAAGCTTTGGTTTCCAACGCAGTGAGGTGACCGGTGCGGTATTCTTCGATATAGCGAAAGCTTTCGACAAAGTCTGGCACAATGGCTTGTTATACAAGTTATACCAACTCGGAGTGCCTGACCGTCTCGTGCTCATCATTCGAGACTTTCTGTCGAACCGCACCTTTCGCTACCGTATCGAAGGTGCCCTCTCCTCTCCCCGACCCATACGAGCCGGAGTCCCTCAGGGCTCCGTGCTGTCTCCCCTCATTTTCACTTTGTTCACCGGCGACATTCCCAATAGTAAAAAGGCGCAGTTGGCTCTGTTCGCAGACGATACGGCCATTTACTCAAGGGGGCGTCGACCCGATCAGATTCGCCTAGCTCTCCAGGCAGCGGTCGACAAGCTCGGCGCCTGGTTTCGAAAATGGCGAATCGAAGTAAATCCAGATAAAAGTCAAGCGGTTCTCTTCCAGAAATCGCGTAATCGTTTTAGAGCCCCCGCCCCCAGTCCGCTCACCATGTTTGGCAAGCCGATCCCTTGGGAGAAGCGAGCTAAATATCTAGGTGTAACGCTGGACGATAAACTCTCGTTTCAAGAGCACATAAAGCAGGTGCGCTCGCGTGCCGCTTTCGCTCTAGGTAGACTCCACTCCGTCCTGAATGCACGTAGCAAATTGTCACTCAAGTGCAAATTGCGTACCTACACGGCGTGCATTCGTCCCATCATGACCTATGCGGGGTCCGTCTTTGCTCACGCAAAGCCCCACTACATCCATAGGATGCAAACCCTACAGAACCGTTTCCTACGTAAAATCACGTCAGCCCCCTGGTTCGTTCGTAACGAGATCCTCCATCTCGACTTAAAGATCCCCACAATCCGCCAGTTCCTAAAACGCCTTTCCAAGCGTTACTTCGATAAAGCCGCCAAACATCGCAACCCTCTGGTTGTCGAGGCCGTTAACTATGCCCCCTCTAGGATTAGCAAAGTCCGCCGTCCGAGGCATGCACTTGTAGAGCCAGACGATCCCATAACCCTCCTCCAGGAGAGCAATAGGGCCACCAGTACAGTTCTGAAACACAAAAACAGACGCCTACCGTCATTCCGACCTCGCCGCCGAGGTCCAGCACGACCGCGATCCCGATTAAATTCGTCCCCCCGTCCCTTGTCCGATGATGTGCCAGCCCGCGCCGTAGCTGAGCACGTAGCTTTAAATTCCCCATATAATAATAATAATGATCCTATATTGATCCAGCCTGTCCCATCTTGCTGTCCTCCCGTCAGTGACGCCCTAAGCCGAGGTTCGTACCCCACAGGGGGTGCCCTTAGCGAGCGTTCACTTAGTTTTAATTTAGAATAGTCATATGCCCCTGGCTGGAGGCCCTGAGTGTAGTAGCTTAAGGCAGCCACAGGAAAGTCCGGTTAAATAGTTACGATTTTCATCTAAAATTAACTATGAGATGCCCTAGTTAAAAAAAAAAAAAAAAAAAGTACTCGGTACATTCGCTCCGGAGCAGTCACACCGAACGGACCTCAGTTAAGTAACCTTATCTTTTTGGTTAACTTTTATGTGTATTTTTAGTAAAATATTTTCTAATATATTTTTGTTGTATGATTTATGTTTATACTTCAACTTAGATTATGTGTATACTTTAACCAATATAATGTACAATACAAATATATAAATAATATTTTTATTTCTATGTCTATAAAATAAATAGTTAATTTAAAATATCAGAATTTAAATAAATAAATTATTTGCCCCTTAGTACATCTATTATTTTTAGTTTTTCCTAATCCTTTAATCTCACAAACGCATCTTTTTTCAAACTAATAGCTACGAACTCCGCAACTGGTAGTACACTAATCATCTCATTTTGAGCTTGCTGAGGAACTGGTATGATTTTATAAATCTTGTAGCTGTCTCTGCTGGTCAATGGAAAAGTTATCTCAAATATGAAGTATTCTTCCATCATTCTCGCTTTTACCTTCAACATACTGTAAACATGTTTTAGGTCGGACTGTAGGTTGTCCACGGGCATGGTAGTATCCTTTGTTAGTTGTCCAGAAATGAATTGTAACTCCCGCTGCAGCTGATCTGGTGTTAAGAGGTGAGCGTTGAATTTCCCGTGGTAAATATCCGTGATGATATCTAACAGAGTATCCTGGATCCTTTTGAGATTTTGAAGCAAGTTGATAGTTGTGACTGCTGATAGAGCAAAATCTTGCGTTTTAGCTAAACCTTCAACTTCTTGCTTAATGGCAAAGGCAGCATTATCCAATTGATTCAAGTGTTTGTTTATTGTTTTATGTTGTAATTGGATAGTTTGCTCGGTTCTTTTTAATACGTTGTATTCTGCTTCAATGATAGAGGTCTGATTTCTTAACAAGTTATTAAGATGCCCCTCGTTTTGTTTTACAAGCTGTATATCTTTTATATACTGTTCGGCGAATCGTTCTAATACTCCGAACAAGCTATTGGCCACGTAACCAATTCCATTAATTAGCCCGCGACGCTGTCTGGAGCGCACATCAAAGTGCTGATTAATCATAAGTTGATTATAGTGCTGTATTTCTTTGAAGTCGTGATTTAATTGAAGCGTTATCATATTACAGTGACTCTTGTCGTTTAGGGATGCACAGAGCCTTTCTAAATAGTCCAAGAACTTCGTGGCGGCAGTATTTCCTTCCCAATAAGGGCTCATATCGTAATAAACAATTAAATTCCATTTGTCTCGAATAACTTGCATGTTGTCTACTGACTCAAAATACAGCGAATTGTTGCTAGGCAACGCTGATATGTTAAAAGCTGCGTGAGACGATGTTATCATTGAAATAAAAAAGATTAACGACATTGCTAACGATATGAATTTAGATTTAATTTTGCTGCTTCTAATCCGTACGTCAGGCTCTTTGAGGTGAAGTTATTTGCTTGAGTAACGTTTTTATCTACCATATTACTTGAAGTAAAAGGAATTGGCAAGATTGACAGTTTCACAATAGGCCTTTTAATTATTCCGCTTTTTGTTTTTGGTAGGGCTAGTGGCCAGTAAACATAAAAAGTGTAATAAAATAAAATAATTCGAAAATTGAAATATTTAAATTTTCAAACAAACTAAATAATAAAAACATAACCAAAATTGAGATCACTCTGTGTAAAAGATTCATTCATGAAGCTACCTACCAGCTGGCTTACGTCTGTCGGCGTCGTTCTATCGGTAAAATCCTTTGTCGGCCATAATTTCTAAGAAATTGCGCGGCTTTCCTTTTATTCGCCTACATATGATCCGTGACCCCGGCAAATGACCTCTTCGTTACAGTTCTTTAAGTACAGGTTGCTCTAAGATGGTAATTTAGAAAATTGAAAATAAATCAATAAATAATAACGTTTAATGAAATTCAAATATTTTCATAAAACGAATACGCGAAATCGTATATGTGTGTTAAATTAATGTCGCCATTGTAGCGTTGTATATTTAGATCTGCTAGCTCCGCAAAAAAGTTACGATCATATACACTTTCGAAATCGTGATAGCTTTCCTGTAGCATTCTATTAGCACCCACAAAATTCGTTCCATTATCGCTGTAAAGATGACGAGGCGCTCCTCTTCTGGCTGCCATTCGTCGTAATGCTGCTAAGAACCCAGAACTGCTTAAGTCGGATACAAGCTCTAAATGGACAGCTTTGGTTGCTAGACAAATAAACAGCGCAATGTATCCTTTAGTGGTCTTAATTCCACGTCCCTTGTTACTTTTAACATCTACATAACCTGTATAATCCACTCCAGTGTGATAGAATGGTGGGGCGGGGTTGGTTCTTGCTACGGGTAACTCTCCCATCAGTTGATGCTGTATTTTGGGCTCATATTTTCTACATATAACGCAGTTTCTCACTTCTTTCCTTACAGCATTATTTCCAGCGACAATCCAGTATTTCTGTCTAAGGTTAAATAAAGTTAATCGCGGTCCACCATGAAAGGTGAGCTGATGAGCTTGTTGAATTACTAGAGTAGTCAGCCGACTGATATGAGGCAATATTGCAGGATGCTTCATTTCCATACTCATGTTTGCTTTACTCAACCGGCCTTTAACTCGTAGAATCCCCTCGTGATCAATAAAAGGATTAAGCTTTAATAGATTACTTCTGCTACTTAATGTACTGTGTTTCCGTAATGACATAATTTCCGCTGCGAATTCAGTTCGTTGTATGTATTTTATAATGAGTAATTTTGATTTTCTCAATTAATACAAGGTAAGAAATTCGGGTAAGCTACTATGCTTACTTGCCATGGCTGCATTCTTGTTAAATTGTAATGTTTTGATTGCTCGTAAAAGCCATGCTATTTTATTGATACATGTTATTTTATTGATTGAGCTGAACTTGAGTAATAGTTGTAATATAATATCATCCTTGCTATCATTTTGGACGGCATTTACTTTGCTTGCTGCTGATTTTCCTTTGATTTCTTGATCGGTGGTAAAAATAATTTATAATTTTTCGTCAAACGTTTTCAACAACTGTGGTCCTTGCCACCACAGCGTTTGATTCTTTAATTGTGAAGCTGAGATGCCTCTGCTGGCTGCGTCTGCTGGATTATCCTCAGACTTAACATATCGCCAGCAGCTTGGTTTCATTACTGTTGTTATAATTTTGGTCCTATTCGCAACAAAGGGTTTCCACCGGTTGGATTCTCCTTGCAGCCACCCTAGGACCACCATAGAATCCGTCTATCCATAAATCCTAAAATTTAACTCACTATAACAACTAATGACTTTGTTCATTAACTTTGCTAACAAATACGCACCGCTTAATTCTAATCTCGGTAAAGATGTGCTCTTAGAAACAGGTACCAATCGAGCCTTAGCAACAACTAGTACTACCGATGTCTCATTTTCTTTCCGTAATCGTGCGTAAATTACTGCTGCGTAGGCTTTAGTCGATGCGTCACAATAACCATGCAGTTCTATGACGTCCTTAGGTTGATACCCTATCCAGCGCGGTATTTTGCATTTATTTAAGTATTCCATGTCCGCTTGAATGGCTACCCATTCTGCTTTGATGTTTACAGGAACTTCTTCATCCCAATGCATTTTGTTTAACCAGAGCCTTTGGAATATCAGCTTTAGCTTTGTTGTGAGTGGTGACAACCATCCCAACGGGTCGAATACTTTTGATATTTCCGATAAAAGTAGTCGTTTCGTTACTTTTGCGTTCGTTTGAGCTATGCTGTATTTGAAAGTAAACATGTCATCATCAGAATTCCAGCGGACACCCAATGTTTTTGCTGTACTTTCTGATTTAAAGTTAAAAATTATATCGCCGTTGCTGCTGCTGCTTTTTTCTATATTTTGAAGGAGTTCTGAATGATTTGCAGACCATTTTCTTAGTGTAAATCCTCCTAATTTTAATAATCTGTTGAGATCATCGATAAGTTGCTTTCCTTTTTCGATGGTGTGTGATCCATGGACCAGGTCATCTATATAAAATGACTCTTCTAATATCTTCGCAGCTTCCGGATAGTTTCTTCGTTCATCCGAGGCTAGACGTTTCAGAGTCATCATTGCTAGAAATGGTGCTGATTTAGTTCCGTAAGTGACGGTATTAAGTTTGTACGTTTGCAGAGGTTGATCTGATGCGTACCTCCATACTATTTGCTGATATTGCTGATCTTCTTCACTCACCAATATCTGCCTGTACATCTTCTCGATATCCGATGTATAAGCAAAACGGTATTGACGCCACTTCAAAATCAGTTCTTGTAGGTCCTGTTGTAAATTTGGGCCTTTATTCATCAGGTCATTCACGCTATATCCGCTTGACGTCCTTGCTGACGCGTTAAACACTACCCGTAGCTTCGTAGTTGCTGATTCTGCTCGTTGCACGGAATGGTGCGGTAAGTAACATGATAGTGCTTGTTTGCTATTTTTGCTGTTACTAAGTACCATTTGTCCTAAGGCAATGTACTCACTAATGAATGCTTTGTATTGTTCTACTAAAATGGGTTGTTTGCTAAATTTTCGTTCCATATTTTGGAACTGCGCTATGGCCATCTCTTTCGATGAACCAAGTTTTTCATTTATATCAGCTTTTAGTATCTATCTTACTTCGTACCGCCCGTCCTCGCGACGTTTTGTTGTAGATGAATAGAAGTTGACACATTCTTGATCTTCCAACGTTAAGTTTGTATCTTCTCTTATATCCTCGATCTCCCAAAACTGCTGAATATCGTGAATATTATTCATGACGACGCGACGTTGCATTGAAGTGATGACATTTGGCCACCGCCGTATATGATCCACCCAAGCTGTGTTTCTTGTAACACAGGTTGCGATAAACTCTCTCCTTTGATCAAGCCTCCTAATAATATCAAGCCATTAACTTGAGCGCTTAGTAATAAGTCTACTGGACGGCTATGGTTAAAATATGGATCAGCTAATTTAAGATTTTCTATGTAAGACCACTTCGATGTGTCAAAGGATTTGTTCGGGATATCTTTTAGTAGGTTTTTCATGATAAGTACGTCGGTGTTGAACGAAAAGTCATTATGTGTAGAGAAGCAACTTAGTGTGACCACACCGTTACAGTTGTTTTTGACTTCCCCTACTCCGAATACCAATCCGTTGAATTTAGATCTTATTAATCCTAACTTCTTCGCTGCACTTTCTCTGATCAGAGAAAATTGTGATCCAGGGTCAATGAGAGCCCTTAAGACCTGATAAGATCCATCGATCGCTGTAACTTTAATCAAGGCCGTTGCTAACAAAACTTCATTCGTTCCTGGATCATTTTGTGACACATGCGCAGTCATTGCGACATTTTCTTGCGGATTTGGGTCAGCTGTTGTTGTTGCAACGCTATTCGATTGCGATATATTTTTTGAGCAGGCGTCATGTAAAACGGAGTGGTGATTTCCGTCACATTTGCGACATCGCCTTACGGAAATGCATTGCTTGCCATTGTGATCAAATAAACAATTTTGGCATAGTTTCAGTTTTGCGGCTGTTTTCAATTTTGCTTCATTAGGCAACTGCAAAAATTTTCCGCAATTGAACATGGCATATTCTCCCTTAAATCATGGACCATAGAAAAAAGAGACTACTCTAAAGAGAACATCAATAAATTCAAAGAATGCATAGATTCTCTTCAGTTTAGCAACGTTTTTGTCAACACGGATCCTAACCTAGCATTTGATGAGTTTTATGAATTATTCCAGCTATTCTATAATCTTTGTTTCCCCATTATACATATAAAAATTTCAACAAGATGTCGCCCTCGGTGGATTACAAAAGGCATTAGGGTATGCTGTAAACGTAAGCGACAACTTTTATGGGACTATAGGAAAAACCCTACAGGAAATAATAAAACTAAATTCATGACTTTATCCTTGCAACTTAATCAGATAATTAAGTTAACGCAAAAGTCTCGCAATGACGAATATATAAAAAATGCCCGAAATAAATCGCAAGCTGCTTGGAAGATTATAAATACTAATAAACTAAATATACCAAAGGATCAAATACAACAGATTACGGTAGACGGTAATATAATAACTGACCCTAAAGAGATTACAGATAGTTTTAATAAGTACTTCATTGGAAAACCTAAAACTTCCATGCCGCACCATTCAAGATGCCAAATCCCGTTCGAATCAAAGTCAATATTTATGCGTCCAACTATACCAGAAGATATATGCAAAATAATTAAAGGCTTAAAAAATACAAATAGTACCGGATATGACAATATATCGACAAAAGTTTTAAAACACGTATCCGTTAAATTATCATCTATAATTAGTCATATAATAAATTTATGTATAGAAAATGGAGTCTTCCCCGAAAAATTAAAATTAACACTAATCAAACCTTTATTTAAAAAGAATAATAAAAATGACATGAGCTGCTATCGTCCAATAGCGCTTGTACCTGTCCTTTCGAAGATATTTGAGAAAGTTATCCATGACAGTATTTATAATTACTTTGAGCGAAACAATTTACTTTGTAATGAACAAATTGGCTTCCGCAAAAATAAGTCGATTAATTTAGCAGTATATAATTTTCTTTACAACATATTAACTCACATGGATAGAGGTAAACAAACGTGTGCATTATTTATGGATCTTACAAAGGCTTTTGATTATGTGGACCACCAAATACTATTAAATAAATTATACGCTTACGGCGTTAGAGGAAACATTTATAACCTTATTAAATCTTACCGAAGTAATAGAATGCAGATTACACAGATAGCAAGAATATGTCCCTATAAGAAGAGAATGATAAATTATTTATCATCATGTAGACGAGTTACATCCGGTGTTCCACAGGGAAGTGTATTAGGACCACTTCTTTTTATAATATATATCAATGACCTTCCTAAAGCAACAAAATACAACACAATTCTGTTTGCTGATGATAGTACCGTATTATTCACCGGAGAAAATAAATCACAAATGGAACGTGAGATAAATATGGCTCTAGATAGCATTATAAATTGGTTGCAATCAAATAATTTACACATTAATCTCGATAAAACAAATTTTATGACATTCAGAAGTAGGGTTAGTAAAATAGCGAACATGAATATACATTACCGAAATAGTAAGATCCAGGAAGTAGACGTTATGAGATTTCTAGGTATAAAAATAGATAATAATTTGAATTTCAAGGAACATATCCATACATTAAGCACTAGATTGAATAGCTTCTCATATGCATTGTTTAAACTTAAACAAGTGGTTAGTATTTCTACTGTCCTTACAGCCTACAACGGTTATGTTGCACCTATCCTAAAGTATTGTGTTATTTTTTGGGGTAATTCTACTGACAAAGAAATGGTATTTAAAGCCCAGAAAAAATGTTTACGAGCCATAACTGGTATAAAAGTAACCGACAGTTGCAGACCATTATTTGTAAAATTAAATATTCTTACGTTACCATGTATGTATATATTAGATGTGTAATATATAATAGATAGATAATGTTTATTAAATTTTTTTTACATCTGTTTAATAAATTACATAGCCAAAGATATAAACACAATATATGTTTACCAATCAATAAAACAATGTTATTAAATAAAAGTATTTTATGTATGGCTCCTCGAATATTATTATAACCATTTGCCTAACTCACTGTTGCAGATAAACGACATTAATTTATTTAAAATGAATATCAAAACATTGTTACTTGGTAAAGCGTATTATTCTGTTGGTGAATATTTACAGGATAAACTGATATAATATTGCGATGTAATTATGTGGTTATTTTCTTGTTATCTTATTTTATTGTTTTAATTGTATTAATTTTTTTCAAATTTATGTGTTTTGTAAATTTGCATGCCTTATTATGGTAGGATATAGATAATGGACACTATTGTTTTTATAAGACCTTTTTGTACCTATATTCGCAAATTAATAAATGATTATGATTATGATATTGTTGACCGCAAAATTGACATTTGCTCGTTGACACGTGTAATGCTTTTGAATGCGGCTTGTTAAATTTATTAGCAAAGTTGTATCGTCTTGCTTTTTGATTTTCAGGAAAATCGCTATTTGTATGATTGTTTGATTTCGGTGATGCTTGATCTAGCTTCCTGCGGGATGTTTCCAGACTCGTAAATTTACTTTCTAAGTAGTCCAAGAAATCTTGCAAAACCGGTAGATCTTTGGAATTTTTAAGGGAGTCTATGTAGTCTCCGTAGGTTTCGCTATCAAGCTTCTGTGCCAATAAATGCACGAGAAGCGGATCCCAGGTGCTTATATCAATCCCTAAGTTCCGTATGGCATGTAAGCTCTCTTGCGCTACATCATGCAGTTTTTTAATATGACCTACTGTTTGAAGTTGCATGTTTGATAAACCTAACATAGTATTTATGATGGATGTAAAGATGAGCTTTTTATTGTTATACCGATGATTTAAGATTTCCCAACATGTATTGCATAGTTACTGGAACTTATCGGAAGATGCTGAATGAGTCTTTCTGCCTCATCCTTGACCTTTCAACCTTGACAAGGTTGGATTGCTGTGAATAGCTTCGGTAAAGAGGTCTTTGAATGACGTCCAATGCTGATAATTTCCTGAAAATACAGGGATGTCCATTTTGGGTGTGGAGTGCTCTCTATGTGATACACTCCAAAGCTTTTTGTTGATCATTCTCTTCAAATGATTATATGCTCGCTCATGCTGTGTATAGACTGCCTCGTAGTCATCGTCCTCTCCACCTATCTCGCTATCGATCTCCCAATGCAGTGAGTCGATTTGTGACCAGCGCGCTTGTAGAGTTCGTAGTGCGTCCTCCATTTCCCATTTTTCTGACATGGAGTCGAGGTCGATAAAACTCGCTGATGCGCTCTTGAACGCTTTGAAATTAGCTGCTTGCTTACGTATCTGGTCATCCAATTTGCTAGCTGACCCTCTTGATTCCATGGTACGTAAACTGCTCACTTTTCTTGGTTGCTCATAACCCGATGGCCCTGCTTCTTGTTCGGCTTCTTTTTTCTCCTCTTGGATCGCTGGAGTACTCCTAACGGTTCTTAAAGGTGTTAGCTTACTAGATAACTGCAGGCGTTGTTCGCTGATTAGAGTTTTGGCGGCTGTATAATGCTTGCTAACCTGTTCAAGCTCGGAGTTTGTAAAGTACGTATGCTCCTTGACCCCGTATTCACACATACCTAAATGATTGTTCTGATAGTCTGACCAATACTTTTCCAACATCTCTAATCGCCTTTTGAAATAATCGTCAGATTTCCTATCGGTGTTATCCTTTTTTATATTTATCGGTATTTTCCGGATTATTTCGCTAAGTTCAATTTGTTGATAGTACAGATCCTCCATTTTGCTGCTAGTTAGTTTTTGAAGTAAAAAAGGAAATATCTTACTTGAACAATACTGGCTTTTGACTGCCGCTGGTTTATTGCTGTCCCACTCGGAATGCTGATGCTCTGCTATATCTGGACACTGTCGTCCTGCTGCTGTAAATACCGATTTGCTGCTTGCTACTCCGGATGCTGATTGCTTCGTGCTTTAAGCGCTGTTTTATCCGTTGCTCGGGATGTTCAGGAAGGTTGCTCGTGTACTCTAAGTATTGCAATTCCACCCTGTGCTGCTATAGGGTTTTGTTGGAACTATTTTGCTAAAGTTCTGCGGTTGCGAAACTGTCCGCCCAATTCACACGTATCACTGTTATCCGATATGCTGATTTCCGAACGAGATTACTCACAAGATTCTAAATACCCGTAACTCCCCAAAGAATGAACGAATACTATAACTCGCGAGGTCCCGCCCGATAGCTCGAAGGACCATGTAGAAGGTTGTAAGATAGTCAATGATACTGCTGCGTTTTAAGGTACAATAAATGTATTTAACGGACCAAAGGATATAATATAAAGGAGCGAGGGAGCACACGCGATGACCGCTAATCGAGTACTACTTGCTCAATTAATATTCATTAATGAGGTAACGTAAAAATGCTTAGTCGTCAATAGTGTATGGTTTCACCGTACACAAATTCTTTATTGCATTCATGTATACAACAGCTGTTACATAGATAAATAAAGTAAGATCCAACATGAAACCCGGTTAGGGCAACGTAAAAAATTGGACAAAACAAGCATCCAGTGAGTAGGTACACTGGATGCTTGAAGTTTGTTAAACAAATATAATTATTATCGATAATATTACTAGTGTTAAATTATTTTATTTACGTGTATTAATTTTTATATATTTTATTAATTTGTTTTAGTAATTATATTAAATTAATTATTATATTATAGTCATTTGTTTTGTTATGTTATGTTATATGTATGTATGTGTGCTTTTTGTATAAGCATTTTTTCAATGACCATAAGTAATTATCCATATATTATATTCACCAAATATTTCATTCTAAGTATTCTGCAACCGAGTAAAAGCATTTTTGTGTAAGATATTCCTTCAATCTTTTGTTAAATATATTGAATTTGGGTTCTTCTTTAATTTGTTCCGGTAATTTGTTAAAGATTTTTACTGCCATGTAGTATGGGCTATGGTAAAGCATTTTGATCCGAGAGGGTGGAAGATGTAATATATTTTTATGGCGTGTGTTTACACTATGGATGTCTTTTGTTTTAGGGAAAATGTTGCTATTTTTTACCGACTTCAAAAAAGGAGGAGGTACTACGTTCGGATGATTGTTTTTTTTTTTTTATGTATGTTCACCGATTACTCCGCCGTTTGTGAACCGATTTTGAAAATTCTTTTTTAGTTCGAAAGGGTATACTCCCGAGATGGTCCCATATAAATTTTATTAAGTTTGCTTTCGTAGTTTTTGAGCTAGCTTCAATATTACGTATTTTTCCCACAGTCTATGTAGACGATATAATTATTAGACTCCTTCACTGTTATTTACATAGCAGGTAGTAACTTGTGTGGGGTAGGTACCACCACTAAAAAGTGAAAAATTAAAACTTTTTACAAAAAAAAACAACCGACTTCAAAAAAAACCCTAAAAAAGTGAAAATAATTTTAATTTCGGAAGTCGGTGGCAAAAAACGAAAATTAAAAAGCAAAGACACCGACTTCCGAAATTAAAGTTATTTTTCACTTTTTTGAAGTCGGTTGTTTTTTTTTGTAAAAAGTTTTTTAAATACAAATATGCAAAGTTCCTGTATATATATAGAAGGTAAAGTTAAGAGTTTTAATTTAACAAAAAATGGCTTGCAACTTTCGGTATTATTAATATGGGCCAGTATCACACATTTTTTTTGGATTATAAATAATTCGCTTGCATTTACGCTGTTCCCCCATAACATCACTCCATATCTTAGCCACGAGTTTGCGTAGGCGTAGTATGCCGATAGTGCCGTTTCTGTATTTGTGCTGTGCTTTAGTTGAAACAGGGCATAGGTAGGGGTAGGTAAACAATTTGATTAAGAGCTACATTAAGGCTGATTAAGACCGACAAAACTACCATTAATACGCTAAGATTGCTATAAAAGTATATTTTCAACGACTCTATTCAGCTTTTAACCTTTTCTAATGCCTTAACCATAGTAAGGGATGTTTAGTGGATGAAATTACGCCAAATGCTGTATAAGAAGGTATTTTTGAACTCCTATTACACTGACTTATTAAAGGGCCACGTGTGAACTATGTTGACGTTAATAGCTGTGTAATGGATGATTTGTAGCCCACATTACAGCTTATTGCTGAACATGTCTACCGCTAATCAGTCTTTATACTGCCATTGATAGTGTCTGCATAGCGGCTGTTTAAACATTCACTAGATGCCTCGCAGCTGCTTAGAGACTCACTAGTGTATCGAATTATTCAGTTCACATGTGTAATTTTATTCAGTTTTTTGCAGATTAACAGTACACTAGTGAACTATTAGACAGCTTTTTGCAGCATATAAGAGTTTTAACTGTTCACGTCGCTGTTTAACATTGTATTGTATAACCTATAAAATATACTGTTTCATTTTTCAAGTTTTATGATGTTTTGTGTATGAATTAGGAATGTATTGCATTAGTTTTTACTTCCTGATAACATAATAATAACTTTTATCTTATATTCTTTTCAAAGCACTAAAAATTGTTTATTCAAGTTTTCATCACGGCTTATTTATATCACAAAACTAATTAAAAACAGAATATTTTCGTGGCGCACTAAAATTTTCTTAGACAATATATATGTATGTATAATGTCAGTGAAATTACATTACCAATCATTTTTCTTTTATTAATATGTAAAACAACCTGGGAATAAGAATATTATCCACGAAACAAGTGTTCAATTGGCAGCTAAGGTTATATTTGCTTCTATATGTTTGCTACATCAAATATGTTCACTTTTACACTGGCCGCAAGCAGCCTTTCTCGGTTTAAAACATCTATTTACTGAAAAAAGAGTAACTTGTGATCTCTGAGTCAGTCGATATTCAGCGCATAGTACTGTCGTTACCCTTTATAATACTGTTAAATAGCTGCTACACAGCTCCTAAGCAGCTACGTGAACTTAAGGCTGAATAATTTGTGCCCATTTAAGGGTTATAAGAGCTAAATAAGGCCCTATACAGCCCTTATGCAGCTTTTTTTATTAGGCTTTTAGCATGATGGGAATCCGTTATTCGGCTGATAAGCAGCCAAGTGTGCTACTTGGGTTACAACAGTAACTGTCGGACGTATGTTGCGCGCTTCAACAGCTTAAACCTAAAAAGTCTTCTGGGCCGGACGACATTCCGCCCTATATCGTTAAGGATTGTCGGTCGGTGCTAGCCAAACCACTGGAATACATTTATAATAAATTTCTTGATGGAGCTGTGTTTCCAGAGAAGTGGAAGATTACCCGCGTCGTTCTGGTGCCAAAGGGAGGGTCAGGGATGACGGTGGATGGTTACAGGCCTGTCGCAGTGGTATTGACGCCGGCGACGGTTTTCGAAGCGGCTATTCATAAGAGCATATTTCGACAGGTCAGTGGCCAGCATTCAGACGTCCAGCACGGGTTTCGACCAGCAAGAAGCACTACTAGCAATCTCCTCAGCTACATGGCTAATAGTGGACAGTGGGAGGCAAACTGGCTGGGGCAAACTTTAAAAAAGCATTCGATCTGGTAAATAATAATGTGTTGCTGAAAAAGTAAGCGGCCGTCGGTTTCACTCCACATCTGCTAAGGTTTTTTGCAAGTTACTTGAGCGGTAGGCAACAGTACGTAGAGTATAGAGGTTACAAGTCTGATCCATATTTTACCAGGTCGGGGTTG
This sequence comes from Lithophane semibrunnea, assembly GCA_947363905.1. Lineage (NCBI taxonomy): Eukaryota > Metazoa > Arthropoda > Insecta > Lepidoptera > Noctuidae > Lithophane > Lithophane semibrunnea. The sequence goes on from OX376185.1 coordinate 23,098,372, forward strand.
AGTTACGACAGTAGCCGAAAAGGGTCTTTGCAATTCATTCTTATGATTAATGACTTGACAGAAGTTGTTAAAGACGCTAAATGTTTACTGTTTGCTGATGACCTCAAGCTGTCGCTGGAGATAAGTGAATGGGAGGACTGTGACAGGCTTCAAAGAGATAGAGTGGCGACCTGGAGCAAGGATAACCTCTTGCAGTTCAACATCTCAAAGTGCGTAACAATTACTTTCTCTCGCGCGTGTCAGAAGATGGATGAAGCAGAATGAATACTACATGTATATTTATAGGATATTCCCCTATTTAGTAAGGTTTCGAGTGTCAAAATGTTGTATGTATCTCTATATGGACTGGTGTTTAAGGAAAGGGTTTTATGAAGAAAAGCACAGAAAGACAAGACTAGGCATTTATTGATTAGGCTTGTCGGTTAAATACGATAATGAGAAAACTAGTTGTCCGTTCCGAATCTAGGTCATCATGGAGAAGAAGGACAAGAAACTCCATGGCAGCTAATTTTAAAGTATTGGATCAACACATATTTACTTTAGCATAAATCATTGTTATCACATTATTCTCTGGGACTGTTTCTCAAAGTTATAGCCACTTATCAACGGGAAGAAACAGAACATGAATATTCCCTAATTACATTTAACACAAGACATATTATAACAGATAAAGAAAAACATAGCTATCAGCAATAATCAAGAAATATGATCAATTAACTTACGTGAACACAATAGGAAGTCCATCTTTCACCACAGTTGTATCCCAAAAAAAGGTCCCGAATTGGCGGGTACACGTATTTTATATTCTCCCAATACTAATCAAGTACCTCTAACATTGCCGCCATTTTTGACCAATCGCAGATTGTCATAGATTATTGTTTAATAATCTCTAACATAGTTAACAATAAACAAATCTTAAATAGTGGAACCATTTTAAAACTTAATACGGTAATTTAGCAATTTAGTATTTACTTATTTGATATCGAAAAGCAAAATCAGATAAGTTATTGACATCTACTTAAAGTTAGGAGAATCGTTTGAAACTACTTGTGACTTTTTAATTACAATATAAAATCTTAATTAACATTATAATATCATATTAATTAGAACTTAATCATTTATTGAAACTCTAAATAAATAAGCATTTGTTTTTGTTTATTTAAAAACCACCAATCATAACATAAGTTTGATGACCTACTTTTCTGTTTTTGATAGTAGTCTTTTAAGTCACAATAAAAACCATTAATATAGAACAACATAAACATCGAAATATGTAGTATATAAAATCAAGGATATATTTTAAGTACAATATAATTCTGTTATCATTAAATTTTAGGTAAAAGTCAATGTTTTTGTATTTATTTAGACCAACTCACAGATCACAGGTTTCGTTCGTAATTGATTGTTCATCTAGAAATACTGCGAAAGTTTAGATTATGAAGTAAATCGAAGATTAATTTTATATGTCGCCGCAAGAGCGTTTGTAAACATCATAACATAATCTTATGCGTAACTATTTGGATAACTGGTGTACTGTTTAAACCATTTGCATGCATCTGTGAACGATATTGAATCCTTTGATATCAAACGCCATCTATTGCCCAAATTGTAAAGTTGAACTTGGGAAGCTGGAGTAATTGATTAAACTAATTTTGATGTTTCAGTTAAATCTATAGTAAAAATCAAAAGGGAATATTTAGTTTATAGTCTTTAGATTTTTAATCATATTAACAATTGGTCATTTGACAGAGTAAATTAGTTTATGATATAGCGCTACCTAATGTGGCTAAGATGGCGCGGATTATGAATGTTATGATCAATAACTGAATGTTATAATTTAATATGAGAACTAAATAAGTTTCAATAATAAGAAACAAACTAAAAAGTAATAAGATTATTTTACATAGCAATGTACTAATGAATACCTGTTGTTTTATTAAAATTCCATGAACTATTTGATAACATAACCTTTGTATTTTGTGAATACTAGCATTGTTTAATTATAAAAGAATTAACTGATAAGCATTTTAGCATTGTTTGTAAGTTTTATTGAACTAACTAAGTAATAAGATGTTGTATTGATACACGCAGTATGTCCGCCGACGCGGAGAGAGGTGTCGCACACGGAATGGCGGTGTATTACTGTATAGCGTGTGTGGGTACTTGATCTATGCGTGGATAGTCGAAATGAAATTGTAATTGTCGAACAAGTGAACTCTGTAACAGAATGATATTGATTTAAAAAAGTGTCCACGGAGTTTCTTGCCCGTTCTTCTCCGTAAGGAACCTACTTTGTTTTGGAATGGGCGACTAGCTTCACCAGCTAACTCAAACTGAATAACTCTTTGATAAGTGATAATTCAAAAGTGCCTGTAAATGTTCTAATTGAAATAAACGATTTGAGTTTGAGTTAAGTGTTGTGTGTCATTGAAAACCAACTACCTATATCTACCATCAACGAAGAATTACACCGGAGACTGATCACACACGAGAGAGGATGGATTCCCCTCCGTGTTATATATAATGCTACATATTCCTGACACGGCCATTCTGATCTGTGCTTCGTCCCGAAGTACATAGGTACATTAACACAACATAATGAGCAATCATTATTGTTCAATTATGGATTACAAACATTGGTTCAAGTCAGGCTGACAATATTTCTATCTACATTAATTTTACCTAACCACATTAATGGCCTCTTTGGTATAACATTGCTATCCACACTGATATCCTCCTTGATTATCACATCGCTATCTACACTGATATTCTCTTTGATATTATATTCCTATCCAGACTATTCACTTCGATATCACATCCATATTCACACCGATATCGTCTTTGTTATCATATTCCTATCCAGACTGATATCCACTTTAATATCACATCCATATTCACACCGATATCCTCTTTGATATCTATTTCCTATCCAGACTGATATCCAATTTAATATCACATCCATATTCACACCGATATCCTCTTTGATATCATATTCTTATTCAGACTGATATCCAATTTGATATCACATATCCATACTCACATCGATATCCTCTTTGATATCATAATATTATCCACAACGATATCCATTTTGATATCACATTCCTATCCAGACTGATATCCACTGTGATACCACATGTATATTCACAACTATCTTTTATATCACATTCCTATCCACACTGATATACTGTTTGATAACATATACAAAGATAATCAAATAAAAGAAAACCAATTCAACAACCGATTTATAACTTGGTACATTAAACTATAGTGAATAAAATGCTGATGTACTTTCAAGATAACAAAACGAAATCTTTTTACTAAATAAAAAAAAAGAATAGTGATAAATAAAATGAAAATAATAATAATAAATTGTAAAAATTCTTGGAAACTAACAGAAAATTTAAAAGAATTAGTACTATCTATTCATAAATTTCGTACCGAAACTAGTCTTTTAGGTCGCAATATTTTTATTGCAACTTACAAGGCTGAAAATATTAATTCAGTGATACAGGTATTTTAAATCAAAACTCTTGTTTCAAAAACTATTAATTTACAATGAGAATGGAATGAATAAAGTTTTAAAACGGAACGTAACTAAATCAATGCCATCTGTCATAATGACAGCTGATTTGTCTTTTTATAGTAAACATTGCGAATTGCGTTTTACAATATCAACTAACAGTCTTGTACTATACATATGAGGAATCTAACACGGCCATACTGACTGATACTTTACTCTCAAAGTACTTACAATATCAAAGCATCTATGTGCATTAAAATCTAACAAGTATCTTTGTGAACACATTCATCCAATTCTCAGTATCATCTTTGTGACTACTAGAATCGTAACAAGCTATCTTCATTCTTAGCCTCATCGTACGTAAGCACCAGAATCTTACATATTTGATGCCAGTTTCATCTTTGTGACAACTTGCAACCCATTCTTAGCCTCATCCTATGTGAGCACCAGAATCTTATTAACTATTGCCAGTTTCATCTTTGTGACAACTTGCAACCCATTCTTAGCCTCATCGTATGTGAGCACCAGAATCTAGACAATGTTTCATTTACCATATTTGTACCTATCCAATTCTCAGTCTCATCTTAGTGAGTACTAGAATCTACATAAACAGCATTACCAAATTTCATTTAGGTGAATACTTGCATTTTGTGGATCAAATAATAATTAATATAAAATCAATAGCTAGCCAAAACATTTCTTAATTTTTTTTGACAATTTATCTAAAATTATTAACCAATCTAACACGGTACAAAAAGAAGGAAAAAATGATATATAATGCTATGGCGAGTTACATCATTCATCAAAATAAAATCAAAAATGACAAAAGAACAAGAACAATAAAGTTTTAATAATTACAAAAATGTATTCTAATCACTTTTACTTTTTCTAAATCACTTTTAATAGAAATGTTCTGATCAACCCACTTGCCTACTCATTTTCTTAGTTTTTCTTTTGCAATTGTTATATCTTGTAAAGTTACTTTTTCTTTTAAGGCAAATCTATCATTTTTTTTAACTTAATTTATCATGGCGTCTATGATCTTGGTTAACATAAACTATTACAATATTATAGTCTATAGTATAACGTCTAGGGAATCAAAACCTTTCTTGAAACGTTCAGCAACTTGGTAAGTCTTTGCATGGCCAAGTTTCGTTCTGCATGAACATCAATAGTGTGTTCCACATTATTGGATTGGCAATATATAATTTAATCTTGTCTGTACACAATAATGTTATGTTTGCATTACGACCTATCAGTAATCGCAAGGGAGAAAATCAGCTGATTTTGTGAAATTTAGAGATAATTGAACTTTCCATATACCTCTCGGCCAGTCTGACTTATTATTCTGTAGTGAGCATAAAATTATAGGTAAGACCGAAGTTTATATCTTTGCATACTGTACGATTTAAGGCCTTTCTGATGTAGGGAAACGTTTTATGTTGTTAAATAAAAGATATTTTCGGACACACAAAATGGAGATGTATCTATTTCTTCTTAGACAATTTTTGCATTGATTGTGGCGACACTAGTGGACAAAGTGTACAACAATGAATCACAGATAAAATATACTTAATATTTGTTGCATTATTTTTAACACCCCCGCTCAACAAATATACTATCCTAAAACATCATTTCAAATACACTTTTACAGTTTCCTTTTACAATTTAAAACACGACAGAATTTTAACTTTTATACTTAATTCTATTCTATTATTACTATGACAACAATGTTATAAGTACCTTCTTTTAATTCAACTCTAATGACAAAAAAATGACTCAAAATAGCATTTAAACGTTCTCAAATTGAAATTCTCAATTCAGAAACCGTATTGAAAATTGAATTTTTTAATTTATTAAACAAAATCTTTCCCAAAGGTTTTGTCAGTATGTCTGCTATGTTATCCTCAGTCTTAATATATTTTAGAGAAATACAATCATTGTTAACTTTATCAATTATAAAATGGTATCTAATATCCAAATGTTTTAACCGTTTATTGTTTTCATTATTAAATGCTAATTTAATAACAGATTGATTATCTTCAAAAATCTCAATTTCTCTATTACAATCCAGTGTATGAAAATCTTTAAGTATATTTTTTAACCAACAAGCTTCAGATATTGCTACACTCAAAGCTATATACTCTGATTCTGTAGATGATAGAGATACACTTAGCTGTTTCTTGCTGCACCATGACACAGTACAATTAAACAATTTAAAAAGAAAACCTGTTGTAGATTTCCTGTCCTTAGTGTCACCGGCCCAGTCTGCATCAACATAACCTTGTACAGCCGAATCTGTACTCTCATACACTAAAGACAAGTTCAAAGTACCTTTCACATAACGCAATACTCTTTTCAAAGCCTTGTATAACATCTCACTTGCACAATGTTGAAATCTGCTGAGAAAAGTCACAGCCACACATAAGTCTGGTCTAGTACCATATACTGCGTACATTAGACTACCTATCAACTGCCTACATTTTCTCTCTATTTCAGAATTTTCCGACTTTTCTCTGTGAAGAACATCAAAGTTAAAATTATTATCAAGTGGTGTATCAATAGGTTTACAGTTTGACATTTTATAAGAATTTAAAACTTTAGATAAATATTTTTCCTGACTCAAAATTGTTTTCTCTCCATTCTGATTTATACAAATACCTAAGTAATTTGAAGCTATACCCAAATCTTTCATCTTAAAGTTTTTATTTAACTGTATTTTAAACTCTTCTATAGCTATGTTTTCATTACTGAAATAAATAATGTCATCTACGAATAATAAGACATACATAAAGGTTTTCCCTTGTTTCCTAAAATATAAGCAAAAGTCATTCTTTGACTTAGAAAAATTTTGTTTTACCATAAAATCATCAAATTTTTTGTTCCAATATTTGGGTGACTTTTTCAACCCGTATAAAGATTTATTTAATAAACACACTTCACCACTAGGAAGTTGTAGATACACTGTTTCATTAATGTCACCATGTAGAAACGCACCAACAACATCCATTTGATGAACAAGCAATTTTAATTTGTTTGCAACCGCCATAAATATTCTGAATGTAGGTATTTTTGCAACTGGAGAATAGACCTCAAATTCACAATCAGTCTGTTCAAATCCTCTGGCTACTAGACGGGCTTTGTAAATCTTTTCTTCTTTATCTGTTTCTTTAACTTTGAAAACCCACTTGCTTGACACTACTTCTATGCCTTCTGGAATCTCAGTTATTTCTGTCCATGTATTATTCTGTTTTAATGTATTTAATTCTGTTGCAATAGCTTCTTGCCACTTCTCTTTGTATAGTAATCTTCTCATTCTCTTCTCATATGTAATAGGAACATTATCAACAGAAAGAAAACTTGTATCATAATCTGCATGCCATTTTGGTTTGCTTCTTTCTCTTCTGGTCATACTTGGTACTGCTTCCTCACTGGTTTCCTTATCTAGTTCTTGGTTATCACAATCTTGAGTAACTCTTGTTCTAATTTCTTGTGTAATAATCTGTTCTTCTTCTTCATTTATAGTTGTCACTTCTTCTTCATTTATAGGAATCCCTTCTTCTCTTTGTTCTTTCTCTAGTACTTCTATTTTAGTGTCTTCTATTAACATAGAGTTTTGGGGATTTTCACTCTTATCATTATTTTAATTTTCTTTTATAAAAACTGCTTCTCTCTTTACTAGTACATTATTTGTATCGGGAAAATAAATTCTGTAGCCTTAAGTTGTTTCACCGTAGCCAAGAAAATAACCAAATTCGGATTTAGAATCAAACTTAAGACGCTTTTGATCTGGCACATGTACAGCTACCGGAGAACCAAAAACTTTTAATAGATTTATATCATAGACTGATTTTTTAAACCATATTTCATATGTAGTTACATTAGGAACACGACTCTTACCCGTTCTATTAAGGACAAATACTGCTGTGTTCACAGCCTCTGCCCACAGATTTTTATTTAAATTTGTTGCCAACAGCAAAGTCCTGGCTACTTCTGTGATAGTACGGATTTCCCTTTCTGCACAGCCATTTTGTTCTGGGGTATATACTACACTTGTTTGATGAATAATACCAGAGTTATCAAATAATGATTTTACTGTTTTATTTATAAATTCGGTTCCATTATCAGACCTTACTATTTTTAACCTATGACCTATATTATTTGTTATATGTAGAAAGCTTTTAATTTTATCTGGCACTTCATTATTGTTTTTTTATAAATACACTATTTTAAACCTTGAATAGTCATCTTTAATTACGAAATAATATCTGGCTCCCCCTAATGACACTGTCTCCATTGGACCACAGAGATCCATATGTATTAATTCCCCTGGATTTTGAGCTCTAACCTCACAATTTGAAAAGGGTTGTTTGTGTAACTTACCCTTAAGACATGATATGCAAGTAGATTCCTCACAATCTAGTGTATATTTCTCATTACATCTTTTAAGAATGCATTTTATCTGTTCTATATCTTGATGTGCCATTTTTTTATGCCACTCTGACAAACCATTATTCAAACGACCAACATAATTATGCATTTTTTGATAGTCCTCGCCGTACGCCACAGTGAATAGACGTGTGCACTCGCGTAAACTAGTCGCGCTAAAATCTATTTAACTAAATTCTGATTGGTTTAAATTTAAAATTCTAATTCTCGTTTCTTCCTGGACGGCATGTAAACGAGTAGGCCACTCCCCACGAAAGTGACAACGATATTTTTGTCACTACCCTTGCCTAAAGCATACGAAGGGTCCATCGTGATTGGTTTTATAAACCCGGTTTCGAACCGCCTCCTCAGTGCGCGCAAGCCGGTGTCACTTACCGCTTAGCCAAAGTGCGTTGACGCATCGACGCGAAACACCGCATCCCTACCACCTGCGCCGAAGCGGACTGCTACGAGACTACGCGTCATCAATAATCAGCTACGAGCGGAAAGGCTACGACTGCTACGCGGCGGCAAATTGCAGTGCTACGTTCGGCTACGAAACGGGTTCTTCTCCGTATTGCCGCGTGTGCCGATATAAAAATCAAGTTGTAAGTAAACGATACTATGCCGAGGATTCAGCGCTCGCCCCCTGCTACTCCTGTCTGTGAGATGGGCAATCCACCTAGTTTCTCAACCCCTGACACTTCAAATAACCCAAATCAGCCTGAGATCTCAAACATTACCTCGCGATCCAAGCGACTGCGACCAGACTTCTCTCCAGAGTGTGAATGGAAGAATCTCGAGGATAAAATAACGGAGTTATTTACCTCTTGGAAAACTGAGCAAGAAGCTCTGCTTGGCAAACTAACGTCTGAGCTGAGGGAAATTAAACTACAAAATGTGGAGATTCAAAAAACGAATGCTGAAACTCTAAAAACTGTAGAATTTCTTAGTCAAGATTACGATTCTATTAAGAAATCAATGCAGAAACTAGAAAAAGAAAACAGTGAACAGCGCAACTACATATTGGATCTGGAAAAAAAAGTAGGAGATATACAGCTGAGCTCCCGATCATCATCTCTCGAGATCAGGAATGTACCAGCAGTTGAGAGGGAAACAACTAGCGACCTAACCTCAAATGTTTTAAAAACCTGTGAGATCCTCCGGCCGGCGGTAACCCCCCCTCAACTACGTGATGTATATCGTTTGCTTGGAAAAAATGGCTCAAACAGACCTATAGTGGCAGAGTTCCTGACTGTCCCTTCGAAGAATCAAGTGCTTGACGCCTGCCGTACGTTCAATAAGGGTCTGCCATCAACCGAGAAACTAAACACGGGACACATTGGTGTTCCGGGTGAAGTCAAGCCGGTCTATAACGCCGATCACCTGCCTCGCACCCAGCGACAACTATTCTTCGAGGCTCGTTCTTTCGCTAATACAAACAATTGTAAATTTTGTTGGTTGCAAAATGGAAAAATCTTTCTCCGTGAACGTGAGGGAATGGACTCCGTTGTTATCAACTCAACTTCTTGTCTTAAAAAACTGCTCACCCATGCATGAATAATGCAAGGCATTTTATTTTCATTATTACTGCATGCTTTTAAAATATTCTAGTACTTTACATTTTTATTTACAAACTCGAGCACTACAAGCCTCTTACAAACATGTTTTTTACTACTTTATAAATACAACCTGTTACATTTTTACAAAAATATTATTGAGATTATCAACTTTATATAATGTATACTGTCTGTATCAACCTCTGTATTTCACATCGTATCTTTTTAGACCTTGTAAAAATTATTATAATTTGAAAATATGTTATGACAAACACACAACTCATATCTTACCCGCGTTTATGTACATCCTATCGACTATCTTATTTATATGTCATATAACTTCAACTTACAAAACAGAATTATTAAAGGTTGCCTACATTACAACTAAATTACACATAAACTACGTCATATATACGGTTACAATCAATATGCACATAACATCAAACATTAATATTCGATTCTGACGCTTTAAACGATATTGACTCTTTTGGTATAGGTGATTCACATATCTGTGTACCGGAGTCTTGTGGAAGTTTCATTAACAACAATGGTAAGTCGCTTAATATAATGCACCTTAATATACGCAGTGTTAATTGTAACTTTGATAGTTTCCTTGTGCTACTTACTGGCTAGGATGAAAATTACTTGTGATATTTTGATTTTAACGGAGTGCTGGTTGATGGTGTCAACAGTTCCACCACTGGATGGGTATATTTCTTATCATACGACTAATCCTATCAATCAGAACGATGGTGTCATAATATATGTAAAATCCGAATTACCTCACATCGTTACCGAACCTTCTATATCTGGTGCTAGCTGTCTGATCTGTAATGTGAAAACTCATAATATCTTACTTATAGCGCTATATCGCTCTCCGTCCACACGAAATCTTGATAATTTTATTAATAATTTAGACACTGTCCTTACTCAGTTGCCAGTCCAAAAAAACTTAGTGATAATGGGCGACATCAATGTTGACATCACTCCGAATGCTATCTCCCAACAAGCAAATCAATACCTTAACCTTATCGCTTCACATGGCCTCCTCCCTACTCATCTATACCCAACCCGTATTAACTCTTGTATTGATCAGGTAATGTTGAGATCTGATCTTAAAAATACGACTTTAGTTTTCGATACTTACATTACTGATCATAGGCCTACGTTTATAAGCATCCAACATGTAAAGTCACTCCCCACCTATAAAGCTAACCGCATTGTTGTTAATTATACAGCTGTAACTACCGACATTTTATCAATGGACTTTAGTGGAATATTGACTATTCATGACGCAAACAATGCCGCCGAGTCTCTGGTTTCCATAATTAGCTCTGTCATCGCTAGTCACTCCAAATCGGTTTACATGTCATCGAAACGCAGAATCCTGAAACCTTGGATTACCAATGGTCTGCTACGTTGTATCCGTAATAGAGATGGCATGGCTCGGACCCTAGAGGCAGATCCTAAAAACTACATTCTCATGGTCACATATAAGCGATATCGTAATTTTTGTAACAAGCTTCTCAAAAATTTAAAACATGCCTACGAACGGAATGAGTTTCAAACGGCAAAGAACAACCCTAAAGCCACTTGGAAGATAATTAAAAATATCACTGGGACTAACCTTAATGCGAATTCCCATGACGAGTTACTAGGAATGTCTTCGGATGAAAAGTCTTCAGTCAACAATGTTAACGAGTTTTTTGCCAATGTTGGAAAGACCTTGGCTGACAAATTCTCATCCACCTCGTATACCTCGGAGTATTCTCTTGATGCGCCGCCTCCCAATTCGCTGGCACTTCTACCAACAGATGAAGTAGAGGTATCAAATTTCATTATTGGGTTACGAACTGATGCTGCGGTGGGTTGGGACGGAATCTCATCGAGACTGCTAAAATCCTGCCTGCCCGTGATTGTCCCAGCCATCACTCATATCTGCAATCGCTCTATTTCCACGGGTTGCTTTCCCAGGGTCTTTAAAAGGGCTGTCGTTCATCCAATCTTCAAGAGTGGGGACAGACGTGGTGTAGATAATTATAGACCGATCTCAGTCTTGCCTGCCATCTCTAAAATATTAGAAAAGGTACTTAATAAACGTTTGGTTGACTATCTTGAGTCATACAAATTATTAAGTGACAACCAGTATGGGTTTAGAGGTGGCAGGTCAACTGAAAATGCTGTTGCTGCCTTGGTAGATCATGTAGTATCTAAACTAGATAGTAAAATGAAATGCTTGGCTATTTTCCTCGATCTTTCCAAGGCATTTGACACTGTGTCTGTTCCCCACCTCTTATCTAAGCTGGAAGCTACGGGTATTCGCGGGCATACCTTAAAAATTTTCCAGGATTACCTGTGTGATAGAAGCCAATGCGTCAAAATAAATAACGTTACTAGTGACACCAAATCATTGAGTTACGGCGTTCCTCAGGGCTCAATCTTGGGTCCCACCCTCTTTCTTATTTATATTAATAATTTATGCAAAATGTCTCTAATGAACTGTTCAATTTACACTTACGCAGATGATACGGCCTTGCTTCTTCACGGTAGCGACTGGCCTGAAACAGTAAAATGCGCGGAACTTGCTCTAAATTCAGTGATGAAATGGCTATCAAATAACATCCTTACCTTAAATCTTAAAAAAACAGTTTACTTACCTTTCTCCTTACTATCCACTAACCTCCCTTCACCGGATACAATGACGCTTAGAGCTCATACCTGCTCACTCGGTCTATCCTCGTCACAATGAGGCTGTCCACAACTCACAAGGTGTAAGTCAGTCAAGTATCTCGGAGTCTATGTAGATAGTTCTTTGAGCTGGAAACCTCATCTTAGCAATCTCATATCGCGAGTCCGAAAGTGTATATTTATTTTTTTTAAACTAAGGCACTCCGCGGACTCCCGCACCATTAAAACTGTTTATTATGCCCTGTGTCAAAGTATAATAAACTACTGCATCACAGTGTGGGGTGGGGCCCCCAAGACAACCCTACTGCCTCTGGAACGAGCACAGAGAGCTGTCCTCAAGGTTATGAGCTTGAAGCCGTTTAGATATCCCACCTCGGCTCTCTACACCACAGATATAGATAGACATAGATAACGCAAGAGCAACTACTTCGCGTGCCCAGCTTACGTACAAAAATCGTAAGCCGCCACTTTCGCGCTCAGTCTGCATCGGTGTGCCACGCTAGTCAGACGTCAGTTAAGAAATTTAAAATGGTGAATTGCTCCGTTATAAATTGTAAAAACTGTACAAATGCGAAGAGAAAAAATAAAGGAAATGTTTCCTTCCATCAGTAAGTCATTTGGTGATTAATATTATGCGTATTTAATACTAAAATCAATTATTTTTAATCTAATACCCTCTGTAATACCAAATTTGAGAAAAACATAGGTCATCAAACGTAAACTGCATATTCGTATTACATTGCGGCTTTTACTTGAAGCGGTTGATGCGACGTGTTGTTTCAACAAGTGATGAATATCGAAGCAAGTGATACTATCGTATATCGCATCGGTTTCGTAGTACAGGCGCTTTTATCATTTTTCTGTCAATTTTAGCGATTAGTGCTGTTCATCGTATGCAACATAAATCGATTCTCAAGAATCGATTTCGGAAACAGAGGAATGATATTTTATAGGTACTAATTATGTAGACAATTTTAATAAATAATCGTAACGTTAAGTGTTTTTTTTTAGTTTCCCACATGAACCCAATTTAAAAGAAAAATGGATTGAGGCGACGGGAAATAAAGATTGGTTCCCAACAAAGCATAGCACTATTTGTTCAATACATTTTGAGGAAGCATGCTTTGTTGAAGGGAAAAAACAACGAATTTTAACAAAAGCAGCATATCCGACTATTGATGTACTGAAGATCACAACTGATGAAGTTAGTTAATTGATAAGTCTATGTCTCATTCCTCTGTCTATCTCATTACTCTGTCACAAAATCGATAAATTAATCGATTTAAACGATTCTTAATAATTATTTACTGTACACAATTACTCAATAAATAGTATTCGTACGGTAATTGAGAATTGAGAAATGGTATATACAAAGGCGATCTTTATTCAAAATTGAGATGTTAAGAAGGATAGAATCTTGTTGCTTTTGTAAACACTAGAACTAAGTTGAATATAAGATATTTCAATCGAATATTCACGTATTTATAATGGTAAACTTACTCGAAATTTTGGCAAAGGTATCCAAAAACGACGTGTGACCGTCGACGGAACGCGCACGAGCACACAACCTTTCAATACGAAAATTTTCAGCGTACTACTGGCTGGGTGAGCGCTGGCGCTAGGCGGGGGGTGGGGCAAGACGGGTGCCGCACGCGGCGCCGTCTTTGAATCGATTTTATTTTCACATCAATAGTGCTTGTGACGTCATAGTAGGTAGTCAAAAAATGGCACGCTTGGTTTTCATACAGATCGTGATACTTGCGTTATCTATGTCTATCTATATCTGTGCTCTACACCGAATGTCAGGTCCTCACTGTGAGACAGCTATTTGTTCTTGGCACCATTCTGCGCAAACACCCCTCTGTGATATTCAAGCAGAGTGCTGCTAAAAAGCGTAGAGGCTTCGAGGTATGCTCAACTCGCGGATGTAGAACAGCCCTTGCTCAGCGTCATTATGATATTCTGTCCAACCATTTATATAATAAAATAAACAAAGTATGCACCATAGCTCCCATGTGCCATAATGGATGTAAGACCAAGGTCACAAAGTGGCTACTGAGAATGAGTTACGATAAGACCGAAGAATTACTACATGTATCAATCGCTTAATCTTTAAGTAGTTAATTAATTCATTTATTTATAATTACATTTACACAGACTTATATACACTCAAGTTCTCACCATATTTTGTCTCACTCTCAATACATACGCAAACACATTCCCCCACATAGGTACTTTAACAGACACATCATAACATGCATTTTCTAGTAGTAAGTAGTTTTTCTTAATAATAATATAGGTACTGTGCTCGTCATACAACTACTGTTATATGTTCAAATTATAGGCGAGGACGCTGGCACCCTAAACACAAGTTAAATGTTACTTTGGGTGCTAGAGTTCATCGAAAACACTCTTTATTTTAGTTGTTACGCTGCATAGTGTTTAGTGTGTTACGCAAGCATAGCCAAGGCAAATCGCTATAGTATGCATCGCCCTGATTTCCCACGGCAACAACACGGTGTTACTATTCAGTGCATGTGCACTAGCCGCATACTTCACTTATCGAAGATGTTATTCGAAGCAGAGTGAACTTAAGAAAGAATCCTCTGATGACAAGGAAATTCGACCGCAGATCATCTACGCTACACCAGAGATACAAAGAGATAGACCAGATCATCTCCCAGCGCAATTTATGACCAAGGTCTTCAATAGTCGCTGTTCTTCGGGGGGAGGTGTTACGCAAGCATAGCCAAGGCAAATCGCTATAGTATGCATCGCCCTGATTTCCCACGGCAACAACACTGCGCAATACCTAGGAGCTGACGCTGCACACGTGCCTCGTGTCGCCGCGAAGACGACACCGGACGCCAGCCACCCGATTCCGCAAGATACATAATTATTCTTTGGTCAATCGTCGACCGACTGATACCTATATAATTATTAAGTTAGTTTTAAATATAATTGTAATTTTTGGTATTAATTAAATTGTTATAAAATAAATCGGTTTTTTTTGCATCCTCTGCTGCCACCGAACTTAATTGGCGCAGTCGGTAGGATTGAGAATATTAGGTACGTGACGCGTCAAGATTTCCCCTAAAATCGGACCGAAGTCCCGCGTGACTTACCGATTCTCGAGTATCCTGAATCTACATCGTGCGGCGCCAGCGGAGGTGAATCCAGACATAGATTCGGCAAGAAAACCATGTTGTAAGTGCTTTGAATCTTTCAAATCCTTGCTATCCTATTTTTTAGTCTAACCTAGATCCTTTCCTGTCATTTACAGTATTTTTCTTATAATTACGCATTTTATAATTTCGATATTGTGTGTTTGATTTATATTAGTGTTTTTCATAGCTTTCAAGATTTTCCACCCAAGGGAATCGCGTAACCCTAGTTTAGGTAGTAGTAGATCGAATATGCAGATCTGTGGGGTAATTCTGTAGAAGTTGCTAAGTCTATTATTGACATTGTAGCACCTACTTTAGCTCTTATCTTTAATAATTGTATCGACTGTGGGGAGTTTCCTGATCTTATGAAAAATAGTAAAATAATACCTTTGTTTAAATCAGGTAGTACATCAGACCCCACAAATTATAGACCTATTTCAGTACTACCTACCTTTAGTAAAATATTTGAGAAGCTAATTTTAGAGCAATTGCAAAGATTTTTTAATAGACATAGATTGTTACATAACAAGCAGTTCGGTTTCACAAGGGGTCGTTCAACAACTGATGCCGGTGTTGAACTCTTAGGACATATTTATAATGCATGGGAAGATAAATGCGATGCCTTGGGCATCTTTTGTGATTTGTCTAAGGCATTCGATTGCGTTCTTCATGAAACATTAATCAGGAAACTCCGCCACTACGGAATCCGGAACACCGCTCTGGATCTTCTTACTTCATACTTGAGTAATAGGATTCAGAGCGTTGACGTTAATGGGAAAAGATCTCCCGGATCTATAGTAACAATGGGTGTCCCACAGGGCTCAATTCTTGGTCCTTTCTTGTTTCTTATTTATATTAATGACTTGCCTTACCTCATAAAGGATAATCATGAGATAGTGTTGTTTGCGGATGACACTTCGCTTTTGTTTAAACTTAAACGTCAGTAGCTGGTTACTGACGATGTAAATAGCGCGATCGCAAAAGTAGTTCACTGGTTTAATGTTAATAATTTACTTCTTAATGAAAAAAAAACCAAATGCATTAAGTTTACGCTACCTCACGTTAGGCAGGTGAAAACTAATGTGTTGATAAAGGGTGAAGAATTGAATCCCGAAGATAAAACAGTATTCTTGGGCTTAACTTTAGATGCTAAGCTTCAGTGGGGCCCACATATAGATAAATTGTCAAAAAAACTAAGCTCCGCAGCATATGCTGTTAGAAAAATTCGTAATTTAACTGACATAGAGACAGCCCGTTTAGTGTACTTTAGTTATTTTCATAGTGTAATGTCGTACGGTATTCTGTTGTGGGGAAATGCCCCTGACATTCAGACTATCTTTGTTTTGCAGAAAAGAGCTGTTCGATCAATTTATAAACTAAGTCCGAGACACTCTCTCAGAGAGAAATTTAAGGAGATAAATGTAATGACTGTGCCTTCACAGTATATTTTTGAAAATCTTTTATACGCACATAAAAATATAAAATTGTTTAAAAAATACAGTGATATCCATAATATAAATACTAGGAACAAACACAAATTTGTTGTACCTACAACGAGGCTCAAGAAAATAGGTGGCTCGTTCAGATGTCAATGTATAATATATTACAATAAGCTTCCAAGCCACGTACAAGATCTAAGCCTTAATAAATTCAAAACATTCATTAAACGTAAGTTGTGCCAAAAAGCGTTTTATACCATTAAAGATTACATTGAGGACAAAAAGGCTTGGGATTGAGCTGCTCCAATTTGTACATTTATTTTTTTTATTTCTGGTTTTAAATTACTTACTTACGAGTTTTGTTATTTTTGGTAACTTTTTATTTTATTATATACCTACACAGTGACATGAATATTTACTTTGTGAAGTATAATATTATTATTATTTTAATTATTGTGAATTTGAGGACTATGTGGATCATATTTTTTATTTATCTGGCAGTTTGAGTACTATAGGCGGCCTACCCAAATGTCCTTTCTTTGGTATTGTTCGTCGAGTCGTTGAGCTCCTTAAGTTCTGAGTTATGCTACACGATTACTGACAAATGCGTGCACTGACTGGACAGGTCCACTCAAATCTGTATGGTTCTTTCCTCAAAAGACCATTTCAGACACAAATCTACATGGTCCTCAAATGATCTGACCAAGATTATTTCCGGATTTTTATATTTATATTTACATTGACATGAATATTTACTTTGTAAAGTATTATATTATTTTTAATTATTGTGAATGTGAAGATTATGTGGATCTTTCTTTTCTTTTTTATTATTTATTTTTTCTTAATTTTAATTAATCATAGTCTGGCAGTTTGAGTAATTTATGCGGCCTAACCAAATGTCCTTTCTTTGGTATTGTTCGTCAAATCGTTGAGCTCCTTAAATTCGGAGTTGAGCTGCACGATTATTGACAATTGCGTGCACTGACTGGACAGGTCCACTCAATCTGTGTGGTTCTTTCCTCAAAAGACCATTTCAGACACCAATCTACATGGTCTTCACATAATCTGACCAAGATTATGTCTGGACTTTAAAAGAGACTGTGACCTCTGAGTTTGTTTCGGCCTTTCTTCTCAGAGTAGTCAGATAGGAAACGCCGACCTCATCTAGTTTTAAAAAATCTGATTGACGTGTAAAAGTGTTTGTACAAACCTACTTACAGAAATAAAATCATTTATCATTTATCATTTAATAGGCTTAACGTCATAGACGAATCTAGGCAGTTAGGTGAACCGGCACTACTGGACACAGATATGTCTCAGGATAAAGTAGGAGATATTTTAAAGTCGCTTAGGATTGTGCCCGACTTCGATGGCAACCCACACGTGTTAACCCGTTTTGTAAACCTCTGTGACCAGCTAGTACTTGCATATTTAAATACAGAACCGGGTAATGAGTTAACCAATTTGGCTCTTATAAATGGCATATTAAACAAGGTTACGGGTTCCGCAGCTCGATTGATAAATACTAACGGCGTTCCTGAAAACTGGATTGGTATCCGAAGTGCCCTCATTAATAACTTTGCAGACCATCGCGACGAGACCGCTTTGTATAACGATTTATCATTGCAAACCCAGGGGTCTTCAACCCCACAGGAATTCTATGAGCGCTGCCAAAATTTATTCAGCACAATCATGACATACGTCACATTACATGAGACCGTGGATACTACAGTTAAAGCAAAACGTGATCTTTACAAAAAATTAACCCTACAGTGTTATTTACGCGGATTAAAAGATCCCTTAGGTTCTAGGGTCCGTTGCATGCGTCCTGAAACTATGGAAAAAGCTCTCGAGTTCGTTCAGGAAGAGCTTAACACCCTGTACATGCAACAACGCACCGAAGGCGGGTCTAGTAAAAAGGATAGTAATAATCAGCAGCCTCCCAAACCTAATTCCAATTTACCACTAAATAATTTCATGCAGCAAGCTTTCGCAATGGGTATGCCCGGTCCTTCTAAACCACAGATATTCGGTATGCCTGGTCTTCCGCGTCCACAGCCATTCTTACCTCCACCTTACCAAGGTTGGCGATTCAATGCACCCCATCCACAGCAACCACGTGGCCCTACTCGGACTCAACAGATGTTCCGTGCACCACCTACAAATTATAACGCTCAGGGCAATGCCTTTAGGTTCCCGAATGGATCGCCCGTGCAACCTACTAATTCTAATAATACGCCACGTCCTATGAGTGGCATCAGCCACTTCGTGCCTAAACCTTTACCCTCGACTGGACATGACTGGCGTACAGCTGGTAATCCGCCACCCAGCAACTATTTTAGAACACGCGAGGTTAATAACTATGATCTTGTATTTGATCCCTATTATGACTTAGCCTGTGCAGCGTATAACCAAGACTATGATGCCTACCAAGAGTACTTAGATTTTTACACTAACTTTGGCCAATACGAAGCCCCAATCGTGGAGGAACTTAAGCCAAACGCAGACGAAGCCGGAAATGAAAACCGAAAACCGGACCGAAATTTTCCCGAAGTACCGAAATCAGAAAAGCCAAAATAGATGTAAATTTTAACATCCAGAGACAACTTGGGTACATACAAATCCATAACCCACCTTTAAAATTCCTTATAGATACTGGAGCCAACCAGTCATTTATATCGCCTCAAGCCGTTGAAAAATACTTTTCCAATATACCTCTTAACTATAACCCTTTCGAAGTAACTAACGTGCGCACGGTCTATAAAAATAACTATTCGGTAACCTTGCCTAGTTTTCCCGAATTTAAAGAAGAAGGCGATATCACCTTATTCATTCTAGATTTCCATAAGTATTTTGATGGCCTTATTGGCTTTGATTTATTGGACTCAGGGGGTACTAACATTGACCTAAGAAACAGGAAACTAATTACCAGAAATACTGAGATACCCATTACCATGTATGACTCGCGCAATGCTAATTTATATGAAGAAATCTTACCAGCCCATACATCTAAATTAGTGAAATTACCTATAAATTCCCACGATGGTGAGGTATTTGTTCCTGACCAGATTATTAGTAACTACTTAATTTCCGATTGCTTGACTACAGTAAAGAATAATAGAGGTTGGGTAGAAATTTCAAATGAGTCACCTAATGACGTTATCTTTTCCATGGACCATCCCGTTACTGCCGAACTATTCAACGTACAGAGCGAACCTGTAGAACAATCACCTGACCGTACTCAGGAAGTTTTATCGCGTCTCCGGACCGATCACTTAAATCCAGAAGAGTTAGCAAATCTAAAGGCTTTATGCGCACGGTATTCGGATGTATTTTACCTCGAAGGAGAACCTCTAACATTTACGAATAAGATCAAACATAAGATTAAAACGACTGACGAAATTCCTGTCCATGCTAAAAACTACAGATATCCATACATCCATAAACAAGAGGTTAAAGATCAAATTGGTAAAATGCTTGAGCAGAACATAATTAGACCCTCGGATTCTGCGTGGAGCTCTCCCATTTGGGTGGTCCCCAAAAAGGCAGACGCTTCGGGTAAGACCAAGTGGCGCCTTGTGATAGATTTTCGCAAAGTCAATGAGAAAACTATTGATGACAAGTATCCCATTCCGAATATTTCAGATATATTAGATAAGTTAGGTAAATGTCAATACTTCAGCACCCTTGACCTTGCCAGTGGTTTTTACCAAGTCGAATTAGATCCTTCTGATTTACACAAAACTGCTTTTAATGTAGAAAATGGCCACTATGAATTTTTAAGGATGCCGATGGGTTTGAAAAACTCTCCGGCAACATTTCAGCGTGTAATGGACAATATCCTAAGAGACCTTCAAGACATCTGTTTAGTGTATTTAGATGACGTCATTCTGTTTAGTACATCCCTGCAAGAACATATCATTAATTTAGAAAAGGTTTTCAAAAGATTAAGGGAATCCAATTTCAAGATACAGATGGACAAGTCCGAGTTCTTGAAGCTAGAGACCCAATTTTTAGGACATGTCGTTTGCAGAGATGGGGTTAAGCCCAATCCAGATAAAATTCGCGTTATAAATAACTACCCATTACCTAAAACTACTACAGAAATTAAACGTTTCCTTGGTCTCCTTGGATATTACAGAAAGTTCATACCCGATTTTGCACGTATCACAAAACCCATGACCCAATGTTTAAAGAAGGGATCCAAAATAAATTGTGACCAAAATTATATAAGCTGTTTCGAACATTGTAAAACGTTGTTAACAAACGACCCAATTTTACAATATCCGGATTTTACCAAAGAATTTTTACTGACAACTGATGCCTCCAATGTCGCATTAGGGGCCGTGTTATCACAAGGTCCTATAGGTTCGGATAAACCCATTGCATACGCCTCCAGAACTTTAAATTCAAGCGAACTTAATTACAGCACCATTGAAAAAGAGCTACTAGCTATTGTCTGGGCTTGCAAGTACTTCCGACCTTATTTATTTGGCAGAAAATTTATAATTATTACCGACCATAAGCCTCTGCAGTGGGTTATGAGCCTCAAGGAACCCAATTCCAGACTTACGAGATGGCGCTTAAAGCTATCAGAATACGATTTCTCGGTAATTTATAAGCAAGGCAAACTAAACACCAATGCCGACGCTTTATCCCGCTTACAGCTCCATAACGAAGAAGTAAGTTCAATAGTTGCAAACCCATCTGAAAAGAACCAATCAGCTGACGATTCTAGAACTACTACAGCGGCAGAGGCCGAAAACGACTCTAACACCCTAACAGTCCATACCGACGGTGAAAATCCCATTTTAGAAGTCCCTATCACGGAGCAACCACTTAACAAATTCACTAAACAGATAGTATTCACCATCGTAGGCGACATCAAAGGAAGGCCAACTGTTACAAAGCCCTTCGAAACACACACGCGTACCGCTGTTCAATTGTCGGAATCCAATCTGGAGGAAGATGTCATCAACGCTATTAAAACAGGCTTGTTGATAAACCCACCGTTAGCAATGTACAAAGTTATTCCCATAATACAAAAAAACTTTTAAGAACTCAGCCATGTATTTAACGCTAGCAAAAACCGAATTGGAAAATGTTAGAGAGTACTTAAGACAGCAAGAAATAATTAACAAATATCACGACGGTAAAACAAACCATAGAGGCATAAATGAGTGCTACCTAGCCCTATCCAACAAATACTTCTGGCCTAAAATGAGAGAGCACATTACCAAATTTATCAATGAGTGTACAGTATGCGGTCAAGCTAAGTACGACCGCAATCCCATAAAACAACAGTTTCGTCTTGTCCCTCCACCTAGTAAGCCTTTTGAAACCGTCCATCTAGATCTACTGACTATCCAGAGTGAAAAATTTCTAACCATCGTTGACGCATTCTCAAAGTACGCTCAAGCCTATTTCTTAAGAGATGGGACAGCAGTAAGTGTAGTGCAAGCGCTGTTAAAATTCTGTACCCATCACGGAGTACCTTATACAGTAGTGACAGATAATGGACCGGAGTTCACCAACCAACTGTTCGCCGAGTTCACTAGACTACACAAAATCCAACATCATAGAATAGCACCCCACGCTCCTAACGAAAATGGAATTGTCGAGCGATTCCACTCAACAATCTTGGAAACATACGTATTTTAAAAGTGCAACAGAAAAATGAATCCGTTTTAAATTTAATAAATTATGCCCTTTTGGCCTATAACAGCTCGATACATAGTTTGACTAGATGTAGACCAATAGACGTCATTACCGGACATTTCGACCCACGAGACCCACTAGACATAGATCTAACTACTCATTTGTTACAACAGTATACAGTCGAACATAAAAATAAAATGACCAACGCGTATAATCTAATTCACGAGTCTAGTATGACCCAGTGCAAAGATTTAATTGATGCTCGTAATAGAACTAGAGAGACGGAAAACCAGTACTCACCTGAACAACAAATATTTGTGAAAAATCCCTCTGCCTCTCGCCAAAAGATAGTACCTCGCTATACACACGATACCGTCATGGCTGACCTACCAATACATATATACACGTCCCGCAAGAAACGCGGACCCATTGCTAAATCCAGACTGAAAAGAGTACCTAAAAGTGCACAATTGTTACAGGACCCTCCTTGTACTTCATCTGCTCCTGTATTCGGCCCTAACACAGGAGATAAAACTTGAAAATCTTGGCGATGGCCCCGGTGTATTACCTTTTAAATTAGGCCCCTGTAGTATAGTATCTCACTACCATTCATTTTTACAACATGTTAATCTCCAGAAATTGCAAGATAAAGTTAATACCGTTCGTAATCAATTAAAAGAAATAAGCCCCAACTTTAATAACAGAAGCCTTTCCTTATTCCAGCCACATATAGAATACTTAGAGGACCAGCTTCAGGCCGTCCTTGATCAATTGCAGTCATTTGAAACCACTCGTTCTAAAAGAGGTCTCGTAGACGGACTTGGTTCTATTGTTAAAAGCATAACCGGTAACCTTGATTATACAGATGCAGTTCATTTCAATAAAGCTATAAAATCTCTTCAAGATAATGAAAATAAATTATTAACAGAATTCAATAATCACGTGAGTCTGACCAAAACTTGGATAACTCAACACTCTAAATTAATAGATAGTATGGTAGACAATCAGAACAGATTAACAGCCTTATTTAGAAATATTAGTGAGAGCTTGGACAAAGGGAATCAAGAGCTAGTTCAGTATGCTCATATAGGACAAACCATCTTAATAGTTAGTGATAACATTGATAGGCTATCGCGAGAGATATCGAAATTACAGAACGTGCTGGCATTTATAAGAACGTCAACGGCACACCATGACGTTATTAGTTTAGATACCATTAGATCTATAATAAGCAAATTGACTAGGTTATATGGTAGTAATAAGGTATTAGATATAGGAGTTAGAGAATATTATGATGTTATACAGTTAGGTTCATATTTTATAGGTAATGAAATAGTTATAGTCTACAAGTTCCCGATCATTTTACCCCAGACATATGACCTATACAAGATATCTATAGTCCCTAACAAAAACCATGAAATCCTCGGCCCTCACTTCCAACTCCTTGCAATCCATCCGAAAGATTTCAAGTACATAGAGGCTGAATGCCCGAAGTCCACTAAAGGGTATCTATGTGAGATAAACAACGTACAAAGCCGAACATCGCCGGACTGTATTGGAGCCCTCATCACCACGCAGCAGAGACTCCCCGAATGCAAACCAGTCACAATATCACTTCAAAAGCCAGCCTACGAGAAACTTGACGACCGCCATTACACCATCAGCTTCCCGACACCGACGAAAGTACGCCTATCCTGTGAACAAGATCTTCATAAGTTACTGCAAGGAAGTTACCTCGCCATACTTCCCCATAACTGTTTCATACAGACAGCAGAGTTCATCATCTCAAACTCCAACGATCGATTGAAAGGTCAAGCTTTGAAGATAATAGATGTTCCTAAAGAAGATATACCAAGCCCAATGGCACGTCCACTATTCAATCTCAACTCTATCAACTTGGATGATCTTCACGCTACCAATAAGGAGATTTCACTGCAGACGCCGATACAGTTTGATACACATTCAAATAGCAACATCTATCATACAACTATACCGATGTACGTGTTACTATTCAGTGCATGTGCACTAGCCGCATACTTCACTTATCGAAGATGTTATTCGAAGCAGAGTGAACTTAAGAAAGAATCCTCTGATGACAAGGAAATTCGACCGCAGATCATCTACGCTACACCAGAGATACAAAGAGATAGACCAGATCATATCCCAGCGCAATTTATGACCAAGGTCTTCAATAGTCGCTGTTCTTCGGGGGGAGGTGTTA
The DNA here is from genome assembly GCA_947363905.1 of Lithophane semibrunnea. Classification (NCBI taxonomy): domain Eukaryota; kingdom Metazoa; phylum Arthropoda; class Insecta; order Lepidoptera; family Noctuidae; genus Lithophane; species Lithophane semibrunnea. The sequence continues at coordinate 23,123,052 of OX376185.1, forward strand.
CGCAAGCATAGCCAAGACAAATCGCTATAGTATGCATCGCCCTGATTTCCCACGGCAACAACACTGCGCAATACCTAGGAGCTGACGCTGCACACGTGCCTCGTGTCGCCGCGAAGACGACACCGGACGCCAGCCACCCGATTCCGCAAGATACATAATTATTCTTTGGTCAATCGTCGACCGACTGATACCTATATAATTATTAAGTTAGTTTTAAATATAATTGTAATTTTTGGTATTAATTAAATTGTTATAAAATAAATCGGTTTTTTTTGCATCCTCTGCTGCCACCGAAATTAATTAGTGTTTACCTAAGTGTTTATGTACAATGGAAGATAATAGAAATATATATATTTTTTTTTTTATATTATTGAGTCTAAAGTTCATGATATATAATTTATTTTTTCGAAAAGCCATAGCCACTTACCTTGTTATTACTTTGCTTTATAAACTTACACATCTCATTATCCATATTCAGGCTGTAACCCTTATCAGTAGATGTACTAACTGAAAATAGATTTAGTTTTAAGTCTGGAACATACAAAACTTTATATAGTGTGCTATTTATCCATTCATTACCATTAAATGCTTCCAAGTTTATATCGCCTGTACCTAAAGCTGGTATCATTGTACCATTACCAATTAAGATCTGTTTAGGAGATTGAAAAGGAATATAATTACTAAAACTATCCTTATTATGTGACATGTGCTCGGATGCACCACTGTCCATCACCCATTCATCACTCAGAATTCAGAGCAGAAAGTACAGAAACATGAAATGCATTACTGCTATCATTATTGCTATTTTCATTTTTGTTTCTAAACCAACAGACATTAGGCAGGTGACCTTGCTTCTTACATATTTTGCAATACTTACGAGCGGAATAAGGATTAGTATTGACACTTGTATTAGGACTATTGTTACATGAAGTGTTAACAGATTTACACTGTTGTTTGTAGTGTCCTGTTTTACCACACTTAAAACATTTTCTCTGTTTTTTGAACACTGGAAATGCAGTAGCTTCCTTGTTTTCAGTCTTTGCCTCGTAACGTTGTTCCTCTAGCATAAGACGGTTGGACAACTCATCCATAGTACGCTGTGCCTTGGGCACCGACTCCCATGCTGATATGAAGTGTTGATACTGCTCCGGCAAACTCGTAATGATTTTTGTAATTGTCATACTCTCACTGACTTCACCATTTAATGCCTTTAGATTATTGATTATTTCTTCAATACGCGCCAGGAATTGAGACATGGTCTCTTTTTGATTATATTGTAGTGCAAAAAACTTCTGTTGCACGAGATGCAACGACAGTTCACCTTTTTGCTCGAATATAATATGAAGTTTGTTCCAAATTTCAGCAGCTGTCTCGCAACAACTAATTTGAGCAGTTACCTTATCTGACAATCTTGTAACGATCAGGCCCTGCGCCTTCGCATCCCACAGTAGCCACTTTTCTGCGTCCTCGACCGAACGGGGGCATGTTCCATTGACGACTTTGAAGACATCTGCCGCCTTCAAGATCACCTTAACTTTGAACTTCCAGGTGCTCCAGTTGGACGCCCCTTCTAACTTGGTAAATCGTGTCGAATCCATGTTCTCCATATCCATGCTGTCTTCTTTATGTGATTATGAGTGCACACCGCAATCAATGAGTGACGCCTTTGACCGACGCCCTTTTTTGCCAACGACTTTACCGCCGATGTTAATTTTATGAATAAACAACTTTCCCTGTTGAATGGACCGTCAGCGTGTCTGGGCCCGTAACCTGTACGATTTAAGGCCTTTCTGATGTAGGGAAACGTTTTATGTTGTTAAATAAAAGATATTTTCGGACACACAAAATGGAGATGTATCTATTTCTTCTTAGACAATTTTTGCATTGATTGTGGCGACACTAGTGGACAAAGTGTACAACAATGAACCACAGATAAAATATACTTAATATTTGTTGCATTATTTTTAACACATACCAGTTTTGAATTAGTGTGGGCAAAACAGAGAGGAGTGGAAAAGAGACAGAGTTTTTGCCCTGCAGTGGGACAACACAGGCTAAAAATAAGTAATTGACAGTTACGTGTAGGGGTACTTGTAGTTATCATAAAGGTGATTAATTTGCCATTAATTAAACAAAGACCTAATTTGGTTAGTATTGAAATAAGTGTTCCGATCTGTATCAATTATTAAGGACGGAGTTCCGAAAACACTGGTACATTATAGAGAAATTCCATAAATTATGATCTAAATTATGTTTTTGTCCTTCGACTAATGTTGAGAACCAACCTGTGTAAACAAATGAACCATATGGGAAGGTCTGGGTATTTTTTATTTTATTTGATGCAAAGGTCTGTGTTTGTCCCCAGAAGGAGGGTAATGTTTTTGTTTATACTAAGCACTGAGCAATATAGAACAGAAGAAATCTGAAGTAAAGCTTAAACCCTGCTAAAAATCCTGCTTTGCCACGTTCATTTAACAACGATTTTAGAAATTCATCATTTCAACCATATTAGATCAAAAAGAACAAATTAATAATATTTTATTTACTTTCATTTACCAACTTTGAATTCTTACTTTTATAGTGAGATGAGGTTACCCTACATTCAAAACTAAATTTATAAGCAACACAGCTTAATATCTGCAATGACCATGATATTACCTTTTGTCCACCCCTGCATCATATTCATTTATATTATTTGAACCAATTATTATCAAGTATTTAACATAGTTATAAGTTATAACACTAATTTTCATCTTTTATAAACCAAGCTTAACTATATAATATAGTTATCTAAAACTATTACACAAAAATCTTCCAATTTTATAATCTTCATTAAATGTAGGTATTTCGTTTTAACTTAAGAAGAACTTCTGAGGGGCCTTACCGAATTTTGCCGCTTCTTATTGCTGGAAAGGTTCCAGATACTCGTTTAGCAGCTCGAGGTTCTGTAGACTCGATGCTTGACCAACAGCTTGCAGCTCCGTAGTTGTGATGATAGACCAGCAGCTTGCAGCTCCGCAGTTGTGATGATAGACCAGCAGCTTGCAGCTCCGCAGTCCCGATGTCAACTGCGGCATGCGGCAGCGCGATTTCATCGACTAGTTGCGAGTTAGGTTAGCGGCCCGCAGACACCAACAGCTTCCAGAAGATCCCGATAGCTACAACATTGTTCATGAAAATAGAAAAATAAAATTCATTAGATATCCGTTATGTAAGCCAGAGCCCTATCCCACTTCTGATGTCAGAAGATGGATGAAGCAGAATGAATACTACATGTATATTTATAGGATATTCCCCTATTTAGTAAGGTTTCGAGTGTCAACATGTTGTATGTATCTCTATATAGTGTTTAAGGAAAGGGTTTTATGAAGAAAAGCACAGAAAGACAAGACTAGGCATTTATTGATTAGGCTTATCGGTTAAATACGGTAATGAGAAAACTAGTTGTCCGTTCCGAATCTAGGTCATCATGGAGAAGAAGGACAAGAAACTCCATGGCAGCTAATTTTAAAGTATTGGATCAACACATATTTACTTTAGCATAAATCATTGTTATCACATTATTCTCTGGGATTGTTTCTCAAAGTTATAGCAACTTATCAACGGGAAGAAACAGAACATGAATATTCCCTAATTACATTTAACACAAGACATATTATAACAGATAAAGAAAAACATAGCTATCAGCAATAATCAAGAAATATGATCAATTAACTTACGTGAACACAATAGGAAGTCCATCTTTCACCACAGTTGTATCCCAAAAAAGGTCCCGAATTGGCGGGTACTTAGGCATGGGTTCGATATATCAAAACGTAACTTATATCGGATATGTGTTTATTATCATACCATATCGATATCTAAATATTGTGACGTTGCAAATTGACATCTTAGGCGACATCTAGCGGTGGAGTCTTGTAGCTCCAGAGTTTCTCAATACTGGAGACGGAGCGTTGTTTTTGGGTTTCGATAATTAATTAGATGTTAATTAAGGAATTAAAATTTATTAACATTCAGATGTAATCACCCAAATATAGTCATGCAATGTCCAATAAATTAAATTGAATTCTTATGATATAATTTCGGAAGTGGATTGTCACTTGTCAAAGAATTCGGTTTTTAGTCTGTGGTTAGAACTTTCTCGAAGGTCGATATGGAGGAGTCAGGGCTTTGGTTCTGCGTGTGTGACGAGAAGGGTGTTCCTTCCGATCCTGCCCAACAAACATTTTTGTCATATAATCAAACTTTTATATGACCTTAAGTCTTTTTAAAGTTATTTTATAGTCATTATTTTAACTCTTCGTCATGTACTGGTGTATTATATGTCCGAATAGTCATAAACATTTTTTGTCGTATAATAATGTCATATGACGTTATTTCGACATTTATAAAACTTACTTATACAACTTTTCGTCCTCTAAACGTTTTCGTAGTATAAACGTCATAAAACTGTACATTTTGTCATATAATTACCTTTTAAACATCTGCTAAACGGATAAGAATTGTATACACGTAGTATTTGTTACCATTATATATAAGTCGAATAAGTATTACGAGTGCGACCTGTATACATCCTAAAGTATCACAAACATGATAATACGACCGCTACTTAATTAATACTCATATTAAAGGTTTATAATTACCTTGTATACGATTTTCGCGTACTTTAATACAAAGTAATAGAGCTCAAGCTGAGAGTGAGCAAAATAAGAAAGGTTCCGTATCACATTTAAATGCAAATTTAACCAATCAATTTAATCAAAATACTACAAGTGTGCCCCGCAGTTCATTTTCCAAAGTTCAGGACTCTTGTTGATTTTTCGAAGTTGAAGTCATCCGAAAATGAAGATAATGTTGATAAAGAGGACACTTCAACCAACAATGATGACTTCAGAGACGATTAAAAAAGTGGGCTATTGACTTTAATATTCCACAAGTTGCATTAAAGCCAAATAAATCTATATGAAGGAGGTAATAAAAAAAGGCGGTCAAGTCAGGTCAGGTCAAGTCAGGTCAAGTCAGGTCAAGTCAGGTCAAGTCAGGTCAAGTCAGGTCAAGTCAGGTCAAGTCAGGTCAAGTCAGGTCAAGTCAGGTCAAGTCAGGTCAAGTCAGGTCAAGTCAGGTCAAGTCAGGTCAAGTCAGGTCAAGTCAGGTCAAGTCAGGTCAAGTCAGGTCAAGTCAGGTCAAGTCAGGTCAAGTCAGGTCAAGTCAGGTCAAGTCAGGTCAAGTCAGGTCAAGTCAGGTCAAGTCAGGTCAAGTCAGGTCAAGTCAGGTCAAGTCAGGTCAAGTCAGGTCAAGTCAGGTCAAGTCAGGTCAAGTCAGGTCAAGTCAGGTCAAGTCAGGTCAAGTCAGGTCAAGTCAGGTCAAGTCAGGTCAAGTCAGGTCAAGTCAGGTCAAGTCAGATCAAGTCAGGTCAAGTCAGGTCAAGTCAGGTCAAGTCAGGTCAAGTCAGGTCAAGTCAGGTCAAGTCAGGCCAAGTCAGGTCAAGTCAGGTCAAGTCAGGTCAAGTCAGGTCACGTCAGGTCAAGTCAGGTCAAGTCAAGGCATTTTAAACGGTTTTTATCCATTTGTATTAACCAGTCAGGTCAAGTCAGGTCTGTCAGTGATTAATGATAACATTACCACAGATATTATAATACTACACAGATAATTTTTAATTATCCCAGGAACGTAATTAATATTTCAAGTTTTCCATTTCAAATGTGCGCATATCATTTCAATGAGGTCCATCTTTGATAAAAACTTATCAACATCCGCATAATTAGAGATCACTGTGGGGTTTACCTAAAACAAAAATATTATTTAGACTTAACCGCTTGAGTCCTAATGATGCACGCGATGCATCAATCGGAAATATCCTTCAAGCCCCACTGATGAATAAAATGTATCAGTCGATGCCACGCAACTTAGGTCTCTATTTCTACTGAAATACGGGTTAATAGTGTCTATGGGCAGTAGCACCCTAGAGTTAGATGATATTCACGTCAAATTAATCTACTAAATGCTTAATCTGTGCATGGAACGTTTGACAGTGTCATCTGTCAGAGCGCCTGCGCGGGTGTGCGCGGACGGTCTCCGTGCATATTTTAATAATTATTTCGTGTTTTTACTGCCGTAATCGTCGTGAAGTGATATTAAATCAAATTAATAATAGTTTATACATCGTGTGTGATAATAATATTACCAAAATACATAAGTTGAGTGTGCAAAATTAGCGTATCAAAAAAATGCCGTGAAAGTACTGAGTGTGGTGGTGATTATGTGAATAGTGTTTGTTTTATGATGTTTACATCGTGGGACGCTACTATAAAATATTAATTAGTGTAATTGAATCAATTTGTAAGTGATTTTCACTACTATAACGTCATAATAACAACATTTTGTCGTCAAAACACGGTCCTTGAAAACAAGGTCAAGATGACCTCTAGTTACGTAATAATTTTGTTTTTTATTTTCTGTTATTATCTCAAACTGTTATTTTTTTTAGATTCGTTATCTATTCATAATACTGCCAGTAACATTTTATAACAATAGAAACAGTATTTTTAACAGAAATCGTCAAAACATAAGAACAAATAAACTACCACGCACTTTACGATAATATTGTATTATTGTAAATCCTATTGTATTCATCCGTTCACCGTATATAGATAAGTATGTGGTCTGTTTATTCAAGAATCCAAATTACTTTACGTTATCGAGCTACGATAAGTATAACTCAAGATATTGAGGTTTTACCCGGAGCCGCTGACACGCGGCGGGCCTCCGGGGCGCGATGTCGGGCGAGCAGCGGGCCCTAAAAGTATTACGCGTTCCAGCAAGGAACCTGAGTTAACTAAGTTATAAGTCACGCAAACAAATATTCTATTTTTTTAATATAAATTCTTTGAACTAAGTTAGCTAAGCGTTTTTAATTTTATCACTGTTCCCTAAATCAACTGTAATGGCGTAAACATTTACAATGAACACGCAGTTTATAGGTCGGGAAGTTATGTAGTTGTCATATAACGCAGTCACTTAATAAAATTATTAATAAAATATGTGAAAACGTTAGAGTTTTAAAAGCGCATAAAAAAATTGTTCCAAACCTACCTCACATTAATCAGTAAACTTGATTGCACAATGGTTTACGACTGATGAAATGGTTTTATCACCTGAAATAACAAAGAAAAAATGCAATATTAACTCCGCCATATTAAATTAACGTGATATAATCTGTTACAATATAATTTCGTTCAATATGAGCATCATCTTTAAATGACAATAACACAACGATTACATTATATAAAAGTCGTATTGTGTACCATAAGTCGACCCGAAGTCGAATACACGCCGCGACAGCTATCATTACATGATATTTAGTCAAATCGCCGACGTGTATATGACTACTATGCGACTAAGTAGGTATTTATATGACTGTTACACGAAACTCTTAGCAACTAAAGTTGAATAAAATGGGCCCTAATGCCGTAGAGTAAACGTCCTTATGACATTTATACGATTATACTGAATAACATTAAGTTGCCACCAAAACGTCTACTCAACGTCGTAAATGTTTGTTGGGTGGTGACGCTACGCAATGATGGAGTTTTAACAGCCGAACCTGTCTGGCTTTATATCCTAGCCTGAACTGATGTGAACGTGAAAGACGTGACGCACTGGTGCCGTCCCGTGGTCAGGTGAAATTGCAGTTAGTCCCGACTAGTGGCGGGCAGTGTGCTGGTTGACCCGGGCTTTGGCAGTTTAGAGGTTAGACCCTACGAGTGCTGGCAGTGTGGCCATCCCCGTATATTGGAAGGCCTTACCATCCGGTAGCTCGTCCAGGAAAGTGTCGCCGCTCCAGGTAACGATTAGCGTCATCGTTTTCATTACGGATCCCGTAGGCCGCGTGTATGTGGGAACCCAGAGTTTTCTCTGTGGTTCCATGCCAAGGGACTTGATTCCGTCAACTGACGTCGACTGAGAGACCTTCGTGAACGGAGGGACAGTTAACACCTGTAAGTTTGTAGTAGACCCTTTGAGAGAGTGATACCCAGGTGACCATTTTGTTAAGGTCATTTCCAAGTGATTTAGGCCTATGTGTAGTAAACTAGGTTATAAACCAGTTGTTCTAAATTTCATGTGTTAGGTTGTGTCTCAGGGGCTTTGCCCCAAATGTTATAATTCCTCTTATGAACACAACCATATTTAAGGTCACTTATTATTCGATTGAGCTAGAAGTTGTTAAGCGTTCATCTCACGGATCCTCACAAGCGACCTTGAGCTTGTTGATATTTAATCTCATGCTTGTATTTCTCCTAACACACCTTGTTACGGAGACGGGGTGTGTTAGAGGCTAATACCAGGTTAAAGGTTGGGAAAGTTCTATTGTTTTAGTGGCTTGCCACAATTTTTGTAAACCTGTGTTATATAATTACAATAAACTTTGTAAAAAAGATAATGGTTTAATTGGTTCTTTCCTTATTTATATATACCTAATAAATTTACTTTAGCACGGCAGGAGGCCGGGTGACAATATACATAACCGTTTTCACAAAAACTTCATCGAGCTATGGCTTATCCAAAGCGCAACAACGAGAACGAACTACGAATAATGTCGAATATGTAATAACGAACAAAACGCAAACTTCACATCACGAGCGATATGACATCGACGGTTTTTATTCGCTTTGTCTTTGTCTTACTATTCAATGTTTTACTGGCGTAAAAGTGATGAAGCGAATATTACGTAACTTCGGCTAGTGATTGGTTATTTGGTTAATAATAGTGCGTGCGTAATATCTATATCCTAACGCGCTAGCAATAAGGTCTAGTTTCTATTTATTTAGTTACAACAAATATTCCATAAGTTAGCAACTTTCCGGCGGCTACTCGATATCAGGGAGCAAATCGTTTTACTGATATCGATATCTGAAAACGGTTTTCGATATCGATATGAAAACTGAATATCGGTTACATATCCGTTAGCAACTAAATACGAAAACGCCCATGTCTAGCGGGTACACGTATTTTATATTCTCCCAATACTAATCAAGTACCTCTAACATTGCCGCCATTTTTGACCAATCGCAGATTGTCATAGATTATTTTTTAATAATCTCTAACATAGTTAACAATGAACAAATCTTAAATAGTGGAACCATTTTAAAACTTAATACGGTAATTTAGCAATTTAGTATTTACTTATTTGATATAGAAAAGCAAAATCAGATAAGTTATTGACATCTACTTAAAATTAGGAGAATCGTTTGAAACTACTTGTGACTTTTTAATTACAATATAAAATCTTAATTAACATTATAATATCATATTAATTAGAACTTAATCATTTATTGACGCAATCGCACAAGTACTACCACTTCATCTCTCGGATCAAAACACAGCGCAAATGCTAAGTTTTCCGTTGCGAATCCAGACAAGAGCCGCAATATTCCATACTTACAAAAGAGATTATAGTTTAAATAATATACATAAATTTAGAGAATGTTTACAAAATCTATCGTGGTATATGTAGAAAATGATGCAAATACGGCATTCAATCGCTTTCATGAACTAATATGCCTGTTTCATAAACTCTGTTTTCCAAAAGTAAGGGTTAGGATAAATACAAACAATAATAGTAAACGAACGTGGATGACTAAGGGTCTTAAAGTATGTTCTAAAACTAAACGATTCATAAGATATCAATACTATACAACATACTCCAATTTATTGCAAAAATGTATACATAATGCTAAGCGGAATGCTAATATTAAGTTTATAAATAACAATAAAAACAAATGTAAAGCCACGTGGTCCGTTATAAAGAATGAAATACACAGTATGAACTCTGGGGACAATATTGATCACATACAGATTGACAACGCTATACTCACAAAACCTGCAGAAATAGCCTCTGCCTTTAACAATCACTATATAAACGGTTTTCCAGTACAAAATCGTATAAGTAGTCATCGCAATGATAACATCACTGCTAACTCGATGTTCCTCACTCCACAACATGTCTGAAAGGGTGTTAAGGCAACATATATTATCATTAAATAATACCAACTCTGAAGGCTACGATGAATTAAACACCAAAATCATTAAAGCATGTGCCAATGAAGTGAGTGGAGTGTTGACATATCTGATTAACTTATCCTTTTCACAGGGAGTATTCCCAAACGCTTTGAAATTGTCCATTGTTAAACCATTGTTCAAAAAGGGTGAAAAATATGATGTGAACAATTATCGCCCTATAACGCTAATACCCATCTTGTCAAAAATATATGAGAAATGTATGTAACATAGATTAATAAACTACTGTGAGAAATTTAATATTATAAGAAAAGAACAATTCGGTTTTCAAAAACGTAAATCTACTACATTAGCCATCTTTTCACTTTTGAAAACCATACTAAATGGTATAAACAATAACCAGTTGGTAACAGGACTATTTTTTGACTTATCAAAGGCGTTTGATTTGGTTTCACACGTTAACCTATTACAAAAATTGGAGGCTCTCGGAATTAGGGGACTGCCACATCAATGGATATCTTCATACCTAACTGACAGACAACAGTGTGTCACCACACCAAAGTCGACGGAAATGGAGATATGTTACTGTATACGTCTGAGTATAAATATATCAAACGAGGCGTGCCCCAAGGTAGCATATTAGGGCCCATCTTATTTCTCCTCTACATAAATGATATTGTTAATGTGACTAAGCACAAATGCTTTCTTTATGCTGATGACATTTCTATAATTGTTACTGCTGACAAAAAATATAAATCGATTACTGACCATGAAATTGACATAAATAAAACAATTGCTGCCTTAATTAATTGGTTAAATAACAATAATTTATTTATTAATCTTGACAGATCTGTATCTATACAATTTAACAAATATTATAATAATAAATTCAATTTTAAGATGGATATACCAAAAATTAACCAGGTCACAAAAACTAAGTTTTTAGGTGTAGTAATGGATGAGCATTTAGACTGGAAGGCACAGGTTGAGCATGTATGTGGAAAAGTAAATAAATTTGTATATGCCCTTAGAAAGATTAAGAAGATAACAAATATAAAAACGGCTGCAATGTCATATCGTGCGTATGTGGAATCCTCGTTGCGGTATGGAATAATAAAATGGGGAAATAGTACCGACTTTAATAGAACATTTATCGCTCAAAAGAAATGTCTACGAGCCATATACGGGATTCCATCAGATGAATCATGTAAACCAATATTTAAAAAGCTTGGTTTGCTACCATTGCCTTCAATATATGTGTATGAAGTATGTATGTTTGTACAGAAACATAGAAAACTGTTCAAAACAGCTGAAGATGTATGTTCACGAAGTCGGCGTGACCAATTCAGGCTGGTACTAGACGAGATGCCCCGGTGTGCTAAATATAATAAAAACTGTGTAGCTATGTGTGTGCGTATATTTAACAAATTACCAAATACGTTTAAAGATCTAAATTACAGACTTTTAAAAATTAAATTGTATAACTGGCTGAATGAAAATAGTTTCTATAGTGTTAAAGAATTTCTCGAACATAAACTGTAATGTTGGTACTATAATTTTGCATGCTTTAATATTAAGCAAAACATGATTGGACTCAATTTGTACTGTAACAACTTTTAATACCGTGTTTTCTGCAAATAAATATTATTTATTATTTATTTATTTATTTATTTGAAACTCTAAATAAATAAGCATTTGTTTTTGTTTATTCAAAAACCACCAATCATAACATAAGTTTGATGACCTACTTTTCTGTTTTTGATAGTAGTCTTTTAAGTCACAATAAAAACCATTAATATAGAACAACATAAACATCGAAATATGTAGTATATAAAATCAAGGATATATTTTAAGTACAATATAATTCTGTTATCATTAAATTTTAGGTAAAAGTCAATGTTTTTGTATTTATTTAGACCAACTCACAGATCACAGGTTTCGTTCGTAATTGATTGTTCATCTAGAAATACTGCGAAAGTTTAGATTATGAATTATATCGAAGATTAATTTTATATAATGCTACATATTCCTGACACGCGCGTACTCCTATTCTATATAATTACAACATAGACGGGTTGCCAATGACTAGGGCTACGGAAGTTAGAGATTTAGGGGTGAAATTCAACACTGGGCTAACGTTTCGTGATCACGTCACAAGCTGTTGCAGAAAAGCTTACCGTAATTTAATGTTGTGCGCGGTTTTAATAACATTAAAGTAGTTATCTTCTATATATATAAAACACAAGGGTGACTGACTGATTGACTGATCTATCAACGCACAGCTCAAATCACTGGACGGATTAGGCTGAAAGGAGTACGGCAGATTTCGTACCGCCAACTTTAGTTGGTGTTTCGCTATAAGACATTCAGCACTTATAAAGGACCTTAAAGTAATTCTTTTTACGTATTTATTATATTTTTAGAACTTTGGAAACGTTTAAAAAAAGGGATTTAAAAAATGATAACAATTAAATAACTAAACGTTAATTTATTGACAACAAAACGCAATGCACATTTTCAAAACTAGCCATGTGTAAAATAAAACCATATAATGGTTGATGAAATGATATTTCAAGAAAATCATCTGTCACTTGTCAATGGCTTCTTTGCTGTTTTATTGAATTGCTGTGTGTGAATCCGTTTATGCATTTTTAAGTCTTTTTGTTTACGTTGATACGCTGAGTTGAGCATTTTTCCTCCGTAGCGATTGATATTGTTGGCGTTACTTTGCGAATGGACGCTTAATAAGTGGTATTGTTGTGACAATTGTGAAAGGACGCTCAATTTCATTCTTGTGCATAGTGTGTTGGATTTTGACGAGCTGTCGAGTGTACAGTACACATTAATTGCAACCTGAGTTTGTCTCGCATGAGACGGCACGCTCTATGAGACGAGAGTGAGGGCCTGGTCAACACTATCCGATTATGGAAATAATATGAATGGTCGGGAAGCAATATTAAGTTATTGCTGTAATATTGTATCGTTGGCTTAAGAACTGTGGGGTGCTGCTCGCATGTACTGAGTATCATTTGGTACTTGAGTTATGCTCGCCATGAGGGTATGACGCGACCTGCTCCCTCTTAGATGAAGTGATTTTGCGAACATTTTGAATGTATTAAAATAAAAGCTTTTTTAAACAAAACTATCGTTTTATTTTACTGAAAACTATACAACATATTATTAAAAAAAGGTTTAGATAGTATGCACCTTATTTACGTAAAATATGAATGCATTTTCGAGGTACCCATGAATAATGATATCTAAGGGATTATTAGCAATAGTCTATAAAACTCGGTGAGCATCTTGGCTGTTCTTAACGTCGACAGGATCAACCACAGACTAAATATGAGGAATAAAAGGAATAATAGTGACTAAGTAGGTTTTAGTTTGTAAACAATCACATTTGACAATCAACTGTCATCTTACAATATACCTACTTATCTACCTCAAAATGTAAACTCTCATAAATAAAATAAAGTAAAATAACTTTTGAACCCTAACTTCTAAAAATCGGATAATTTATAATCTATTTATTGATGATATTATCTATCGACTAAATATAAAAACAATACAAAACACAAAATTAACAGCGGTAAAAAACTTCCATACTAGCCTGCCATTCTTCTTTGGCTTTCATAGTTATTATGACGTAGTCGCGCACTAAGAACGGACTTTTGGAAATTCGACCTTTAAGGGGGTGGAAAGGGGGATTTCGTTTGTATGTAAAATCTTATTCCTTGATTAAATAGACTTGAAACTTGGCACGAATACTTATCTCAGTAAATTATAAAGTTTGTCATTTTTTAGTTTTTCTAAACTACCCCCTAAACGGGGATTGGGGATGTCAAAGTTTGTACTATAAAAGAACTTAACGCGCGGTCCAATAAACTCAAAACTCAGTATGTATACTTAAAACAAAAATAAAGAATCATATGTATCAGGGTTTTTTAAAAATGTACTCCTAACGGGGTGAAAAGGGGTAGGTAGACTTTATCACAGCTCAAACCACAACGGATTAGGCTGATATTTGGCACACAGATAGGTAGTAAGACGTAGGCATCCACTAAGAAAGGGTTTTTGGAAATTCTACGTACACGGGGGTGACAAGGGGGAATTTCGTTTGTATGAAAAATCTTATTCCTCGAATTTATAGACTTGAAACTTGGCACGAATACTTAGCTAAGTGAAAAAAAAGGTTTGTCATTTTTAGTTTTTCTAAACTACCCCCTAAACGGGGATAGAGGGGTGTCAAAATTTGTATAGAAGAATTTTAACGTGCGATCCGATTAACTCGAAACTCAGTATTTATACTTAAAACCAAAAATAATGAATAATGTGTATCAGGGTTTTTCAAAAATCTATCCCTAACGGGGTGAAAAGGGCTAGTCTATATCACAGCTTAAACCACTGAACGGATTGGGCTGAGATTTGGCACACCGATAGTTATTAAGCCGTAGGCATCCACTAAGAAAGGGTTTTTGGAAATTCGACCTATACGGGGGTGAAAATCTTATTACTTGAGTTAATAGTCTTGAAACTTACCACGAATACTTATTTATGTAAATGATAATATTTGTCATTTTCAACTTTTCTAAACCGCCCCCTAGACGTCCCCGTCTTGGGAGGTTTCAAAGTTGGGGTGGTGGGGTTATCGAAGTATATAGAGGAAAGTACAAAATCCACGCGGAGGAAGTCGTAGTGCTAGTCGCCTTATATAATGCTTTAGTTAGAAGTAAATTAGAATGTAACGCAGTCATTTGGGCTCCGCACGAATCTAAATATAGACTCATGCTGGAGAGAGTACAAAACAACTTTGTGAGGTACTTGTACTTGCGCTTGTATGGTGTATACCTACCCATGTTATAAAAAAAAAAAAAAAATCACATAAGCCTACATGGGCACTTATGAAACGTCAGAAGCTAGGTGCACGGTTCCAATTGGTCGTTTCCTATGGAGAAGAGCCGGCAAGAAACTCCACGGTTACTCTTTTAAAATATTGGCTCCTCTTTTTCTCTTTTCTTTCTTCTTCTTTCTCTTTTTGGCTTTTACAATATTTTTGAATTACAGTATTAATAGTTATGGGAAGACGGTGTAGGCCTTTCAAAAAATTTCAGGTAAAAAAAGAAAGTCTACAATCCACTAAGTCTACAACATTCTCACATTCACAAGGTAGAAGAGAATCTATATAAGATAAACATGAAACTACAAATAAAAACCTATTTAAACCAAATGACACGATTGCCATTACAACTGTTACAAATCTGAATAATTAACGTCGGCAAAAGCCACTAATAAAGAGTTGAAATTGAATTGTAGGCATAAAATGTCAAATAATATTATTATGTATGTCAGGGATGAATGTAAAAATAAACATGGTAATTTGGGAGCGGTTGATAGAATCTTAAACAATTATGCCGTTAATAAGGTGCCAGTGTGGGCGCGTTCTCTTAGGCTGCGGCCAGCCCGCCGGTTGAACGCGTCCCAAAGGGTCATGGCCATTCGGCTGGCCCGGGGACACCGCACGGTCTCCCGCGAGGCGGCGAGCCTCCTGGCCGGATTACCGCCATGGGATCTGGAGGCGAAGGTCCTCGCGCACATATGGGAGTGGCGCGAGGAGATGAAGCGCCGGGGCGTAACTCCGCTGCCGCGAGAAATCGCGGCTCAGCGGACAGAGCTCCGGCAGGATTTCATGGCGGCATGGAGAGTGCGATTGTCGCAACCCAGTGCTGGGCACGCCACAATTGCGGCGATAAGTCCCCTCTTTGAGGAGTGGCTAGAGAGGCGCCACGGCGTCCTCACCTTCCGCCTGACGCAGGTCCTCACCGGACACGGTTGCTTCGGGAGGTTCCTGTTTCGTATAAGGCGGGAGGAAACGCCCGGGTGTCACCACTGTGTGGATCGCCCGGAGGACACGGTGGAGCATACGGTGGAGGTCTGCCCCGCTTGGGCGGAGCTCCGCCGTGTCCTCTTGGAGGCGATTGGCGGCGGTGACCTCTCGCGTCCGGCTCTGGTCCAGGCCATGGTACGGAGCGAGAGGGCATGGGAAGCAGTCACCTCCTTCTGCGAAGCAGTAATGCTCGCGAAGGAGGAGGCGGAACGCGTGAGGGAGAGGCAAAGTTTGCGCCCTCACGCCCCTAACCGCCGCCGCCGCTGGAGACGCCCTGGGCGTCGGGAATCCCAGGCGGATTCCCGGCCACCATAGGCGCGGGCTTGCGGACGGCGAGCAATGGGTAGCTCGCCGTCTGATCAGGACCAGGCCCGGGTCGATGGCGCGTCGTGTTCCACGCGCGCCTCAAAGAGATGTCAGCACAATTGGTGGGGTCCGCTAGGACCGATGCCTGCCAGGGTTGTGGGTTAGTCCGAAAGGGATACCGGGACCTTGGCAACAGGCAACTGAAGGAACACGGGTGGGTTTTAGTCAGTAAAAGTCTGACACGCCCTTCCGCTCCACCCAGAGCGGGAGAAGTCATTGGATGATTTCCCACCCTCAAAAAAAACGTACTTTTTAAGGAGAAGCGATTAAAGTTTTTAACTAAAAATATTGTGGTATATCCATAAGATAAACAGATTTTTTTAAATTATTAATATGTATTAGTATATACTCTATAATTATCCCTAAAGACATTACTCTATTTACCAGTATTTATTAAATTATTTACACTTTTTACCACTTGTGACTGTATTCTTTTGAATGTTAAATTGTTAAAGATGTTTAGTTTAAAAAGAAAACAGTAATTATATATTTTTAAATGCGAATAAAGTGATGAAAAAAACAAAAAAATTAAATCAATTCTCACTTATTTATTAGAAAAAGACCTTAACATCAATCTTGACTTATAAAAATCGAATGAATAACAATCTTAAGGTATTATTCTAGTCTATATCTAAATTCTAGTCTTTGTACCAAAACAAAAATCACAAGGTACTTATTGAACTAGTCAGTCATTATTTAACAAAGTAAAAACAAAAATAAAAATCTCAAAAATGTTAAAAGTTAGTATTACATTAACGTAATAGGAACTTTACGCTTTGCAAGCAAAGTGTAACCTGGTAAATAACAGAATATTGAACAAAATATTTGAAGAACAACAACTTTCTTAAAAAACATACATAATAATGAAATTATTCGTTGAAAAAAAAAAACACAATTAATTACTAATTAAACAAAAAAAAAATCTCAATGAAATCAGAAAAAAATCCTCATAGTATTTAATTAAGAATATTATTAAAAATAAATAAGTGTAGACCCTATTGAATAAGTGAAACCATTTTTTATATTTTTAAATGAGTATGTACTATGAGGATTTGTATTAATACTTAAAAGTTACTTATAAATTTTGATAAAAATCTTCATAGTATTTAGGAATTATGTTTTTTTCAACTAATTTCAACAGCCCCTGTTTCTTTTTACTTGTAATTTTAATCCTCTCAGAATAAGCTGCAGGTAAATTCGGTGACATCAAGTCGTTTTGAGTGCTGCGAGTGGACCCTGCTACTTTTATTTGCTTATAGGAGGTGTCAGAGTAAGATGTTTTGTAAAAAAAAGATCCAGGGTCTGAGTTAGATACACAAATAATACTGAAATCATTCATTTTTACAGATTCATTCAGAATATTTTTGGAAAAGTTTTTTCCAATCTTTGATGACACTTCTTTAAAATCGTAAAAACTGTCATAGGTTAATTCATTAACTGCAAATGGTTTACCGTTAGATTTAGCAGTTCTAATTAAAGTAAAATACTGATCAGGTGTATATATCGCTGTGGAACGAAGGGACTTTTTAATTTTTCTTTCAATCAAAGAATGGCAATTGTCACCCTCATTTTGGGTGTGTCCCTTAATTAGGAATTTGTGAGTTATAGAACGAATATTATTAAATCTATTTACTGCTAACATGTACATTGAAATCATGAAACGGTTTTTCTGCTGCCCGCAGCAATTATCACTGTAGAATATTACGTCAACTAATTGCTCAGCCTTTGTGTCAATTTGGTTAAGATAATTCCAAACGCAAGTTGCAATCTCATTCACACCACGATTGCCATGCCCTTCGTGCCATACATTACAATAAACATCTTTTGTTTTCAAATCAGTTATTGTAAAATTTAAAACATTTACTTTGGAGATGTAATAAAAGTTACTTACGTCCCCCCTTGGACAAGGCATTGTTGCTTGTAAGTCATAGACAGCAACAACCACACTGGTCTCTTTCAATTTTTCTTGTTCCTTCTCGGCTCTCGATAGATCTTTTTCAACTAAATGTGTTTCATACTCAACTTTAAGACGATGTTTTTCTTCCCCGGTAGCATTCATGAAAGCCTCACAAGTATCACACCTGTCTTTTTTAGGTGAATAAAAGGCAATATTAAACTCATTATTAAATATATGACTATACAAAACATAGTTACCATATGGCTTATATTCAGTCTAACATAACTTAACGTAATCTCTGTGGAGATCAATCAATGTTTTACTGCCATCAATATAAAGCTTATTAGTATTACTGCGACAGTAATGGCTGTCCATAGTCGGAATAGATTGTATGTGCTCTCTTATTTCGGATTTAATTATATTCGGTATTTTGGCATGATTTCCATGCTTTCCTCTACCATCTACAGCTACAACGTTACTCATTGTAGGTATACGCTTTTCAAAGGCAGTCCTTATTACGCGATCATTTAAGGCAAGTGTAGATTTAAAGAACGTTTTACAAACACGTACTTTATTATTTTGAACCGAAAAATAAAATGCATTGTTGCTCTGCCTAGGATTTGCCGCATTTGTGTATTTATATTTCGGATTAATTATAGTAGTACTGTTAATAATGAATTGTCTCTGCATCGTTATGTTGCCCAAATTGTAATATTCATGAAAGATGTTCTGTCTTTCTTCTTCTGACACATTTGCAGAACATTTTAGACGACACTTCTCACCACATGGTGGCCCTACCTTTCTGGCTGGAATGACTTTTTTTAGTTTTTTTGATGTGTAGCTTTGACCTGTGTGTTTCTTAAACGTTTCGCGACTTCCGATTTCCAGTCGTTAACATTTCGTTGTCGTTTACGTGTGAGTTTTTTGTTCAAATCCAAGTTTTCAATCTGAGAGTCTGCAAGTGGAATGTTTTTGATGCAAGAGACGTGTAATGCAGGTGGAATGTTTTCGCGGTGGGCGGAATGTGAGCGTGTACTAGAAGCTGGTGATGATGAGCTGGAATTGGAGGAACTGGAGCTGGAAGATGAACTTGAATCCGTTGATGATATTGACGCTGATCTATGTCTAAAGTTCGGATCTTTAACGCTGTCATCTGAATCGAAATCGGGTACATCACTTTTATCGGCTTCACTTAGATCTTCAGTGTTAGATATGCCTAAAATATAAATAAAAATTTAAATGATAAATATACCTAAATATAAATAAATGAAGGAATAGTACCTAACCTCCCTCCAGATTAAAAAATCATTCAAATATATTCTCACCATTAATATCAGTAATATTTGCATCGTTGTTCAAACAATTTTCAATAGCACTGGATCCTGGAATATTTTGATCTGGAGCATTTATATACTCAATCAAATTGGTTTGTACATTATCTGTAATAAGAAAAATAAATAAAAAAATGAACTTGATAAATGAATCGGCATAAAAGCGGCATAGCGTAACAACTAGAAAAACGTGTCATTGCAATACTTAAACTACTACTTAATATTTTGGTTTCCTCATGTTACTCGTACTTTGATCAAAAGAAAAATAATGATTATTTTAATAATATTATAAATGTGAAAGTTAGGATGTTTAGGTATTAGTCAATGACGTCAGAATGGCTGAATAGATCCGGATAAACAATAAATACATAGCCTTCTTGTGTTCGATATTGACCCGGGCAAAACCACGAGTAAAAGTTATTAATACCTATTATAAATAAATGACTATTCTTACCATTTGGATCAGATTCGCATGCGAAATCAACATTTTCTAAACATTCGATGTAGCCAGGGCCTTGTTCATCTAAGCTAGTATTAAGATTTTCGGATGAGTTCAAATTATATTGACGGTTATTCGATGTCTCACCCTGTGCTACTATACATTTTCGGATATAATCTAGTCTTTTCTGTGGTATCATTCTAAAATAAAGAATATGAAACTGAAGATCATAGATAGAATTAGACAAACTGCTATCTAAATTAACTAGTTGTAAACAGAACATCGTAGTTTTTACGTTTGATACATTAACATCCACTAAAATTCAAATGAACACAGACACATTTTGTAATAATACTTGAATAAGATACAACTTATGGTGAATAAAGTAGCAAACAAAAAAGTACACAAAACTTTTAATAGATCATAGGCATAACTCAAAATAATACTTTGTTCATTTAAACGCGGGGTACACTAACCGATGCGTTATAGTGAAGAATACAGGTTAATTTTCGTGTTAAAACTCTGTTCTAAATAGGATTTCGAAAATAAAATACTTACTTAACGAAAAATACAGCAAGAAATCACAATAATACACTTTTCTTCTTATAGTAAAACCGAATTTATGTATCATTAATAGATAATACTCTGTTTCAAATAACAGCACGGGTCAAACTGGTTCAAGGACAGGAGCAACACTGAACGTGTCGTTCTTCCTTTTTCTAGCGAAACAGAAAGAGCGAGAAGGATATAGATGCAACTTTCGTAATTGGTCAATTCAAGGTGAAAGCAATTTTCGACTTAATTTCAAAGGTACTATTTTTAGTCGAACTGTATTATTAAGTCAGTTAGTGCCAAATTTTGACATGATACTGTATTCTTCCGGACAAGCGACTGTGCAGAAGGAATTATTGCCAAACTTCCTTGTCTTCAACGTAGTCTTTATTCTTATAATATGCTTTTTTGATAAGGACACGTTTGATGTGGGTTTTGAACTTACCATCGCTAAGTTCTGTAACCGACTTTGGCAACTTATTATAAAAGCGGATACTGTTTATAAGAAAAGACTTACTAGTTTTAGCTAATCTAAATTTGGGTAACACAATTTCGCCGGGTTAAAGGCAAAACCAATTATTTAGTCCAAAAAAATCAATATAAAATTTTCCGTAGGAGCATTTGGAAAGTTCGCTATTAAAATTAAGTCCTTAGTAATAAAATTATGTCAGTCGCAAATGTAAAAGCATGTTCTATAATTATTTGAGTTTCCGACAGTTACATACTTAACACAAAAATTAACTTCATTTGTACAAAAAAAAATTAAAATAAATTATAACCCCGCCCTTTTAGTTGGTTTTACCTCTATAGTACAAATACAAGCTTATCTGGAAAACGAATTGTCCTGTTTCTAACAGACTTCGCATTTACGTGAGTTAAAGTATTGTTTTGATATTTTGCTTGTAAGACTGATTGTCGAAGCTTTGGTTTTGCAACAATTTTAAAAATACGAAAAAATAGTTGGTTTTGCCTTTCTGTTTCATAATAGATGTCTTTAGATATAGAATGCAAAATTGTATTAACATTAAAAGTTGCTGATTTGTATTACTTAAATCATTGAAATTGTGTTATCTCAGCCAGTATAAGAATGCACTCAGAAAATAAAACGTTCAGGTAACAAGAAGAAGCATTTATTTTATTGTTTTTTATATTGTATGAACATAAAAGTTACGTAATCTAAACAAACAATAATTAGTCTTTTAAAATGAATTCTAAAATAATTAATAGCTCAGCGTCATTCTCCGAGTCCTCTGATTCTTTAGAAACCTTAACATAAGATCCATTTTTTGGCTCTCAAACTTTGGAACCATCCATGATATTCGTCAGGAATGACTTTTTTTTTACGAAGTTTCAAAAAATCGGCTTATTTTGTTTTTGAAATTCATAATGGTTCTTTATGTAACGGGTAAAGTATCTGTGGCAAACATGAGTCATTTGTGGCTTGTGGTGGTGGTTCAGTGACAACTTTTTGGACTGGCTCGACGTGCTTAGAGATAAATATTCCACCACTCTGTAATTGAGTATGTTCGAGTGTTTTTGGGCCGATTCTATGGTGCTGTGCATAGAATCGACCTCCATGTGTGAGTGGACCGATTCAAAAAAATTGTGTTCAAACACAAACAGCCCAAAACAACACCGGCCAAATATTGGTTCCTGTTTTGTCCACCACATGTGTCTGAAACTAACGAAACCTCGTCGATATGATCGGGGATTTCGCTTAAGTAATGTAAAATTATTTATCCAATCTCAGAGCTTCCTTCCACGCATATCAAAATGCTTCATTTGGAAAAGCGCTCTCA
The DNA here is from genome assembly GCA_947363905.1 of Lithophane semibrunnea. Taxonomy (NCBI): domain Eukaryota; kingdom Metazoa; phylum Arthropoda; class Insecta; order Lepidoptera; family Noctuidae; genus Lithophane; species Lithophane semibrunnea. The sequence goes on from OX376185.1 coordinate 23,145,340, forward strand.
TAAATCGTCAGGTTGTACGAGTATAGTGAAGGCTTCCTGCAATAATACAAAAGACCTACATCTCCACTAGGGATTTACAAAATTCCCTGCAAATCAAATCAAGTTGGTTTCTTTTTGTGCTCTCTCCTTGTCCCTTTGTTTCTCGCTATTGCATGTATCTTTTCTTTGAATGTGCTGTTTATACTCTTTTTCAATATTGGTTTTCTCTATGCTATCCAAACGATGATACTTGGTGCACAAAAGACACTGGTCTTTTTTGAGAACAAAAACCCTAAGTTGAATTCGGTGCAAAATACATTTTGATATGTAGCCTCTCTCACTTCAATTACAAAAATGTATGCATTGTATGGGGAGGCCCATACAATGCATCCATTTTTGTAATTGACAGACTGCAGTCTAGATATTGGCGTTTAATATCTTGGCGCGGCTTTCCATCATATGGAAAGATTTGATATGATGCGGACGCCCGATTTCTTCAGCTTTTTTTGCTGGCGTTTTGTTTTGGGGCTCGTGTCGTCCTCGCGGATCACAATCTCAAGAATAAAATCCCATCGCATCTCGACTGCTTCTGTAATAACTGAAGCAGAAATGCACAGAGTTTTCCAGACGAAGTTTTGGTATTTCTGCGATTTACACAAAAATCTAAAAATGCACTATAAACCACGTAGTTCGCTGCGCAAGATTCGACTAAATCCCCGTAAAGCTGGAGGGGCAGCGCGGGGAAGTACCGACTATAATAATTTAATTGATTTGCTTCTTGGCAATTCGCTAAAAATAAACCGAAAAACCGAATGCCAAAATCGACTATATTTAGATAATATTTATTTAGTTTGAATGTTCAAGAACAAAAGGGTGCTAATTAAATATATTATTTTTTACCATTAGTGACTAAGACGGAAGGTCTTAACATTATTGTAGGATTAAAACCCAATAAAAAAGTTTGGTATTTTTTGCACCTTTATTTTGAAAAATGTTGCGGGCAAATTATTACGAATTATTGGTTTTTAATTCTCTAAAGATACACTTTCTCGATTTATTTGTTTCTTAATTCAGTCTTTTAAGAATATAATCGGTTTTTACATTCAGTAACTCGGGAACGGTAAGTCCTGCGGTTTAGTTGGTTTTACCATTAGATAAAGAATCAAATGCCGATTCGAATGGTATATTAAAGTGAAAAACTGAAAAAAATGGCAGATAGTCGGTTTTGCCTCTAACCCGGCGATTTCATGTCTTCTACTTTTTTTGAGCAGTGGTGGCCCAGTGGTAACGGCCGCGACTTAGGAGTTGTAGGTCGTAGGTTCGAACCCCGACAGGTGCTTTACTTTGTGTTAATAATTTCATCACCACTGCTCTCAAAACGGTGAAGGAAAACATCGTGAGGAAACCGGCATGTCATAGAACCAAAAATTCGAAGACATGTGACATGTACCAACCCGCACTGGGCACGCGTGGTGGATTACGGCCCACTCCTTCTCATAGAGAAGACGCCTGTGTCCCAGCAGTGGGAACATTATAGGCTGATTATGATTATGTTATGTTCTTTTTTTAAGAGTCCTAAGTTTTTGCGAACATACAAAATACTTTCTAAGATGTATAGAGAAGGCAGAGTGATTATATCAATTTCTTTGAATTTATTTCTAAGGGACTCACGGGGACTCATTTTATAGATCGCGCGAACTGCCCTCTTTTGCTAAATGAAAATTAAATCTACGTCAGCTGCCGATCCCCACAGCAAAACGCCATAAGACATAATACTGTTCTTTATTGATAAAATACAACCTATAACAAATTGCGGCAAACAAGTGACTTCAAATATAGAAAAGAATAGTGGTTCGATGTTTATGGCACCGAGCAATGAAAATGATATTAATGCTATTATTAAGACTTTGAAGAATTCTGGCAGTGTAGGTAATGATGGCATCTCTACCAAAGTAATTAAACATGTAGCATGTTGCATTGGTGGACATTTGAGCCATATTCTTAATCTGTGCATATCACATGGTACTTACCCAACCAACCTAAAAACAGCTATAATTAAACCGTTCTTTTAAAAAAATGACAAGCAATGCATGGAGTCTTATAGACCCGTAGCGCTTGTGCCAGTAATATCGAAGATATTTGAAAAATATATCTATATTCAAATCTTCAAATATCTAGATAAAAATAACATTTTAACCGATGAACAAAAAGGCTTCCGAAAAAATAAAACCATCAATATGGCAATATACGACTTTTTAAACAATGTAATTTCGAATGTTGACAAAAGAATACCTGTTTGTTCAATTTACTGTGACATGACTCAGGCGTTTGACTAAGTTGATCACAATATCTTGCTCAATAAACTGGATGCGTACGGTATTAGAGTGAATATCCTCAGTTTAATCAATTCTTTTTTGCAAAACAGGAAACAGTACGTTGTAGTAACTGATATAGATCCCAACACTAAATGCGAACGTACCTATAAGTCTAGTCATCGCACAGTTACTTATGGTGTACCCCAGGGCAGTGTCTTAGGCCCCCCGCTGTTTATACTGTACATAAATGATCTGCCAAAAGTAATAAGTCACCCTATGTCACTATTTGCTGATGACAGCACTGTGACCATTAAGAGTACGGATGATCGGAACCACAACGACGTTGTCACTCAGACAATAACCTCCAATAGTGAAATGGCTCGATAATAATAATCTTAAAATAAATATTGATAAGACGAAATTGATGATGTTTAGCCAACGTGCGAATCCCAATATGACAATCATTGAGTTCGTGGGGCACCCATTTGTCAAGCTTTTTTACCTTTCCAATTTGTCGCAAATGGACCAATATTGTTTTGACGCTAACGTCGAAAGCTGCTGCTAATTCAGCCGTAGATTGTGTATCATCAGCTTCCACAATCGCCTTTAATTCGTCATTGTCGACCAAAGTCTTCGGACGACCGCGAGGTTCATTTTTCAGGTCGAAATTTCCAGAACGGAAGCGAGCAAACCAATAACAGGTGGTGCGTTGGTTTGTAGTGTTAGCTCCGTAAACGTCGTTGATGTTGCGTGCCGCTTGTGCCGCGTTGCTGCCACGACGGTACTCATATTCCATGATTACTCGAATTTTTAACGTATTCATGATGACGAAAAAGATTGAAATGCGATGAAAATGTAACACTAATCATTAAACAAATGACTTCTTTTGAAAAAAGAATTTTATGTTTTTAAAATAAAATTAATTTGAAATTAGAATTCTCAGCCAAACAAAAATTATTTTGATTTGAAATGGCCAGTACTGCAGAATGGCAATTTCATAGGTAAAGACCTATTATTATCAATTTTAATGTCAATGACATCTTCTGTGAATATTTTTGTACGCCTTCGGGTATAACAAAGCGCGCCTGTAATGTTTTATAACAACTTTCTATTGTACCTACCTGTGTTAACAAATTAATAAATGATTTGATTTGATTTGATTTTGATTTGTGGAAATAAGCAAAGTACACTAACCTAGCTGTGGCTATATCAGTCAACTGCCTTATTTTTCGTACTGCATATGCAGCTGAACTTAATCTGCCTGAAAGAGCTCTAATGTGGGCGCCCCATTGCAATTTCGAATCTAGACTAATTCCTAGAAATACAGTTTCCGTAATAGCATCTAATTTCTTGCCATCAAGTTTTAAATTTAGTCCTACTTGAGGAATATTAGGTAATGAGAACGTAAGACATTTAGTTTTGTTCGCATTAAGTAAAAGATTATTAGCTGCAAACCATTTCGAATGAACTGCCAGTCTATCGTTGACATGTAAGACATCCGCATCTTTCCTATCTATTTTAAAAATAAGAGAAGTGTCATCTGCGAATAGAATTATATCCGGTAAGTTAGCCATCATGTAAGGAAGGTCATTAATATGAACTAAAATAGGAAAGGGCCAAGAGTCGAACCTTGATCCGAATCCGCTTATGTACCCAACTTTATTTTTTTTGGGTATGGTTGGATATAACGAACTGAGGGTCAGGAGGGATCTCGCACTCATATCGTACATATTCAAAGTACTTAGAGGGAAAGTACATAATGCGGACATTTTAGGGCATAGGTTTGTGTGTTCCGGACAGGTACGTGTGGCGACGCCGACAGCCACGGCTGCTGGCGGAGCCGCGCGCTCGGACCAATCTATTAAGTGAGGCGCCAATGAAGCGTGCACTCCGCACTCTCAACTTGAGTGATTCGTCAACTCGTCCTACATGCCAACGGCCCATTTAGGACGACTTGAAGAAAATCAAAATAAATAATATTTTCATTCTGCAACTCGTCCCACGTTACTATCAAAATGAGAAAGGTACAATCAGCAGCAAAAGTGTTATTGCAGGAATAATAATAAAACAAGAATTTGTTATAAAATATTTATTTTCGGGGTATTCCTCGAAGCGCACCAACATTGAAACATAGAGAAGTGCATGAAGGATGCGTAATATATGATATCGATAGACGTTTTAAAATTCAACTGTCCTAATTTTTTAATTAAAACTATCAGGAAAGCAGAAATGAACTGGAACTAGGTAAATAATTACTACTTAGACTTAAGACTTACTACTTAGCTAAATAATGGTAAAAATCCATGTTTTGAAATTTAATTATTTGTTGTTTTGAAACGTACCAGGGTGACAGAAATGAACAGAAAAAGGCCGTTTATTCCCCGTGGTCCCTCCCGTAGTCCCTGGAAGGGACCACGGGGAATTCTTTTTCCCGTGGTCCCTTCGTGAAGTATAATGCTGCCAGATTACAATAGGTACTAACGATTTTAATACTATCTTGAATTCATCCAAGCCTAGTACTTTTTGTTAGTTATAAACTATTTATGTGCCTTTCATCCAAATCTTATTAGTGGTATAATAGTAATGATTGTAATACTATCTTGAATTCATGCAAGCCTAGTACTTTTTGTTAGGTTTTGATTAAAGTTTTAAGAAAACAATAATTATTTAGTGCTGACAGTACTTCAATAATTACTAACAATCGGGGGCAACTTGATCTAATATTCAAAGGGGCGAGTAAATACACTTAGGGAATCTATAAATGTTGCCTTATATTAGACTAGCTGTGCCCCGCGGTTTCACCCGCGTAGGCCCGATCCCGTGGGAATATAGGGATAAAACGTATCCTATGTCCTATTCCAGTTCATGGTCTACCCGTGTGCCCATCCTCTCCTGTGAACATAGGGAACGTCGCGCCGGCGGCGTCGATGTTTAGCGAGATAAGGTTCACTTTCGATTGGCACTGTTATTAGAATAATTAAGACGTGTGTTTACTTCAAAGCTTTATTTTCTACTACTTAAACTAGTTATACATGCTTGCGGTTAAACGATTTACCTAACTATAGATACATGTATAATCCTTCTCAACAAAATGATTTGACTTTTTTAGGTTTTGTCGCCAAAGACTGGCATACAAACGAAAGTAAAACTAAAAATTCTTTAAAAAGTGTTGTTATTATCTTGTCTTACTGACTGTACCAAACGTTGGTAAAGTTTAAAGTTCCACACAAAAAGAAACGTGGGACAACTTGCAGAATGAAAATATTATTTATTTTGATTTTCTTCAAGTCGTCCTAAATGGGCCGTAGGCATGGAGGACGAGTTGACGAATCACTCCTCAACCTCATAGCTAATGACTCGGACCTATTCTGTTGTTCTCTGAGTGAGTTCACAAAGAATGCTTTATCTATACTAATATTATAAAGCTGAAGAGTTTGTTTGTTTGTTTGAACGCGCTAATCTCAGGAACTTCTGGTTGGAATTGAAAAATTCTTTTGGTGTTGGATAGTCCATTTCACGCTACGACCAATAGGAGCGGAGCATAAATGAAATATGTTGCAAAAACGGGAAATAATATTCCTTTTTGAGAGCTTCCGTTGCGTGCGCTGCGTAAACGGTTTATGTTACGTAAATATCATGTATGATGGAATTGTTCCTCTTTAAAAGTTCTAAAAAAAAGTCCGCGGCAGCATATGTCTATCTTTTAAGATTGACTCACTATAACCTTTTTTATGGTAATCAAATTTGTTCGAAATTAATGCATTATTTGCGAAGGAGTTTTATCAAAATAATATTAATTCTTATTCAAATAAATAGTTTTATCATCAATGGTATTTATGTAGCAGTAAAATACTTTTTAATTCATTCGGACATTTAATTTCGAAGTTATAACGAGTATGAAAATGCAATACGCGAACCGTTCGACGCCGCGGGGCACAGCTAGTTTGTAATAAGTTACAAAAATTTATAGGATAAGAGTTAGATAAGTACACTATCGCAATAGGTTACCCTGTAATGATGGATGAAGTTGGATATAAATAAATAAATATTTTATCACGGTAGGTACAGTCACGGACTTTAATTGATGAGCCACCTGGTACTGTTCGCATTTTAGCCGTGTAATGCAAATCGGGTTTATTCGGTTCCCGACACGCAAAGTCATATGTCTTCGTATTAGAAGAAGAAAATTATATTTCATATCTTTACCGGTTGGCTAACCTGAGAGCAGAACTACAAAATTGACAGCAGTGACTACTCAAAGTCAACCAATTGCAGGTCTAGCAACAGTAACCTAGCAACGATAAACAATTGTTGCTAGGTCACTGCTGCATAGTAACGTTAGCGTACGGAGAAATTCTCTGACATCGATATTTCAACTGTCACTGTCTTCAGTTAAGTTTTCAGAATTATTGAGTTATAATGAGCTATGATTCAAAGGAGGTCGGTATCAAATAGATTGGATAAACTTAATGCAACATTGTATTTATTTTTATCATTAAGAACTTAATAGTCAACCTCTATGGATAAGACTATTTCCGATTAAAAGTAATTTATTTGTCATCTTGATATTTCAACTGTCACTGTCTTCAGTTATGTTTTCATAATTATCGAGTTAATGAGCTATGATTCAAAGGAGTTCGGTATCAAATAGATTGGATAAACTTAATGCAACATTGTATTTATTTTTATCATTGAGAACTTATTAGTCAACCGCTATGGATAAGACTATTTCCGATTAAAAGTAATTTATTTGTCAAGATGACAAATAAATTACTTTTAATCGGAAATAGTATAAACAATTGTTGCTAGGTTACTGCTGCATAGTAACGTTAGCGTACGGAGAAATTCTCTGACATCGATATTTCAACTGTCACTGTCTTCAGTTAAGTTTTCAGAATTATTGAGTTATAATGAGCTATGATTCAAAGGAGGTCGGTATCAAATAGATTGGATAAACTTAATGCAACATTGTATTTATTTTTATCATTAAGAACTTAATAGTCAACCTCTATGGATAAGACTATTTCCGATTAAAAGTAATTTATTTGTCATCTTGATATTTCAACTGTCACTGTCTTCAGTTATGTTTTCATAATTATCGAGTTAATGAGCTATGATTCAAAGGAGTTCGGTATCAAATAGATTGGATAAACTTAATGCAACATTGTATTTATTTTTATCATTGAGAACTTATTAGTCAACCTCTATGGATAAGACTATTTTCGATTAAAAGTAATTTATTTGTCATCTTGTTTACGAGCTTGCGATTTGAGTTCGTGTTTAATCGTGTAATCTCGTGAATGTATGAAAGTAAACAAGATGACAAATAAATTACTTTTAATCGGAAATATCCATAGAGGTTGACTTTATTAGTAAACCGATTGTTTACGAGCGTGCGATTTGAGTTCGTGGTTAATCGTGTAATCTCGTGAATGTATAAAACTGCAACATTGAAAAGTTTGAAGGTGGCTCATCAATTAAAGTCCGTGACTGTACATTGGTAGTTGAAAGAAAAGTAAATTACGCTCCTTGCTAAAGTGAGTAATTAATGTACTCGAGTTAATTTAGTGCCCTCGCCTGTGCTCGGGCACCAACATAACCCTCGTGCATTAATAACTCACTTTGCGCTCGATGCAACAATCTACTAATGTATTATAGGTCTTTACCTATGAAATTGCCGTTCTGCAGTACTGGCCATTTCAAATCAAAACAATTTTTGTTTGGCTAAGAATTCTAATTTCAAATTAATATGGGATTGGTAGGCAAAATAAACGATTGCTCGTAAAACTAATTTATTTTTAAAATACAAAAAGGATCATCGTTACACCGTGTCTAGTCGTGGATGTGCTTATCGCCATTTTTTATATATCCCTTTCTCACTCCCACACATACATCCCTTTCTTTCATCCGGTGCGTTCCGTTTAACAATTATAATCTGCGTTCATACTTAACGTGATACAATATTTCTATCCCACATTAATTTTATTTTAAAAACATGGAATTCTTTTTTCAAAAGAAGTCAAATCATTTTGTTGAGAAGGATTATACATGTATCTATAGTTAGGTAAATCGTTTAACCGCAAGCATGTATAACTAGTTTAAGTAGTAGAAAATAAAGCTTTGAAGTAAACACACGTCTTAATTATTCTAATAACAGTGCCAATCGAAAGTGAACCTTATCTCGCTAAACATCGACATCGATATTTTATCACGGTAGGTACATGAAAAAAATTCGTTTAAATTTTTTCATAAAAAACGGCAATTTCATAGGTAAAGACCTAATATTTGGAATTAACTCATTACTAGCGTTTATTTGATACCAATACTGTAGTTTATTAAAAAAAAACCTTCCCCTCCCTTTTTTTATTTGCAGATGTATATATAAAAAATAGAGCCTATACCTACCGACAACTCGTATGTTAAAATCCATCAAGCCGTTTAGGCTACAGAGCGTGTCAAAGAAATAGACATACATACAAACATACATACAATCATACTTACAAACATACATACAAACATACATAAATGATAAATGATTTATTTCTGTAAGTAGGTTTGTACAAACACTTTTACACGTAAATCACATTTTTAAAACGAGATGAGGTCGGCGTTTCCTATCTGACTACTCTGAGAAGAAAGGCCGAAACAAACTCAGAGGTCACAGTCTCTTTTAAAGTCCAGACATAATCTTGGTCAGATTATGAGAAGACCATGTAGATTGGTGTCTGAAATGGTCTTTTGAGGAAAGAACCACACAGATTGAGTGGACCTGTCCAGTCAGTGCACGCATTTGTCAGTAATCGTGCAGCTCAACTCCGAATTTAAGGAGCTCAACGATTTGACGAACAATATCAAAGAAAGGACATTTGGTTAGGCCGCATAAATTACTCAAACTGCCAGACTATTAATTAAAATTAAGAAAAAATAAATAATAAAAAAGAAAAGAAAGATCCACATAATCTTCACATTCACAATAATTAAAAATAATATAATACTTTACAAAGTAAATATTCATGTCAATGTTTGAATAAAATGTCAATGTAAATATAAATATAAAAATCCGGAAATAATCTTGGTCGGATCATTTGAGGACCATGTAGATTTGTGTCTGAAATGGTCTTTTGAGGAAAGGACCATACAGATTTGAGTGGACCTGTCCAGTCATTGCACGCATTTGTCAGTTTTCGTGTAACTCAACTCAGAACTTTAGGAGCTCAACGACTCGACGAACAATACCAAAGAAAGGACATTTGGGTAGGCAGCCTATAGTACTCAAACTGCCAGATAAATAAAAAATATGATCCACATAGTCCTCAAATTCACAATAATTAAAATAATAATAATATTATACATCACAAAGTAAATATTCATGTCACTGTGTAGGTATATAATAAAATAAAAAGTTACCAAAAATAACAAACCGCGTAAGTAATTTAAAACCAATAAAAAAATAAAAAAATGTAGAAATTGGAGCAGCTCAATCCAAAGCCTTTTTGTCCTCAATGTAATCTTTAATGGTATAAAACGCTTTTTGGCACAACTTACGTTTAATGAATGTTTAGAATTTATTAAGGCTTAGATCTTGTACGTGGCTTGGAAGCTTATTGTAAAAGCGTATACATTGACATCTGAACGAGCCACCTATTTTCTTGAGCCTTGTTGTACAACAAATTTGTGTTTGTTCTTAGTATTTATATTATGGATATCACTGTATTTTTTAAAAAATTTTATATTTTTATGTGCATATAAAAGATTTTCAAAAATATACTGTGAAGGCACAGTCATTACATTTATCTCCTTAAATTTCTCTCTGAGAGAGTGTCTCGGACTTAGTTTATAAATTGATCGAACAGCTCTTTTCTGCAAAACAAAGATAGTCTGAATGTCAGGGGCATTTCCCCACAACAGAATACCGTACGACATTACACTATGAAAATAACTAAAGTACACTAAACGGGCTGTCTCTATGTCAGTTAAATTACGAATTTTTCTAACAGCATATGCTGCGGAGCTTAGTTTTTTTGACAATTTATCTATATGTGGGCCCCACTGAAGCTTAGCATCCAAAGTTAAGCCCAAGAATACTGTGCTATCTTCGGGATTCAATTTTTCGCCCTTTATCAACACATTAGTTTTCACCTGCCTAACGTGAGGTAGCGTAAACTTAATGCATTTGGTTTTTTTTTCATTAAGAAGTAAATTGTTAACATTAAACCAGTGAACTACTTTTGCGATCGCGCTATTTACATCGTCAGTAACCAGCTGCTGACGTTTAAGTTTAAACAAAAGCGAAGTGTCATCAGCAAACAACACTATCTCATGATTATCCTTTATGAGGTAAGGCAAGTTAATATAAATAAGAAACAAGAAAGGACCAAGAATTGAGCCCTGTGGGACTCCCATTGTTACTATAGATCCGGGAGATCTTTTTCCATTAACGTCAACGCTCTGAATCCTATTACTCAAGTATGAAGTAAGAAGATCCAGAGCGGTGTTCCGGATTCCGTAGTGGCGGAGTTTCCTGATTAATGTTTCATGAAGAACGCAATCGAATGCCTTAGACAAATCACAAAAGATGCCCAAGGCATCGCATTTATCTTCCCATGTATTATAAATATGTCCTAAAAGTTCAACACCGGCATCAGTTGTTGAACGACCCCTTGTGAAACCGAACTGCTTGTTATGTAACAATTTATGTCTATTAAAAAATCTTTGCAATTGCTCTAAAATTAGATTCTCAAATATTTTACTAAAGGTAGGTAGTACTGAAATAGGTCTATAATTTGTGGGGTCTGATGTACTACCTGATTTAAACAAAGGTATTATTTTACTATTTTTCATAAGGTCAGGAAACTCCCCACAGTCGATACAATTATTAAAGATAAGAGCTAAAGTAGGTGCTACAATGTCAATAATACACTTAGCAACTTCTACAGAATTACCCCACAGATCTGCAGTCTTTTTTACATTTAAATTGTGAAAGGTTTTAATTATGTCTCTACAGGTAATATGTTCAAAAAGAAATTCCGATTCGCAAACATTAACATTTTCCTTAAGCAAAGACTCAGCAACAGAAGGTGATGAGTTTAGGGATTTAGTAGTACTCGTAGAAACGGGAATATCTGAAAAGAAATTCTCAAAGGCCTCGGCGACTTGTGAGTCTGATTTTATTATGTTTTCATTAATAGACAGGCTGTAGTCAGTATTTCGGTTACTAGACCTTCCCGTTTCACTATTAATAATATTCCAAGTCGTTTTAATTACATTACTACTGTTTTTAATCTTCGAACTCAAATAACGTGACTTGGACATACAACAAACTTTTTTAAATAATTTTGAATAATTTTTAACATATATATTAAATTCAACAGTGTTTACATAGGTCCTTTCACTGTACAGCTCATAAAGCCGTGTTCTACTTTTATGAATACCAATGGTAGCCCAATCACTGAAAGATACATTACTATTAACCGAGATAGTCTTGGAAATAAAGGTGGAATTAAATTGTTTACAGTATAAATTAAAAAAATCATCATATAGATGACTAGGATCAGTATGATTTGACAAAACTGGTAATGTATTAATTAGTTTTTCTTTAAAAACCTCCAAGCGACTTGCAGTTTTGGGGTTAAATGTTATATCCTTTTTAGCCACTTTGTTGTTTTTGATAGGGATAGTAACCCTTTGCCCGCAATGATCAGAATCTAGTAGATTTATAATTTCTTTGTGGCTTGGTATAATATCTGTATAAATATTATCTAGGCATGTGGCACTAGTAGGGGTTATTCGAGTGGGCTCCAAAAATAGGTTTACAAGATTGTAGGACTGAAACAAACTTATTATTTTACTACAAGAACCTGAATTTTCTAACAAATTAACATTAAAATCACCGCAAGTGATAATAGACTTATTGGAGTTGCAAATCTTGTGTAACACTTCATCCATTACCTTTTCAAAACAGTCATACAATCCTGAAGGGGGTCTGTACACACTTAATACAATAAACTGCTCCAATTCTATACAGGCTATTTCAACTGTCCGTTCGACAGATAGGCTCACAATATCCTTACGGTCTTTTCAGCTGGTTACTTACTAAAATTAATGAGCCACCATGTATAGCATTTACTCTGCTGAACGAACTACCAACCTGGTGATTATCAAAATTGAACAAGAACTGGGTGCTTTTAAGCCAATGTTCTGTTATACAAAGAATATCAATATTGTTAAAATTCATAAATAATTCTACTTCTAAATCTTTGTTCATAAATCCTTGAATATTTTGATGCACCAGGTTAATATTATTTACTGATTTTAAACTTTTATTTGATTTTATTTTGCAATTCTGTATACTATTGCTAGAGGTTGCCTCTGTTGTCTGAATTTCTAATTTAAATTATTAACAATGTCAATATTTGATACCAAATTATTGGCTGAATTATTTAACATGTCACAGCATTGCTCAATAGAAGCAATTTGTTTAGCCAAATTCTTGGCTGTAATAGAAAAGTAATATGATAGCGACACAGCTATCTGTCTTTTACAATACTTTGAAAGATAGTACTTATCCACAAAAAATCTATCTTTTGTCAAATATAAGCGATTACCAACATAATTGTTATTGTCAATTAAATGGAATAAATTATTATTGTATGTCAAATTGTGTAATGTCATATTAATTGCAGATCTGAAGTTGTTTTCTTCCTGTGGCAAACTTTGGCTTTAAGGGAACGTGAACATCATAATTTTTTTTAAACTAAGGTTGCACAAAGATTTATAATATTGGAGTAATTCTCCTTTGTTCACATTACCCCTTTTACCAACAAATATTATTAATACAGTATCCTGGTTATAATTGCATTTTATAGCTTTTTTCATTATGTCAAATAGAGAACAACCAGGCATACAGTAGTTAATTATTGAGTTTCCCGGATATTCATTTAACAACAAGTGACCTAAATCCTTTCCAATTTCATCACAAAATAATATTATTTCTTTATTTACACTATGTCTAGGCAAACAGTAATTGATAATGGTAAACTGGCACTAGACTGCGGTATGGTGGTATCACATATTGTCAATGAATGGTCCGGTGTGGGTTCAATAGATGGTGGTTGACAATGTTCACATTTGTTAGTTTGTGAGCTTACCAGCTCATTCATTGCCAATACATATTCCCTCATTTGGTTTTCAGAGGCTGTATACTTGATAGTCATAGAAGTAAGTTTCTCCTGTAGTTGGTCAAGTTCATACTGCAAGTCTGCTGTGTCAATTTGGTATTTCCTAGTACTTTTTTGTAAGTTTAATGAATACATATCTAATTGTTTTAGTAAATGCAACCTTTCTCTATTAAGTTTTACATTTTTAATGAAGAATTTTTGTTTTTTGACCATTTTTTTGGTTTTAACTATGTATTTGTTGATTTTTATGTATTTTTTCAGTTTATTTTTACTAATAACTACCCTCACTGACTTACTTAATTTTGAATCTGATTTTGAATCATCAAGACCTGTTAAATCTATTGTGTAAGAAGAGGGGTTTATTACAGAAACCATTGATGGGGCTACAGGCACCAATTCATTGAATAGACTTTGATTCAACGAGGCAGTGATGTTAAGATTTGTAGTCTCAAGTTGTTCAATCTGACTTTGAGCCTCTTGTAGCTGCTGTTGTAGTACATATTTGTGATTAAGAGCTTGTTCATACTCATTGCTACACTGGCTGAACCCGTCCACAACAACTTGGAGCCTGTCCCGGGCTGCTATGGCATCAGTGTGTTGAATATATAACTGAGCCATTTCTGTTTTCAACTTGCTATTCCTTTCAAGAACACCAAGGAACTCTATTTCATTTTCATCTTTTTCCTCCTGAGAAGCTCCTGAGACGCCTTTAATTCGCTCAAAGCCTGACTGAGTTTGGTCTCTTCTAGGCGAGCCCGCGCGCTGCGAGTCATAATCATGATTTAAGAGAAAAGAGAAGAGGTTGGAAAAGAGTAGTGGATTTAGAAACAGATGATTAGTTGAACGGAAAATGAAATTTAGATCGTAATGAAGAAGTTCTGTCACCAGACTAATTAAGGTTATGTTTACGTTTTTAAAATCATTAGCAACAAATCGTAGCCGTAATAAAAAAGTATCCAAAGAATTGTAGGCAAAAAATTAGAACGTAAACAATCTACTACCAAGTAAAATATATAGTATTGTACCTGATATAACGAGATGAAAATGCAATATTCACTTGAGCCGGTAGGTAACTGTCAACGAATCACAATGTAGTTTTTACACATTATTTGCACAAAAAGCCTAAATTTAACACAGAAAACACTTAATTACGCTATAAACTAGTTAATAACTTGGAAATAGGCCTTGAAAAGAAGGAAATCTATTATTTAAAATTAAAATTAAAGGGACAAATTCAAATCAGCTGTTAGGTGTAGTGTTGCCACAGGATAAAAAAAGATACAAACATACATACAAACATACAAATAAACATACATACAAACATACATACAAACATACATACAAATAAACATACATACATACAAACATATATACGAACATATATACATATATACAAACATACAAATAAACATACATACAAACATATACACAAACATACATACAAACATACAAATAAACATACATACAAACATATATACAAACATTCATATAAACATACAAATAAACATACATACAAACATACATACAAACATATATACAAACATTCATACAATCATACAAATAAACATACATACATACAAACATATATACAAACATATATACATATATACAAACATACATACAAACATACAAACAAACATACATACAAACATATATACAATCATATATACAAACATACATACAAACATACAAATAAACATACATACAAACATACATACAAACATATATACAAACATTCATATAAACATACAAATAAACATACATACAAACATACATACAAACATATATACAAACATTCATACAAACATACAAATAAACATACATACAAACATACATACAAACGTACAAATAAACATACATACAAACATATATACAAACATACATACATACATACATACTCTCGAAAAACATTACCCTCCTTCTGGGGCAGTTGGGTAATAAACAGCCAGATTTCTATAGAACTCCCTCGGCCCCCGACCCGCCGCGTTGCATTGCATCGCCTGCCGGCGCTTTATTTCGTTTCGCGTAACGTTTGCATTTGCTCGGTTCCATGGTCGTAGTGGCGTGATGTTAAATGAAATGAAATGAAATGAAATTGTTTAGGTATTCTGTAAATAGGATATCGCAATCACTTATAGACGTAATATTAAAAAAAAAAATGAGCTAGATGAGGTCGGCATTTCCTATCTGACTACTCTGAGAAGAAAGGCCGAAAAAAACTCGGAGGTCGCCGTCTCTTTTAAAGTCCAGACATAATCTTGGTCATGCCATATGAGCCATATACCATGTATACGTAGATTAGAGTCTGAAATGGTCTTTTGAGGAAAGAACCACACAGATTTGAGTGGACCTGTTCAGTCAGTGCAAGCATTTGTCAGTAATAGTGGAGCTCAACTCAGAACTTAAGGAGCTCAACGACTCGACGAACAATACCAAAGAAAGGACATTTGGGTAGGTTGCATAAAGTTCTCAAATTGCCAGACCTTCGCTAAAACTAACAGAACGAAAAATAAATATCCACATAGTCCTCACATTCACAATAAAACAATACTTTACAAGTAATCATCATGTCATTTTGTATATAATATTCAATAATGTCAATTTGTACATAAAACTGGTAGGTATATTTTGATGATTTTCCATAATATTCAAAATGTCACAAATCACAATGCTTAGCAGAGCGAACAGCTCAATCCCATGCATTTTTGTCTTCTAAATAATCTGAAATTTTATAGTACCCTTTTTTACAAAGTTTGGTTTTAATACAGCTTTTAAATCGTTTAATGGGTAAGTTTCGAATGTCAATGGGACGTTTGTTATAAAAGCGTATACATTGACCCATAAACGAGTTGCCTACTCTGTGGAGACGAGTGCGATGTACAGCAAGATTGTGTTTATTCCTGGTATTTAGGCTATGAATATCGGACATTTTCTTAAAATTTGATATGTAACTATGATGATAAATTACCTATAACCTCAAGAGTTGGGATATCAAAGGCAAAAACAATTTTTAATTTATTTTCAAATGCGAATGTACGGCGGCTCCTGAGATTAGCGAGTTCAAACAAAAAAACAAAATAAATAAACTATTCAGCTTTATTATACCTATCACTAGCTTTAGCCCGCGGCTTCGCCCGCGTGGAGGTCGGAAATTATCCCACGGGAACGTACTGCCGGGATAAAAAGTATCCTATGTCCCAACCCACGTGGTCTGTCTAGGTGTTAAGGCGCAGATCCATCGCTGCGCATGCTGTGCACGAGCATGCAGCGCTTTTTAGCTGCGTGGATTCATTTGTTTGACCACGTGCGTTGGCAGCGTTGAGCAATGTAAGCGCCTATTTGAGCAATCCACGCATGTGTCAATGAAGTCAATTGATGCAGTCTAACCGGATGCAGCCGAATACCAGTATTTTACATGAAGCGACTGCCTATCTGACCTCCACAACCTAGTAACTGGGTAATAAGATACCCCTTGGCAAGACTGGTTGTCAGACTTTCGGGCTTCTGACGACTCGTAAGACTAACCCTAAATTGCGGTATGCTTTTTTACAAACATCAGTGGTATGCTTACGGTTTAAATCAGTTGTAAAGCGCACGTGAGACACGTTGCAGTCGGACTCCATGCATACAATACTGATAACGTCTTGGGTTGCGCGCACAGGAAATGATAACACCGAACATTTGGCCACATTGAAACACAACTTAATGCTACAACTCCACTCTACCACCCTATTAATATTCTGCTGCAGTATGTCATGATCTAACTTATTTCAAACTTGTCAGCGAATACCAATGGTATGGCTTTATTGACTACTCTCGGCACGTCGGTAACTGTTACAATGAAGAGAAAAAGCCCTAAATTACTGCCCTGACTGATTGCTGATCTCGTGAAATAGGGCTCAGAGAGCTGCCCACTGCAGTCAACGTACTGACAACGGTCTCTTAAATAGCAGGCAGTGTGAGGTGTACAACCTACACCAGTCAATTAGCTAAAACGAGGTCGTTATCGTATGAAATCGATAGTCAACATCTACCTGTTGACCCGCATCCACCGTCGGTACTATTTGTGTCATCAGATCCAGTAAGTTTACCGTTGTCCCCCGACCAGGCCGGAAACCAGGAAAGCATGCTGCGCGTCGGACAACAGAGCGCTAATCTGTGGATACAGGCTACCGTGAACGGTGCACTCAATCACTTTAGCTGGAGTGCATAATCTTAACTACCTTTAGGCACGGGTACAACCCGGGTAAGTTTCAAGCGCTCAGGAAAAGTTGCGGTCTTGATACAGACGTTGGAGCAAGTGCAGCAACGGCTTAACCAACACCGCACGGCAATTGCTAAAAATGTGTGCCGGAATACCATCCGGCCCGGATGAGCGTGCGAGTGCGCGCTGTACGTCAGCGGGGCCCACACTCACTAGATGCACCCGCGCGCCCGGCGAAGCGCCCCCCGCCTCGCCCGCACTCGCCGCCGCCACACTCGGCTCGGGAGGTTCCGGATTGTACAGTACCTACACCGACTGAAAAAACAAAGCGAATTCATTGCACATTCGTATTTCGATAATACCCTTCCGTCCTTAATTAACTTTCGCTGTTTCGAATCGCCTTTCCTAGACCTAATTTTATTATTTATTTATTTCTTTTATAAATTAGGTACTATAAGTTCCTTAAAAAAAGCACACAATTAGACCTCTGGGGTCTGTCTTAGCATGCCATGGTCTGAGATTTGATCAACGCGCTAAGTTATAATCGAGGTGATGTAATGGTCTTTCAACTTACGCTTTATATTTTTACTATTCATTGAGTCTCTAATGTCTACAGGTATTTGGTTTAGTAAAGGAGAATGCCATATTGTCGTACCAACAAAGGAGCTAGAGTGTCACAACCAAATGTAGTTCATAAAATTACTCCTATTTTTTAAATCAGATATACGATTTTGTTATGAAAACGATTCCCGGCTTTCGGACACCAAAAATAAAAGTCTTTTTTTACTTTTGTGGTACGTATTTTCCGCTTATGTCACTGACATTGCACTTCATTTCCGAATGTTGCTACTATGTTAAAAATATAGGTCAACCTGTCAACGAACATTAAAAAATGAAGAAGATAATTGTACCAATTTGCCATTTTATATTAGGATACAATATATTTTTATGTGTGTCAAAAAACATCTTTAGGTCACGCGTTACATCGTAATAATTTATTATAATTTTTTTGGAATACATTGCAAATACATGCATTTAATGAAAAGAGGACCTATTCAAAAAAGTAAAATGTCATTTATACTGTGACGTATTGCAATAATTATTCTGTGGCGCCGTCATGGATGACGTTACTTTCACCTGAACTATTTGAATAATAATTTGTAATACTTATTAACAAAAACGGGGGCTCAGGTGCGTTTTCATAACGTAGTCTTTGTGTGATAATCCTTAGCGATGCCCTCAACTAGAGTAAGACATCGGCCAGCAAGTCAGCGTCGCCGACGTATCCTAAACCGTTCACTAGTATTGTTAGAACAATTTAGAATATATTACATAGAAAATATATCCGTGGATATGATCGTGTTTTAACATCATAGATTATACCGACGCGACGCCTCTAAGTATTACCTCACCTAGTAGAAGCATGTATATTATAGTTAGCTTCTAAAGTACCTACCTACTTCCGGGACTATTTATTCAATTTAAGGATTAAAAAACAGTTTTTATGCTTTCAGATCAATCCTGGTAGTTCCTATTCATAATGTTACAAATGTTTCGCATTGATACAAGAAAAACTCCCTGAGATTCCGAACTGATACCTGAACTAACACTTGGTCACAATGTGGAGTGATGTGTGCTTTGGATGTGGACAGTCCATGCTACGTGTTCCAACAGTTGCAAGGCGTTCCCGAGTGCCACCCAATTGTCCTACCTATTGTTTTATTTGTATATTTCTTTTCTCTGTCCTGGTAGCGGTCGAGGTCATATACGTTATGTAAATATGAATATATCTTAACTGCGTTTTTCATTCTTGATATAAGTGCCTTATTAGGTACTAACAACATTATCACCTTATTATTATTTACTAACATGTGAAGTTCGAGAAGTGGGTGTACTATATAGTAAATACAACTCTGCCTAAATCTTCTGGGAAAACAGGCCTGCTGTTATGTTAAGATTTCAAGATATTAGGAATCAGTAAACACAGTACTAAATTGATTACTTATTCAGACTACCAGCTGCACATACTATGAGTATCTACCTACATGATTATTGATATCCATTATCATTATATATAAAACCTGACACCAAGAATTATTATTGACTATCAGTGATGTATTGTACAATCATCCATCAGGAAACAAGCGCCAAATCAAGAATAATAAGCAACCGATATTAGGTACCGCTTCATTTGTCATCAACTTCACCATTTCGAGCCTGTCACTTTCTCGAACTTAACCTCAAAATATGAAGTAGATAAATGGTTAATAAATACGAATTGCGGGAATCCATGTAAAAAAAAGTTAACAATATAAGAAGAGCATTTAATTCTCCTCTAAATACACTAGGTTTGGTTGTGACAGGCGGACTTTTCGCTTGGTACAGGGTGCCCTACATTCCTGGTCATTCTCCTTTGGTATTAAGAAAGAAGCGAAGTTACTTTTGCGTGGCACTTGAAGTGATTTTGATTTGGCTTGTCGTGTATTCACATCATATTTGACTGGAATTTGAATACCACTGTTATCAAAGTGATCTATGAGGAACATATATACTCAGCGCGCGCTAGAACAGGTAATACTTTGCAATGTTTAAATAACCCCGTGTAGTTATCTCGGTATTTCTTTTTTTCATAGTTTGGTACTACAAGTTTCAGCAAACGTATTTGCAAATTATGTATTTTATCTAGGTAAGTTTTGAAAGTGCGTCCATAACTGGTGAGTCCATAGGAGATTATCGACTCGGCAAGAGCTGTGTACATTTGAAGAATGGTTGTGCTGTATAATGGAAAACTTTGTGAGTATTGCACGTAACTTGCCGCCCACAGATTCCACCTGATAACTCCAGTTGAATCGGTTATCAATTATTAAACCCAGATAGGTAAGATATGGGACTTGCTCTATAGGCGAGCAGTGGCAATCTGGTACTTTTTTGCTGCAGACAGTCATGACTATGAGCTATGATTTGAAAGGGATGGGAGGTACTAATGTGACTTGAGTGAACTTTCGTTTTTTGTGGATTCAGAACAAGTCCCATGTCAAGGGCCCACTAAGACATAGAAGTAAAATCTTTTTGCAAACATTCTGCGGCCAATTTAAGGTTTTTGTTAGCAGAGAGTATACAGGTGTCATCAGCATATTGATAAAGGGAACAGTGTAATATACCCCCAAAACGCTTGCGGATCCTTAGCCAGGTGCCCTTACACGCGGTTGCGGTACTGAGTTATGGCATGGGTGTAGATACCCCTTGTATTAAAACACGAATATGAATTTATCACACGAGGCGAATCATGCGCATTTTTTGGAGGAACACACTTGTGAAAACTTCATTTAACTTATAAGTACTAGCTGTCCCCGCGGTTTCACAAGCGTATGTCTCGATCCCGTGGGAATATAGGGATAAAACGTACCCCCCATAAAACCTGTCCTATTCCCTCGCGGACTTTTTTGTAGGTGATAATTAGTACTATAATCATGTAGTACATTATGTTTATGTACCAAACCAAATAATTGAATAGTCAAACGAACTTACCTGTAAGTGAAGTTCGACGGTAATTATACGAAGTTATTGCCTCGTCCGAAGATGATGATAGAAAACAAGTGTAGTAGGCGTTTAGTCTAGTCTCTCGTCACATAATTTTGAAGAAATCTAAAAAATGAACACGTCCCAACGTGTGCTGTCAACGGCCTTCTGCAACTATATTCATTAAGTTCATAGCGATTTATGGTTTTACAACTTAGGGTCCATGCTCATATAACTATAAAGCATGGAATGCTTGGGTCGGGTGGGACTCATCATCTTCGGACGAGGCAATAACTTCGTATAATTACCGTCGAACTTCACTTACAGGTAAGTTCGTTTGACTATTCAATTATATTTTATGGTTAGTTTGGTAATGTATGGTTGGTATGGTTTTCTATGGTTTTAAGAACCATAGAGAATAGAAGGGAAAAATCACAATAGATGATAAATCTTGAGACCTATATAATGTAAAGTAATTACTGCCACAGTCCCTGGATCTGAGTACCACATTGACACAATGTGGTGGTCTGTGATCATCACCAATTAAAAAAGTATCTAATCTTTTGATAATATAAAATATAATTCAGTTCCTAATCTGCAAGCCTCCTTTTAAGACTCACAAAACCATTAACGTAGGGTAAGCTTATTATATTTTTAGTATTTAAGTAGAATACCTCTATCTTCATTATTTTACCCTTATCCCAATCTATTTAGAGTTGGTGCAACAAGTCTTATCTTCCATACTTCTCTATTAGGTGCATATATTGTTATATAATTATATTATTATGTAGGTACCTATATACATATACCTAGGTATCAAAATATAACAGATGTCTTGACTCACACCATTGTTGTGTGACACTGAGTAATATAATTATATGAAACAAAATTTTTAACAAGATTCAGCAATTTTATAAACCTTTAGAATATTTTTATCCCAAAATAGCAATTTAATACAGGGAATTAATGTGAAAATGAGTCCATTATAGATGTGCAGTCTGATAGCTAAGTAAGTACATGATATTCCACACCATGTGAAGAGGCATCAGTAGATATCTCTACTTAGAACTTGAATTAACCTTTCAAAATGAATTCTTCCAATGTGGCCAAGTTATAGACCACCATTGAAGATCATGTGTGTGCACAATTCAATATACTTGGCTATCATAATTGTTCATAATAAATTAAATTCATTACCTACTTGTAATAAAACTAGACATTAAAATTCCATTACCTATCATGAACATGAAATCTAAACTAAATTTGAATTTATTTTAACCAATAAGGCTAAAAAATATAATATAAATTAGATGCATAGACTTCAAGTTGTTATTCGATTCAATAATTACAATGTCAAAGTTACATAAACTATTATTGTAATGTAAACAATTAGACCTAGAAAGTTTGCTGCTGTTTTGGCATAAAATCGAACTTTTCCAGTGCATATAGAGTTGACTGTACTTTCCAAAACACTGAAGGTATGTGAATGTTTTCTATTCAAGGAAGATCAAGTCTCTTTCTTTTAAGTACCTTAACCTTAACACAGGTTTCATATCATCATGTAAATGTTACCGGAGCCAAAAGAAAAGGCATACAGTAAATAATGCATCAAGTATATCCCAGTATGTATGTTAATGTTGGTTTTGTAACCGCATCTTGTACATTCTTTGTGTTAGCGCCACAAGCTTTTTGAATGACCTTTAAACGCTAACATCAGGGCGAGGGGAATATCACATGAAATGAGCAGAACTGTCTAAACAGCTCTTTCCAGGCTTCTAAAAGCCTGGAGCGGTGATTCAAAACCTTGCTATGAGAATCGGCGATTTTGTGGACTGTAATAGCTTTTATGTGGCAGCGTACATTGACTTGAAAGGAAGTTAACTTTTGGAATGGAGAAACAGGAACAAGATAAAGGACACGGGTTGCAGCGCCTTACCTTTCTAGACGTCTGGAGTCGCTTTCCTGAAGTAGGCCTTGTATATCCTCGATGTCTAGGTTAACCACGCGGCAAGCCGGCGTGGTCTCGCAGATAAACTACTCCTATTTGTTACACAGCACTTCAAATCAGTGTACTTGATAAGTAGAGAGGTCTAGTTTCTTAAATAGACCTGAAAACCCGGATTTATCACGAAATCCAGATATATTAGCGGTAAAAGCTCTGGAGAGATGCTTTCGCGGCAGCGGATTAGACGAACTTAAACTCCTTTTAAAAAATGGCGTCCGTTACGGTCAATCTTCTTCCAGCCTTGTATTGCTGTCTCGTTCTGACCTATGGAAGACGCTGCAGGAATGAATAGGAAGGAAGGTGACTGATGGGAAAACGTACGTACTACCGCCACATTCCAATATAATCAAAGTTGAAAAGATTTGAAGTAGGTATGTAGGTTTGGATATCAGCAATGTATATGGCGGTAACATTCTCCCGACCTTAAAGGGTTGCCTTTAAACATGTTAACCCTAAAAATTTACAAAGTTTACCACTATATAATTAAGCAATGGGATCTGATCCAGGCAGAGTCAGTCCCTAACAATTTATTTGCGAGATTGTCTGCTCTAAATGGAGTCAGAGAATATAACAAAATTTACCTATTTTATAATAAACCTATCTCTAAACTAACCTAAGGTAAGAAGAGCTACACTCTCACTGGCTCGGTAAGAGGCACACCCGGACAACTGGGCGGACTAGGCTACCCTTAGCAGTTCTAACGGTAAGAGACCGCGTTGTGCCGTCCTTCGAGGTGTGAACAGCCTCCACCACACCTAGGGGCCAAGTGAATGGTGGAGCATTATCGACAATCAGTATAACTACTGATCGCAGTGGGATCGGAGTAGATGGAATATTCCACTTGGATCTAGATTGCAATTGATGCAAATATTCTACTCGCCATCGCTGCCAGAAAGACTGTACCATCTTGTGCAAAATCGAATGTCTGTCTAGCAAACTTACGTTCTCTGCAAGGGAAGCAGGCAGAGAGCGAAGGGGCGCAGTATTAAGAAAATGAGCCGGCGTGAGAGCCGATGGCTCTGAAGGGTCGCTACTCATAGCGGTTAGCGGACGCGGATTTACAAGTGCCTCGATTTGCGTAAGCACCGTCAACAGCTCTTCATAAGATAATATTTGTTGACCGATAATCTTGAATAAATGAGATTTTACCACCTTCACCATGCTTTCCCAGGAACCTCCCATATGAGGCGACTGGGGTGTTATGCGTTTCATCTCTATGTGACTTTCTGAAAGCTCATATTCAAGTTGCGGGCGATGCTCATCTAGGAACTTATAAAGATCGCGAAGGTAAGAACTACATCCGACGAAATTAGTACCGTTGTCAGTGTATATACACTGCACAGGACCGCGACGTGATAGAAATCGTTTCAGAGCAGCAAGGAAATTAGCGGTACTTAACTCCGAAGCGATTTCTATATGCAAACACCTGGTTGTTAGACATGTGAAAATACAGAGCCAAGCCTTGCGGCTTCTAATACCTCTTCCACGAACCGGTGTATACTGGAGAGGGCCGGCATAATCACATCCAGTATGCGTGAATGGTTTGTCAACTTGGGTGACGTGGAACTCGGGCAAGTCTGACATTATTGGGAAAGATGGACGCGGTTTTGCTCTAAAGCACGTATTGCACTTGTGGATACGATGACGAATAACGCGTCGCGCTGCCAGTATCCAATACTGATTCCTAAGTAAGGACATCAGCAATTCGGGGCCGGCATGTAAATGCTTTCGATGGTAATAATCGATTAAGATATCAATCACGTGATCGTGCCTAGGTAATACATAAGGGTGTTTCTGTGCGTAATTTATATCTGCGTAGGTCAACCGGCCGCCGACGCGGATAATACCGTTCACGTCTAAAAACGGTTTTAATTTTTGTATAGCGGAGGAACAGTTCTCACTGTTTTTTAATTTATTTATGTCGTCAATAAAGTAAACGTGTTGTAATGCGGATATTATTTTAATTTCAGCAAAATCTAAATCTGAATTGTTCACGTAAGATCTGCGCGGTAATAATTTTGGAAAGCGGTAAATGTAGACAATTATGCGAAGTAACTTCGACCATGAAGA
The DNA here is from genome assembly GCA_947363905.1 of Lithophane semibrunnea. Lineage (NCBI taxonomy): Eukaryota > Metazoa > Arthropoda > Insecta > Lepidoptera > Noctuidae > Lithophane > Lithophane semibrunnea. The sequence continues at coordinate 23,170,609 of OX376185.1, forward strand.
AACACGTTGAGCTAGCTCATAAATAGGCGATTTTGATCCACCTACTGTTATAGCGTGCGCAGAGGGCTTCAGTTCTGGCACTTCACTAACGTCTTCGCGATCGAATTCAGAAATAGGCCACAGTGATGGATGCCTAGATGCCCATGGGGGTCCGGTAAACCACAGAGGGTGATTGATAAGCAGCGCGGGTGATAAACCTCGTGATAAACAATCAGCAGGGTTTTCAATGCCTGCCACGTGATGAAAACAACTTGCGGGAATGTTATCGACAACCTTTGCGACGCGATTGGCCACAAAAGTTTGCCAGCGGTGCGGAGACGAATTGATCCAGCAAAGAACGACTTTCGAGTCGGTAAGCGCGAAGACATTCGTAATTTTGTATTTTGGCTCAAAATTGTTCAGTACATTATGCATAAGCGTGGATAATAAAACTGTAGCGCACAATTCTAAACGAGCAATCGAAATAGTTTTAAGCGGCGAAACTTTCGATTTTGAACATACAAGCCTCACGGTCGTATTAGCGTTATCTTTGACTTGTAGGTAAACAGCGCCGACGTAAGCACGCTCACTTGCATCAGCGAATCCTAAGAGGTTTGCTACACAACCCTGCACTACCCCGAGATGCCGCGGAACGCGTATCTCGTTGAGTGCCGGAAGTTCGCTACAGAACTGCCTCCAGAGGTTTACGATTCGTTGCGGGGGGGCATCGTCCCAGTCGCATTTCAATCTCTGCTCCTGAATCAGGAGCTTGGCATAAAGTATGACGGGGGCCACCAGCCCTAGATTGTCCCATAAGCGTGCTACGACCGACAAGATACTGCGCTTAGTACAGCTTGAGTCTGGCTTTGCGACCTTGAATTTGAAAACGTCATCGGATTTGTCCCAATGGGTACCTAGAACTTTGTCAGGTACATTTTTATCAATCTCGAGATCTGACGAAGCTCGATGCGAGGCGGGAATAGCGCGGAGGACAGCGGTCGAGTTACTTGTCCACTTCACGAGATCGAACTGACCGCATTTAAATAATTTAATAAGTTCAATACATGAATTGATAGCGACGTTCTCGTTTTCCTGCGCTGAATCCTTTGACATAATGCTGTAGCAGACGTCATCCATGTACGTGGAAGTGGATGCTATGGCAGCTGCAGTTGGGAATCTCTCACCTTCATCAGCAATCAGCTGATGAACAACGCGGATAGCGTGAAAAACGGACGACTTCATACCGAACGCAACACGAGCCAGTTCAAAAACCGTTAATCTATCTTCCGGATGGAAGCGATAAATGAACCTTTGATATTTGCGGTCTCGCTCTAACATTCCTAATTGAAGAAACATTTGCCTACAATCAGCTGATATGGCGATTTTGAATAGTCGAAAATTTAAAAGAATGTTATTCAAGTCACCCTGTAAATTAGGGCCTGTAAATTAGGGACGTCATTCAAGGACAAGCCTGTACTAGTTTTACAACTAGCGTCTAAAACCATGCGGACCTTTGTGGATGTCTTATCTAGACGCTGAACACAATGATGTGGTACGAAGTAGGAATCTGCGTTGGATATTATATTATTACTGTCAATAGGCCCTACTTCGGTTACATAACCTTTCTCAATGTATTCACGAATGATATCGTCATAGGCGGTGCGTAAAAAACTTGACGACTCCAACTTCTTTTCTAAACACAAGAAACGTCGACGCGCTGTGGAGAAAGAATCTCCCAATTTATAGACATCGTCGCGAAATGGAAACGCAACGGTGTACCTACCACTAGTATCACGCGTAGTAGAAGTGCGGAAATGAATTTCACATTCAATGTCATCTTGACTGGTCGGGGTTATAGCGGAAATTTCCTCAAGTTCCCAAAAACGCTTGAGGAGGTGGCCTAAATCGTCTTCTACGATAGCGCAACATGCAGCAGTAGACCTATAATAGGGGAGCAGTGCGGGTGCGGATCCCATTATAATATACCCTAACACTGTTTGTATGGCGGGCGGTACTCCATGCATGCTGATATGTACCGTATCAGGCATCAACAGGTGCGGAAATATAGATGCTCCAAGCAGAACATCAACGGCGGTGGGAGTGGCGAACGTACTATCCGCGAGCGGCAATGATACGATGTGGGTAAATGCAGCCTCGTCCACGGGAACTGTGGGTAGGTTATCCGTGATGCGATCTACGACAAATCCCGATACATCGAAAGACACGTTTTTGTCAAAACGAGAAAATATTTTAAAGTGAGTGGAACCTTTGATTGGTTTTTCCGAACCACCAAAACCTCGAACAATCATTTGCGTATTTTTATTACAATCCATACCTAACCGGTTACAGCATTCTGTACTTATAAAATTGCTCTGCGAACAAGAATCTAAAAGGCATTTTACAATATGCTTCTGTCCGTTTCGATCACAGATAACAACTTGAGCAGTCGATAGCAATATCGTTGTGTGACGAATATAACGCGCGGCGCTGTCGCCGTCATTAGCACTAGACTGCAATGGCGCAGCAATGGATGTGTGTAAGGACGATACTCTCGGCTCGCCCGCAGTAGGCGCCGGTACTAGTGCACTGATTAGCGGTGTAGACGGCGACGGCTGCGGCGGCGTGGCGTGCTCGCTAAGTATCGCAGGTTCGGACCTGGACACCGGCACCGCTCCACTGTTATGAGATTGTGAGGCGGTTTGATTCGGAACCCTATTGAAATGCAATAAAGAGTGATGTTTCTGATGACACGCAACTGTCATCAGAAACATCACTCTTTATTGCATTTGATCGTTGAATTACAATAGCGAGACTTATGTTTAATGCTTAAACAATTAATACATGCACCGTTATCTTTAACGCATTTGAAACGTGCGGACGGTGTCATGTCAGCGAATTTTTGGCACTTGAAAAAGTGATCATGCACTATATTGTCACATAGGCATTTTTTGTTAGTAGTCGCGATGGCTACATAACTCTGCGGGTTTGGTACATTATTGCGAGATTTAACCGTATTATGCGTGGAAGTGCCAGCTGTGCTAGGCTGTGTATTTTGATAAATCCTATGTTGACTCCTAATGAATTCGGTCAGCTGACTAAAAGTCGGCAACGAAACTTCGCGATATCGCGACTCAAATGCACGTACCGTTTCTCCGTCCAACTTTTTGAGTGCTATATGCAAAAATACAAAATCTGTCAAGTCATCTATTCCAAGAATTTTTATTGCGTTTGCGGCAGTGACATACTGGTCCATAAATGTTTGCATATTAGATGCAGAAGCGGGGCCATTTATTTTAAGGTTGATCATCTGATCTAGATACGTAGAAGCGAGTATGCGTTTATCTTGATACCTATCCACGAGACACTTCACTATTATTTGATAGTTTTCAGGACAGGGTGCGATGCCTGAAAATACCGCTTGCGCTTTACTGGAAAGCTTTCCTATCAAATAGTACAGTCTCTCAGCATCTGTCAGCAGTGGATTTTCGTGTATTGTGGACTTGTAGCTTTCATAAAATAAGGGCCAATTGCGAACGTCACCATCAAATGCCACAATTTCGATTGGCGCTAAAGTAGGCCGTTTAGACCTAATGACTTTCTGATCATCATCAGCGTTCACGCTCGAAGATATAGGCTCAACCTGCTTCAACACACGCTTGATACGACAAAAAAGATCATCAAAGGAAATCAATGATTGATAGTTAGGCTTCGCGGATGGATTAATTTCTATAAGTAGCCTATTATGTTCGTTGACGAGATCCCTAAATTCAGATCGAGTTTCATCAATAGTCGCGACTGAATCCAGAAAACTCTCCACTTTCTCGCTGTCCATGTGGGCCCCTTTCGCCCTTTCGAACACAATTTGAATTGATTCGAAAAGGGCATTTCGTTTTGCTTCTACGAGAATTATTTCTGAACTTAAATGCGATGAGGCAGATTCATCTGCTTTCTTATCCTTAGCATCAGCTGCAGGTCGAGGCATCCTGATTGATTACAATGAAATATGTAGGTATGTATCGAACCAGTTTAAGTAAATAGCTCGAAATGCACTGACTGAGCTCTCAAAGCGTGTCTTAATTAGTGCGTAAACAACCTATATTCTATAGCTATAATGTGCGCGGTAGCAAGCAGCTAATGTAGAAAACTTGTATTATTTAACCGCGGGTATTTTTATAGAGGAATGCGTAGGTACTTTTTTACTTAATTTTTAGAAAAATATACTAGACTGTAATTTACTATTTAGCTTGAATCTGAACGAATTCAGATCCAAGTGCGGGGGTTCCCTAGGGAATGAAATGAAGATCGTCAAATATATATATCGTGGGTAGCAAATAAATCCGGCTCGAAGGACCAAAATGTTAGCGCCACAAGCTTTTTGAATGACCTTTAAACGCTAACATCAGGGAGAGGGGAATATCACATGAAATGAGCAGAACTGTCTAAACAGCTCTTTCCAGGCTTCTAAAAGCCTGGAGCGGTGATTCAAAACCTTGCTATGAGAATCGGCGATTTTATGGACTGTAATAGCTTTTATGTGGCAGCGTACATTGACTTAAAAGGAAGTTAACTTTTGGAATGGAAAAACAGGAACAAGATAAAGGAAACGGGTTGCAGCGCCTTACCTTTCTAGACGTCTGGAGTCGCTTTCCTGAAGTAGGCCTTGTATATCCTCGATGTCTAGGTTAACCACGCGGCAAGCCGGCGTGGTCTCGCAGATAAACTACTCCTATTTGTTACACAGCACTTCAAATCAGTGTACTTGATAAGTAGAGAGGTCTAGTTTCTTAAATAGACCTGAAAACCCGAATTTATCACGAAATCCAGATAATATATTAGCGGTAAAAACTCTGGAGAGATGCTTTCGCGGCAGCGGATTAGACGAACTTAAGAGCCCCTATCAATTTCGCGGTCTAAAAACAGAAAATTTAAGATTTTTCGGAGCCAATGTCTCAATATCCTTAAGATATCTGTTTTGTTTTTAAATGCAAAATTATTCATCACTTATTTAACTAGTAAGTTGACTAACAAAATTAAAACTAACTACTCAATATAAATTACGAAAAATAAAAATCTAACACACGTTTTTACGTAAGCGTGAAACACCTGGTTTTTCAATTGCTTTCATAGCTTACTGGTAGCAAAAATCAATCTGAGAAAAATCTTAAATACTGGGCATATAGTATATTAATAAGGCGACTGATCATTTTTCCAAAGTTTATTGAATTAGTACTTGAAAAAAAATGTGATCCACGCTGAAAAAACGCAATAATACCATTTGCAAAATCGTCGTCTACGCGTAAGAATTTGTTACGTATTAACAATAAGTCTTAAATATTTTAAAATTTTAGTTATTTATCTACCAAATTCAGTTTTTATATTTTATTTTTGACTACTAATTTAATTATAATAAAAGATCTAAATAATGCCTTATAAACCGATGCGCTCGCTCGACTCGAGGCAAACAGTCGCGCCCGAGGGCTTCTCGACGTCGGACCTGTGTCGCGTGTGACGTTCGCCGCTGCCGCCGCTCCCGACGTAATTCGTGGAATCGGGTGTACTTTTGTACTAGAGCTAACCAGTTTTGAGACTGTGAGTACCTATATAATGTATGGTGTAACACTTTGTGATTTGCTAATGATATTTATACATATTAATGTTTTGTATTATGCTTACAGTAAAATAGTGTTTAATTTTTAGAAAATGGGTCGAATAATTGAACTTTATTATCACGGAAGAATGAAAGGTAATAAAAAGAACAAAGTTAAAAGAACACGGAAGGCACGTGCAGTTCTTAGGTAAATAATAATTTTTGCCATCATCTTACTAATTAAGAAAATTGTTGTAGTTTACTATTATTTCTTTAATCTAATAATGTGTTAATTATATTAGTAGAGAATTAAGTAGGCTTCTGCCTACTTAATTCTCTACTAATATAATTAACACATTATTTGAAAAATCTGCCGAAAATCAAATATTACCTGACATCATCGATGAGCGAAAAGGATCGGGACACACGCTTATTCTTTTTTACCCGACTACGGCGAAGAAAAAAGGAGGGTTATGATTTTGACCGGTATGTATGTATGTATATATGTATGTTCATCTGTTTCCTCCTGTCTTCTAAACCACTCGAGCGCTGGAACCAAAGTGACTTTAACTTAAGTTTTCAATTTGCGTCCAGCGCTCGGTATGGTAACACGTCGCGTTCTGGTTTGCAATTGGTCAATCGTCATCTTGAGGATGCTTCGTTGAGAGGTGAAACACGTGTCGATTTCTTACGGGGTTTTATGACTCTTGGAGAATAGTCAAGCGGAATAGGTAACTAAATATATCTACGTCTATTGTATTTTACTTTAATTTTTTACATAGTAATAATTATAGTTATATAAATGTAAATAATAAAGGATTAAATAAATAAACATAAATGTAAATAATAAAGGACTAATTAATCTAAATAATAAAGGAGTACAATAACACGTGTAATTAGTTTCAGACTTACCTTATAATACGCTGGTCACACTTTATAGTTTGCTTTTACTTCAGTGAATGCCATACTATACTCCATTTGAAATAAGATTAGACGTTTAAATAAACCTTTTTTACAGTCCGTTCAACCGATTTTGACTTCTATTGCGTTGGTCGCATGAAAAATGGCAGTAGACAGTTGGTATTGTGTAACCTTTTTTGCTTTTAATGCCATCCTTATGCCTACGGTATAAAAGTCAAAATCGGTTGAACGGACTGTATAAAGGTTTGTTTCAATGTCTAATCTTATTTCAAATGGGGTATAGGTAACCATATTGTTATAGGGTACCAAAACATAGCACGTCATAATCTATACATATAATAACTCTGTAGACGAGGCGTTTCTGTACAATGAAAAAAAAAAAAAAAAATTGGTGGGTTGTCCAAGAATAACCAACAGATTCCATTTCTACCATTTTTGGAATTTTTGTCTGTTTGTCTGTTTGTCTGTCTGTCTGTTTGTATGTTCTTTAGTTTGATTGTTCCACTATCACGTAAAAAGTACGAAATCAATATGGTTAACTTTTATACTCAAATATTGTGTGTAACTCGATGTTTCAATTAGTTTTTGTTTCATCGCAATCGCTTCAAAATATCAAAAGATATATGAATTTAAAGTGTTCAAGAAGGAATTTTCATTACGTAATGTACATACACGTAACGACATCTATTGACGCGAAATGATACTTACTTCTTAATTACTAGGTTTGTGAGATCGTGTGTTATTATATGACCGTCATTTTCTTTGCGCGGAAACTTAACGCGATACATGGTGTATAGAATATAACTCTAAAGTTAGATTAATTAAAATTTTCCAGATGCGTTGTTTATTTATTAGTTTAGTATTAGTGCGATAGGTGGCGCTACCTATCTTTCAAATCTTGATAATCATGAAAGAATAGTGACAAATGTTAATTTCTTAAAAAATATGGGTATTTATTCTTTAATTTTTCACTTTTCTACATAGTTTATTTAGCTTACAGAGTGTTCGAACGTTTTCCCATATATTTTGACAGTATCATTTCGTGCTCGATAGATGGCGTGTTTCGTTTAATGTCATTTTCTGAATCGCGGTGTTAAGAATCTCCGTCGAAGAATGACTTTCGCCCAGATATTCCAAATAATTTTTCGGCCGATCACCTTACTACCGACAGTCTCCAAGGTGTTCGAGGCCCTCCTGCTGCGACATCTCCTACCCCACATTGCGCCGCGTCCGGAACAGTTCGGGTTTCGGGCGGAACACAGCACGACGCTTCAGCTGTCGAGGGTACTGCACCACCTCACAACAGCACAAAACAAGAAGGAGTACGCTGTTGCAGTATTCCTCGACATGGAGAAGGCCTTCGACCTAAGGCCTAATTTATAAGATGGCCACCACGGATGCGCCCCGCCGCGTTGTCAAAGTGGTGTCTAGCTTTCTCTCCCACAGGACTTTCAAGGTGGTGGTCGACGGGGCGCTCTCTAGCGCCCGCCCCGTGCGCGCGGGCGTGCCTCAAGGCAGCTGCGTGTCGCCGGCGTGTTACTCACGTTACACCGACGACATTCCCGCCACTCCAGACTCGATGCTCGCGCTGTATGCCGACGACGCCGCGTACATTACTACATCGCTAAATGCGAAGTACGCGGCCGTCAAGATGCAGCGCGCCCTCGACTTGCTCCCCGAGTGGCTGTCGAAGTGGCGGCTTTCGGTTAACGTGGGTAAAACGCAGGCGCTTGTCACCGGCTTCGCGCCCCTCCCACTACCTTTGAGACTGCAAGGAGCCGACATCGAGTGGTCGCCCCGGGTAAAATACCTGGGTGTCACCATCGACCGTCGGCTCACGATGGGGCAACATGTCCGCAATGTCGTCGCGCAGGGTAGGGTTGCCCGCAACCTGCTCCGACCTGTGCTCTCATCCCGCATCCCGGCGCGCGACAAATTGGGCGTGTACAAGCTGTACGTGCGCCCAATATTGACGTACGCCGCCCCGGCGTGGTTCGCCCTCGCGAGCGAGGGACACCGCAAGCAGCTCCGCACGCAACAAAACTACGCGTTGCGGACTATCGTTGACGCCCCTCGCTTCGTGAGGAACGATATCATACACCGGGACCTCGGGATTGAGAGCCTGGACGAGTTTGTGCGGGGCCTAGCGAAGGGGATGTTCGCGCGCGCCGATGCGTCTGCCTGGCCCCATATCAGGCAGATCGCACCGCTGCATGCGCGCCCCCCCGACGCAAAACCCCTCCCGCGCGACCTGGTTGCGGACTTTGCCCCCTCTACACCGGACTGACGCCTCGAGTGAGCCGCACCCAGGTTACACGCGGCTCACCCGATACAAAATGACTCCACATATTGTACTCACACAATTGTTACGTAGTGTGCGCTAAGTTAATATAGGCATGCTGCGTAACAAACACAGACACCCATCACTATACAGACGCCTAGACATAACGCGTGTGGGCGCGACGCGGGCCGCGACACACGCAGTCACTGAGCGGCGGTACATTTCACCACAAGCCGCTCACACATACATTACAGTTTCCCCCTCAAACCGCAAACGGCTAGATCTGTGACCGGGGCGAGGGAAAACTACACCCTTACTCTGTAGGAGCGTCGAGTCGGCATCTCCGTCGCTGGTCGTCACCCGCTGGGCCTCCCCCAGGAAACTGGGGGTCTCACCTGGCGGTGACAGACCGCCGAGATGTCGTGAAGAAAGCGGCGCTATAGACATAGCGTCGTGGCGCGCCTACAGAAAAACACATAGCAACTAATCACACGGACGCGTTAAATTACGCGTCCGACTATTACCGCTGCCGTGCTAGGCGCACACCAGGACGGGCCCGCAGTTGCGGGCCACGGTATAGCCTCCGCGGGCAAGGGGCGTAGCCCCGATCCCGCACGCCACGTCCCCTTACGGGGACGTAGCGACATCCAGCTCGCAAATAATTTTTAGTGTAGGTATCTTTGTTATTGACTTCTTTAGTGTCGATAATATAATAATAATAATAAATAAATAATAATAAATTGTTGGTTGGGTTGTCATTCGTTGAAAGTATTGATCTTAGAGATGGGTTGTAACAGGTGAAACACGATATCACGACACGATATAAACGTGATCACTGTGACTGTGACAAAAAATAACAGATCCAAATATCTGTTATTAAATCACAGCCTGTGATTTTTGATAAATACGTATCTCAATCGAATATCATCTTTATTTCTTTTGATTTAAAGTCGAAAATCGTATCTATCTGTTATAAAATCACAGCCTGTGATTTTTGTACAGACGATAAATACGTATTGACTCAATTGAATATCTTCTTTATTTCTTTTCGTTAAAGTCGAAAATCGTATCCGAAGTTTTAACAGTAACAGTCTTGAGGATCTGTGATTTTAAGTAACAGATATTTTTTATCGTTAGGAGCAATTGCTATCTGCTATTTTATAATATCTGTGATTTCTATCTGTGACGATAAATACGCCTCACTCCTAATTGATCTGATTGGTTTTGATTTGGTATTTTGGTTGGTTTCGTTCATTAGGTTCAAATTAAGAAGTCAAGAAACGAGTCGTTACAGATCGATTCAAACTTAATGGCGGCTCGGAAGTTAGCTTTTAGCTGCGCAGTACCCCACCCCTCACCCCCGCTGTCACATGAAATTGTTACTGCGCAGCGACTCGCCTCATGTTCCGAGCCGCCATTAAGTTTGAATCGAACTGTACTATACTTCGTAATTTGTTCGTATGATTCGTGACCGCCGCTCATTCGATTTGATTGGGTCTTTGGACGTCTAAGAGGACGGTCGTTTCGGGACCGCTCTTTGTTTAATTTTTTAGGATATTGGCATGTGGCAAGCGCCCCTCGCTTGCCAGCGAAATCGAACTCTGCAAAGTCGGTATTTTATCGGGTGGTGTGTGTTGTGTAATTATATATAGTTTCATGGATTATTTTTAAAGATAGTGAGTTTTTTAAGTGATGGTGGTGTTTTGTTTTGGTGGTGGTGGTGGTCGCCAAGTGTTCGTGCAGGCTAATCTGGTGAGATCTTTCCATAATACAGTGACTTGCTCCTCTCTGCAAGATATACGCCATAATTCCGTCATTTTAAGTCACTACAGGTTTAATTCGCTAAAGAATGTAAAACTTTACACCGCATTTGCGTGGGATAGTGTTCCAAAATCGTTATTGAGTTCGTGTCCCTTTTTAATATATACATTTTTTGTGTGAGTGTTTAGTGATGGTCTTACTGTCCCGGGCACGCATACCTAACGGCTTTGGAAACAACATCTCGCCCAGCCCCTAACGCTCGCCAGATGTGGGCGACCGCGTCGACCCTTAGGCCGCATAGCAATTGGTATTTTAACTTTTAAGATACTCACTATTTGGGTATATTATAGAATCCCACAACGGTGCATCTCAACAAATGTGCCGACAGTGAAAGGGTAAACTGTAGATTGTGTAAAATACGACATAGGTACCTACTTTGATTTTTATTAACTCAAACTGCTGTCTGCAGGCTCAGGCTGATTGCTATGTGCAATCCTTGAAAAGGGCTTATACTCGAGCTAATTTAAAACAAATATATGACGGGTGGTTATCTAGTTTGTACGCTTTTAAAGTTTAGTCAATCCTGTGCGCTATTTTCATTTACAAGAAAGAAAAAAATAGGTAGTAAGCGTTACATAGTAGGTATGGGCGTTATTTCACGTCACTAGTTAACAATAACTGGTTACCTGGCATGAAACCAAATCACTAAATTCGAGTCCGCACACAAAAACGTGATTTTTGTAACTAGTTACATTACAATGCAGTGATCGAATGAAAAGCGAAACACGTGATTTTTGGAACTAGTTACAATAAAATACAATGCAGTGATCGAATGAAAAGCGAAACACGTGACTTTTGTAACTAGTTACATTACAATGCAGTGATCGAATGAAACGCGAGAAACGAAACAAAAGTACGTTGCGAACGCATGTCGTTTCTTTAGCCTGAATAAAGTATGAAGGGAAGTTTATTTGTGTTAGTATTACGTTAATTATGTAACTACTTGTAGCTACAAAAGGTATTCGTTCAAAAAACTTAAAGCTAACGTAACGTAATGTAACGTATTACTTAAGTAACCATTTATATTTTCTTTTCGCAAATAACTGTAAATAATTCGATATAGGTAATCAAAATGTTGAATCACCGAATAGAATTTGAAAAACTACTAAAATCACTAGTTTTCAAAACAGGTGACGCAATCCAAGTCACTAGTTACGTTACGTTTCGCGAAAATCATGTAACGACCCATACCTATTACATAGTGGCCGAACGCTGCAGGCGGGAGTAGTCCTTTTGTTATTAAGATGCGCGCCCGCCACAGTACTATCGCGGAAAGCCATAAAAGGCGCTTGCCCGCTATAGAACCCGGACGGTAACAGAGGAGGTCATCTTGTGCGCGGGATTTTGTTTTGAAAGTGGTTGGTTATGGGTTTCGGCGATGTAACTATAAACAACAAAAAAGAGGAATTCGGGCAACGTGGGTCGGGATTTTGGTCGGGGTCTTATAAATTACTTATGCCGAATAGTGCGCTTTTAACTCGGAACTATATTATTTACAATCGCATCAAACTGAGGTGAGCTGCGGCGAGCTACAGGTCGAACTTGTACTGCGACGGGCCTGGACATAAACAACGAGGATCGGGCCGATCGCGACCTGAACACGGCTGCTGAAAACTCATCAGAACTAAGAAGAAAAGAATCAAGAAAGCAGTTTATCCCCGCCAAAAGATTCACCGGTGAAGCTTGACTTAAACCATCCTGACAGAGAGAGTCCACGCTACCAACCACGCTATGAATAAACCAAGACAAAAGAAAATGCACGAAATCTTAGAAGGAAAAACTGTAACTAAACGCATCAAGAATCACAGGACATGTTCGCACATGTTCACAGACGCGGCAAACCACACCTATTATATGCAGCAGCGCAGTACAAGGCCAAATCCTAGAAAGTAGGCGACCGATTTACGCATGGATCGACAACCTAAAACAGCAGTGCTATTCTGTAACCATCACTCCATGAAAAGTTAGGTGAAGTGAGCGTGGAGTGAGATGTCAGTGTCATCCCACCTGATGCTAGGGATGCCCAAGCTAATACATTTACAATCATAATCGAGATTTTAATAATATTTTTATTCTAATTCTATTGATAATTTTGTATTATTTTAAAACAAGTATTTAAGTGTCTAAACATTAATACTATTTAGGTAGGCTTTAAATAAATTAGCAAAACAGATATTCAGTTAGAAACTCAATTTTGTTTTACTTACTCAATTTTTTTTCCTAGTATCGTACGTATCTACGTAGCTACATACAATAAATAAAATAAAACATTCACTTTTATGCTAGTTAGTAAAAAGCGACATAGTTTGTTATTAAGAACCCATTGTTAGACTGTTTATTTAAATAAACGCAATCCCATGACCCAATCGCGATGTTTTTAAAGAAGCGATTGTGGATCGAGTCCAGTAAAGACTGTGCGACGTTGTTCAGCGTTGTAACGAAACCAAATCTATTTATGAAGAGAGATTCGGTCGGTCATCAGTGCTTGGCGAGACTGCAAAAGGGGGCGCGGGGCAGACGCAGCGCGAGATACCTACTCAAACCTAAAAACTTCATTTGAGTGGCTGCATGGCGCGGAGAGCGCGCGGGCTACTTGGAGCGGAGAGCGCGCGGGCCACTCAAACTCACGCCATAGCTCGGGTCCATATTAAAGAATTATCACAAGTGGTCGTAATAAGAGCGCGGGCAGCAAGCGGCAAAACGCGCGGTAGCTGGGATCTCGTACTAGTTCGAGCTGACCACGCGCGTATTGCCATTTAAAGTAAGAATTTTCAAGTAAAACTACCTAAGTCTTCTTCATCCATATTTGACAAACACTGGACACGACAACGCTCGGAACGAAGTCGCGCTCGCGGCTCGACTGCGGACACCGGACAGAACTGCAGCCAAGATTGCGCGCGTCCCCGAACCAGCAGCGCCGCTTCCCGCACCGCGCTACCATTGCTACCAGTGCCCCAGTGCGGCCAAGCATTCAGTGATCGAGTGCTAAAAGTGTGCCTGGCTGACGGGCCATACAATTTAACCCCACACAAATTATGTGGGAACCTACATAAGTAAATGTCATTTAAATAAAAAGACGTGCGGACTAAATCTAGGTACTAGGTACCTACCTACGCGTTGCAAATAGATAACAAAATATTCATCAATTAATCATCATCGTAATTACCTACTATTACTAACCTCAACTGACATTTGCAACGCGCGCACAGGCTCGTTGCGTTGAAGTGGTATTATTATGGTTTCCAAGACAAGACAATCGGGTGAGATGATCACCTCGCGCATGCGCGTTACGCGCTCAAGTTACTACTATTACTAAATTCAACTGACATTTCCAACGCGCGCAGGCTCACACAAGTGAAGTGATTTAGCAGAATCGCGTGGAATGATATGTGCAAATCGAGTGAGGTGATCACCTCGCGCATGCGCGTTATGCGCTGAAGTTTTGGTTTAATTCTCCTTCATTGGCGGTTGGCGGCCATGTTATGGCCTATTCGTATTCTAGCTGAGCTCAGAGACAATAATTAGTACTTAGCTATTTATTTCAATGGTTTTAGATATTTCATTGTCTAAATCCACCCGTTTATGGAAAGTCAGTATCTCTACAGCCGACATTTTGTTTTCAATAATTAACTACCAGATTCGCATGAAGTCCGAAGTTTTTTTTTAATTTCCCTTCATTGGCGGCCATGTCCATATGTATAGGTATTCGTATTTTTTAGAGACAATAATTATTACTTACTTATTTATTTAAATGCTTATATATATTTCAATGTCTAAATCATACCTACTATTTTTGTCATAAAAAGTTAGTTTATTACCTAGGTACATTTTTTTTACAATAAATGAACTATGAACATAATTATTATGAATGTAACGTGACACGTAGTTCAGAGACAATAATTTAGTAGCTATTTATTTCAATTCTTTTAGATATTTCAATGTCTAAATCCAACCATTTATGGAATGTCACTACCTCTATTGGCCTACATTTTGTTTTCAATAATTTTATGAACTTACGAAAAGTTCAACTGACACTAGCAAGTAGCAGCGCGCGCAAGCTCACTGCCTGGCACGAGAACAGTGTTGCCAACTGCTACCTTCAGTTAGTAGCTAGACGGTCTGCTAAATGTAGCTAGATCGTCAGATTGTACCCAATAAAGTAGCTAAATGCTACTTCTACTTCGTTTTTGAATCCTAGTTATTAATTTCAAATCTTTGTTGTTTGTTTTTTTAATATGGTGTTTGACATTTGCACCTGTCAAATTAGTCTATCTACTTCTTTTCATAGGTAATGCCATTTTCCACGAGCATTAAATTAATTTAACTGATGACACAACACAATAAAAATGTTGTTAAAGTTTACCTATGGAGCATTACGGCAAAGGAACTATTTGATGAAACCATAGATATTATATCATTTCATACTTCCATATGCACTCTACCTAGACCTATTAAAAAATATCGAAAGTATTTACGTCATGTGTAAAGTAGCTAAAAAATCTAGCTACAAGTTTTATTAAATTGATTGACACTGTAAAATAGCTTAGCTACGAAGTAGCTAAGATGGCAACACTGCACGAGTATACGGTGAAGTGGTTGCCATAGAAACCACACTGTGATGTTGCTATGGTTACGAGATTCGGAAGTTTTTTTTTAATTTCCCTTCATTGGCGGCCATGTCCATAGGTATAGGTATTCGTATTTAGAGACAATAATTATTACTTACCTATTTATATATATAAATGCTTTTAGATTTATTTCAATGTCTAAATCATACCTACCATTTTTGTCATAAAAAGTCAGTTTATTGCCTACATTTTTTTTACAATAAATTTTAATGAACTATGAACTTAAGGTGTAACGTGGTGTACGTTACATTCATAAATTCAGAACAATAAGAAAATGCAATAGGTACCAATGTCCAATAAGTACCTAAAGCTACTACAAAGCGTCTTCTCGTAGTCTCAGTATAGGTAGGTACCTACCTACTTAGGTACATTGTTCTTTATAAGTTTGAATAAGGTTTGAACTTTGAACCTATTGTCAGCTGACGACTTGAATGCAATGCAACACCTAGCGCGAGTGATGAAAGCGCTACTATATGATTTGTATATAAATCAAATCATAAACAAATAAAAAAAAAATATTCATAAATCCTATGTCATCATCGTTATTTTATTGCTACCAAGTTCAACTGACAATAACAAGTAGATGCGCGCGCAAATTCACTTCACCTACACCTCTGCCGCGCCGCAGTTAAGTGTGGTGTTACCATGGATACGCTAGGCAGGCACTCAATTTTTTTTAAAATAATTTTCCCTCATTGATTGGCCCTGTCCATAGGCCTATTCGTATTCAGACACAATAATTAGCACCTAATTATTTCAATGTCTAAATCCAACCGTTTATAAACAACAAATGGATTTTACTTGAATGGTGAGATTGAGCAACTTCGTAAAATTCTCAATCTCAGTCATCAATCATTTTTTTTCAGTGATTGGTGTATTGTTCGTTTGCGTTTTATAGGTAGGTTCATAATCAGTAAAAAACACAAAATGTAGTAACATCCCATCATCTAGATTGAAGACAAACCACAGTACAAGATACAAACCTTTTATCATACCTAAATTTAGGCACATCAAGGGGTGCTAATAATGATCGATAGTTACCTACTTATACACACAAATTGCCAAACACTCTTGCAAACAAGAAAAATTAGAATTATTATAATAATTCATGTATTTATTTTAAGCTGATGAAATTATGTGTGTTTAGGTTGCTGCAGTCTAATATTTAAGTTTTCCTGTATCTATATGTACACACTATGTCTATGTCTCATAGATGTAAATCGATGCTATGTCTGTCATTCAACACAGGTCTGTCGCAGGTCTACTGGAAAAAAATCTAATGATAAAAATGTTAATGTATTTTACTTTATTGGTGTGTACATTAATACATAAATAGATAAATAGAATTTATTCATTTGTATCACATCAAAAAAAATTGCTAATATATTTTTTTGCTACTGAGCCAGCGGCCTCCCGAGGTTTATACGTAGGATGTGTGTGGATTCCACCGCTGCAGAGCTGGAAGAAATAATAAGCATTTATTACTATTTGATTTATTTCATTCCTACAATCATCAAGTACCTATATTTTTTTTAAATCAATTAACTGTCACTATTAATTGTCACTATCATCAATAGAGTAATGCAGTACTCTCAATAAGAATTCAAAACGGTATGATTTATTTATAATAAGTAATCATTTCAATCAATCGTTTTGAGTACAATGAGTTGCAACATTTCTTAATTCCAAGCTCAAAAATAGTGTGTAAAATAATGAATACTTACCAGGATTGATGTGATCAAATCAAGTAGAGGCAGTCTTGAGTCCTTTATTTTCATAAATTATTTTATGGCCTTAGCAATTGCAGGATCCAATGGGCTCATCTGCTAAGAAGTAGAATATTTATTTATCAGATTAATAATATTCACTTGTTTTAAATGTGTGCCTATTCTTTTATTTAGTTAACCTTATTTTGTCCTACTGCTGGGCAAAGGTCTCCCCCATACTTTCTCAGTTTTCCATAGGTTTTTCCTTCGCCGGCCGATCAGTCAGGAACGAGTCCCAATCGTCACGCCAGCATTTCTTAAGCCTGACTCGGTGACGACTCCCGTCTTCGGGCACCCACTGTGCGACGATTCTGGCCTATACCTACTAGTCTACTACTATAATTTTATCATCCAGATTATCTAGTTAGATATTTAGATAAATACTATTTTATCTTACTGACTGACATCCACTCCCGTCTTGCAAAGCTAACCATCCGACTGATGATCTATTTTTCACATAATATTGTGAACAGTGATACAGGAATTTTTGAGTTGAGGAATACATTGCATCATCATCGTTTCAGTCGAAAGACGACCACTGCTGGACGGACATGGGACTCCCCAAGCACCGCCATGCCGCCACAATCGATTGAGTTTTGAATAATTTTAGAACAACTTTTACCATTACATGCCAATGCCGTAATACTACCTAGCACATTCACGATTACACACTAATATTATTCTTATGTCCCTGACAAACTTATGAACATTATTCATACTAAATTCAAACTTTCATTTGTTTAGTGTGTATTAGTTTTTTTTTGTAGCTGGCATATCAGTAAATCAGTATTTATATATATTAGTCTATGGCTGGCATAACCCACGCACCAAACACCACAGACTATAGACTAATTAAGTAAGTAGTACACTACTACTATTACTATAGACAGTTACACACATTTCCACCACACACAAATGATGATGTATTTCTACATTGTTGATGAAATTTTAATTATTAATAAAAATCGGCGTAGGTACTGATAAAATAAATTTATTAAAATAATAAATTGACAAGAACGATAAGTTTATGTATAACAGTGCGAACATGGATTTATGTAGTAGAAATGCAATAAAGCAGCGCGCGAAATTCAAGTTTTCAAAAAAAAAAAATGTTCATCTATCGTAGACAAGACTTTCGAATTCGCGCTCTTTTGTAAATTAAAAATCCAAAACTCTCGCAGTGCACACGGCGGTGGTGATTCAATCGGATCCTATTTCATGAATTCATAACATTTGGCCGCAAATAATACTTAGATCAACATACAACCTGCCTGCAAATTGCAAAAAACGTAAGAAAATTTGAATTTCGCGGGCTACCCTGATGTTATGTAATATCGACTGTTTAGCCATACATTTTTGACGTTTGAACATATCGTCACGTATCTTACTTACCTTTTTAAATAAACCCCAAAACAAAGTTCTTTACAAGCTGTACCTACATGTAAAATGGGTAATATACGTGCGTACTTAAAGTACGCGGGTTTTTACTTCGCAACCTTACTCGGCTCGCTGACGGTGACACACGTGAAGCTTGCTCAAAATGTCATTGTCAAATTGGTGGCTCGATACTCGCGGCTCGCGGCGATGACAGACGACAAGCCAAGCAAGGCGGGCTACGATCAAAATTTCAGACATGTTGGATCGCCGACGAACTTACTCAGCGGTATTTAAGTCCACGTACAGTTCGATTCAAACTTAAGGCGGCTCGAAACATGAGGCGAGTCGCTGCGCAGTAACAATGTCATGTAACAGCGGGGGTGAGGGGTCTATCACCCTTTTAACCCTTTATCGTATCTCAATAAATGTCAAAGTAATTTAAAAATCCTTGCTGGCAACTCTGGTGGCTAGCGCCACAACGTTCAAAGTTTCAAAAATAGCTGCACAAAATGATTTTTTGAATTTAGTAAATTAGTACTTTTAAACTTTGATAGGTTTGACCATAGACATATCCCTAAAAAAATAACGTAATCGTATTCCTAAAAAAACCTAATCGTATCCCTAAAAAAATAACGAAACTTCATCAAATCCAGTGTTGTTATTGATACGGCAATAGGGAATATGCATGTGATTCAAATATGGGTCAATTTTTTTTTTTAACTGTATTTCTTCAGAATTATGCCTCCATCAATATTTTTGAATAAAATTTATTTTTGAGCGAGAAATTAATTTTTTTAAAGTCCCAAAAAACTGTGGGTAATACAAATACTTGCAAAGCTAAGAGCGGATGTGACGTAACAATACGAAACAACAATCAAAATGTCAATGTCAAGTCAATCAACAAGTGTCAAGTCAACGTCAAACGCTCATAAAAAAAGGAGCGTTTGACGTTAACCTGACAGTTGCTTGTCTGTTTTCACGATCTGTGACGTCACCACACCAAGCGCGCCAAATGGAAGGCGTTTAAATAGCCCGGATCGGCTGGATATTAAAAAAAATTAAGTACTTTAAATTCCTTTTTTGCCGTCGAATTTTTTTAAACTATTATTTGACCATGTAAACTATCGAATAAAAATATTAAAAAAATACATGCATATTCCCTATTACCGTAATTTACGGTAATCCACGTTTATTTTTCAGAAAACGGTATACGGCACTCCTTGGAAATCCCGACTCGCGACTAAAACCAGAGTTCATTTTAGTATTTTATCTCAAAATACGGCAAATCAGAATGTGACATACGGCAACCCAGATTTTTACACTAACAACACTGATCAAATCTTAATCATCTGTGACTGTGATGGAATTGGAAATGGATATGCCTCTATGGTAAGAAGTTTCAAGGAGCATTTTGTTTTGTTTAGCACTTCCAAAATGAGCTACAAAAAAAAACTAAACAAATGAAAGTTTGAATTTAGTATGAATAATGTTCATAAGTTTGTCAGGGACAAAAGAATAATATTAGTGTGTAATCGTGAATGTGCTAGGTAGTATTACGGCATTGGCATGTAATGGTAAAAGTTGTTCTAAAATTATTCAAAACTCAATCGATTGTGGCGGCATGGCGGTGCTTGGGGAGTCCCATGTCCGTCCAGCAGTGGTCGTCTTTCGACTGAAACGATGATGATGCAATGTATTCCTCAACTCAAAAATTCCTGTATCACTGTTCACAATATTATGTGAAAAATAGATCATCAGTCGGATGGTTAGCTTTGCAAGACGGGAGTGGATGTCAGTCAGTAAGATAAAATAGTATTTATCTAAATATCTAACTAGATAATCTGGATGATAAAATTATAGTAGTAGACTAGTAGGTATAGGCCAGAATCGTCGCACAGTGGGTGCCCGAAGACGGGAGTCGTCACCGAGTCAGGCTTAAGAAATGCTGGCGTGACGATTGGGACTCGTTCCTGACTGATCGGCCGGCGAAGGAAAAACCTATGGAAAACTGAGAAAGTATGGGGGAGACCTTTGCCCAGCAGTAGGACAAAATAAGGTTAACTAAATAAAAGAATAGGCACACATTTAAAACAAGTGAATATTATTAATCTGATAAATAAATATTCTACTTCTTAGCAGATGAGCCCATTGGATCCTGCAATTGCTAAGGCCATAAAATAATTTATGAAAATAAAGGACTCAAGACTGCCTCTACTTGATTTGATCACATCAATCCTGGTAAGTATTCATTATTTTACACACTATTTTTGAGCTTGGAATTAAGAAATGTTGCAACTCATTGTACTCAAAACGATTGATTGAAATGATTACTTATTATAAATAAATCATACCGTTTTGAATTCTTATTGAGAGTACTGCATTACTCTATTGATGATAGTGACAATTAATAGTGACAGTTAATTGATTTAAAAAAAATATAGGTACTTGATGATTGTAGGAATGAAATAAATCAAATAGTAATAAATGCTTATTATTTCTTCCAGCTCTGCAGCGGTGGAATCCACACACATCCTACGTATAAACCTCGGGAGGCCGCTGGCTCAGTAGCAAAAAAATATATTAGCAATTTTTTTTGATGTGATACAAATGAATAAATTCTATTTATCTATTTATGTATTAATGTACACACCAATAAAGTAAAATACATTAACATTTTTATCATTAGATTTTTTTCCAGTAGACCTGCGACAGACCTGTGTTGAATGACAGACATAGCATCGATTTACATCTATGAGACATAGACATAGTGTGTACATATAGATACAGGAAAACTTAAATATTAGACTGCAGCAACCTAAACACACATAATTTCATCAGCTTAAAATAAATACATGAATTATTATAATAATTCTAATTTTTCTTGTTTGCAAGAGTGTTTGGCAATTTGTGTGTATAAGTAGGTAACTATCGATCATTATTAGCACCCCTTGATGTGCCTAAATTTAGGTATGATAAAAGGTTTGTATCTTGTACTGTGGTTTGTCTTCAATCTAGATGATGGGATGTTACTACATTTTGTGTTTTTTACTGATTATGAACCTACCTATAAAACGCAAACGAACAATACACCAATCACTGAAAAAAAATGATTGATGACTGAGATTGAGAATTTTACGAAGTTGCTCAATCTCACCATTCAAGTAAAATCCATTTGTTGTTTATAAACGGTTGGATTTAGACATTGAAATAATTAGGTGCTAATTATTGTGTCTGAATACGAATAGGCCTATGGACAGGGCCAATCAATGAGGGAAAATTATTTTAAAAAAAATTGAGTGCCTGCCTAGCGTATCCATGGTAACACCACACTTAACTGCGGCGCGGCAGAGGTGTAGGTGAAGTGAATTTGCGCGCGCATCTACTTGTTATTGTCAGTTGAACTTGGTAGCAATAAAATAACGATGATGACATAGGATTTATGAATATTTTTTTTTTATTTGTTTATGATTTGATTTATATACAAATCATATAGTAGCGCTTTCATCACTCGCGCTAGGTGTTGCATTGCATTCAAGTCGTCAGCTGACAATAGGTTCAAAGTTCAAACCTTATTCAAACTTATAAAGAACAATGTACCTAAGTAGGTAGGTACCTACCTATACTGAGACTACGAGAAGACGCTTTGTAGTAGCTTTAGGTACTTATTGGACATTGGTACCTATTGCATTTTCTTATTGTTCTGAATTTATGAATGTAACGTACACCACGTTACACCTTAAGTTCATAGTTCATTAAAATTTATTGTAAAAAAAATGTAGGCAATAAACTGACTTTTTATGACAAAAATGGTAGGTATGATTTAGACATTGAAATAAATCTAAAAGCATTTATATATATAAATAGGTAAGTAATAATTATTGTCTCTAAATACGAATACCTATACCTATGGACATGGCCGCCAATGAAGGGAAATTAAAAAAAAACTTCCGAATCTCGTAACCATAGCAACATCACAGTGTGGTTTCTATGGCAACCACTTCACCGTATACTCGTGCAGTGTTGCCATCTTAGCTACTTCGTAGCTAAGCTATTTTACAGTGTCAATCAATTTAATAAAACTTGTAGCTAGATTTTTTAGCTACTTTACACATGACGTAAATACTTTCGATATTTTTTAATAGGTCTAGGTAGAGTGCATCTGGAAGTATGAAATGATATAATATCTATGGTTTCATCAAATAGTTCCTTTGCCGTAATGCTCCATAGGTAAACTTTAACAACATTTTTATTGTGTTGTGTCATCAGTTAAATTAATTTAATGCTCGTGGAAAATGGCATTACCTATGAAAAGAAGTAGATAGACTAATTTGACAGGTGCAAATGTCAAACACCATATTAAAAAAACAAACAACAAAGATTTGAAATTAATAACTAGGATTCAAAAACGAAGTAGAAGTAGCATTTAGCTACTTTATTGGGTACAATCTGACGATCTAGCTACATTTAGCAGACCGTCTAGCTACTAACTGAAGGTAGCAGTTGGCAACACTGTTCTCGTGCCAGGCAGTGAGCTTGCGCGCGCTGCTACTTGCTAGTGTCAGTTGAACTTTTCGTAAGTTCATAAAATTATTGAAAACAAAATGTAGGCCAATAGAGGTAGTGACATTCCATAAATGGTTGGATTTAGACATTGAAATATCTAAAAGAATTGAAATAAATAGCTACTAAATTATTGTCTCTGAACTACGTGTCACGTTACATTCATAATAATTATGTTCATAGTTCATTTATTGTAAAAAAAATGTACCTAGGTAATAAACTAACTTTTTATGACAAAAATAGTAGGTATGATTTAGACATTGAAATATATATAAGCATTTAAATAAATAAGTAAGTAATAATTATTGTCTCTAAAAAATACGAATACCTATACATATGGACATGGCCGCCAATGAAGGGAAATTAAAAAAAAACTTCGGACTTCATGCGAATCTGGTAGTTAATTATTGAAAACAAAATGTCGGCTGTAGAGATACTGACTTTCCATAAACGGGTGGATTTAGACAATGAAATATCTAAAACCATTGAAATAAATAGCTAAGTACTAATTATTGTCTCTGAGCTCAGCTAGAATACGAATAGGCCATAACATGGCCGCCAACCGCCAATGAAGGAGAATTAAACCAAAACTTCAGCGCATAACGCGCATGCGCGAGGTGATCACCTCACTCGATTTGCACATATCATTCCACGCGATTCTGCTAAATCACTTCACTTGTGTGAGCCTGCGCGCGTTGGAAATGTCAGTTGAATTTAGTAATAGTAGTAACTTGAGCGCGTAACGCGCATGCGCGAGGTGATCATCTCACCCGATTGTCTTGTCTTGGAAACCATAATAATACCACTTCAACGCAACGAGCCTGTGCGCGCGTTGCAAATGTCAGTTGAGGTTAGTAATAGTAGGTAATTACGATGATGATTAATTGATGAATATTTTGTTATCTATTTGCAACGCGTAGGTAGGTACCTAGTACCTAGATTTAGTCCGCACGTCTTTTTATTTAAATGACATTTACTTATGTAGGCTCCCACATAATTTGTGTGGGGTTAAATTGTATGGCCCGTCAGCCAGGCACACTTTTAGCACTCGATCACTGAATGCTTGGCCGCACTGGGGCACTGGTAGCAATGGTAGCGCGGTGCGGGAAGCGGCGCTGCTGGTTCGGGGATGCGCGCAATCTTGGCTGCAGTTCTGTCCGGTGTCCGCAGTCGAGCCGCGAGCGCGACTTCGTTCCGAGCGTTGTCGTGTCCAGTGTTTGTCAAATATGGATGAAGAAGACTTAGGTAGTTTTACTTGAAAATTCTTACTTTAAATGGCAATACGCGCGTGGTCAGCTCGAACTAGTACGAGATCCCAGCTACCGCGCGTTTTGCCGCTTGCTGCCCGCGCTCTTATTACGACCACTTGTGATAATTCTTTAATATGGACCCGAGCTATGGCGTGAGTTTGAGTGGCCCGCGCGCTCTCCGCGCCATGCAGCCACTCAAATGAAGTTTTTATGTTTGAGTAGGTATCTCGCGCTGCGTCTGCCCCGCGCCCCCTTTTGCAGTCTCGCCAAGCACTGATGACCGACCGAATCTCTCTTCATAATGAATAGATTTGGTTTCGTTACAACGCTGAACAACGTCGCACAGTCTTTACTGGACTCGATCCCCAATCGCTTCTTCAAACACATCGCGATTAGGTTATGGGATTGCGTTTATACAGGGTTATTGGTAAAACACCAGCAACCTCTTAAGGAGTCATTGTACTCATCATTATGAACAACTTTTACTATGGGAACAAATATGAAATCGCGAAAAAAGAAAACAGCTGTTCCGTACATTTTGACGAGTTAAGCGAACATAAATGTACGGAACAGCTGCTTTTTTTTTCGCGATTTCATATTTGTTCCCATAGTAAAAGTTGTTCATAATGAGGAGTACAATGACTCCTTAAGAAGTTGCTGGTGTTTTACCAATAACCTTGTATAAATAAACAATCTAAAAATGGGTTCTTAATAACAATCTTTGTCGAAGCGCATTTTCTTTTGAATGTTTTATTTTATTTATTATAAGTAGGTATGGTTTCAGGCTATAAGGACTAGTCTAGGAAAACAATTGAGTAAGTAAAACAAAATTGAGTTTCTGACTGAATATCTGTTTTGCTATTTTATTTAAAAGCCTCCCTAAATGGTATTAATGTTTAGACCCTTAAATATTTGTTTTAAAATAATACAATATTATCAATAGAATTAGAATCAAAATATTATTAAAATCTCGATTATGATTGTAGGTAAATGTAATGCTTAGGCATCCCTAGCTTCAGTGACACTGACGGCTCACTCCACGCTCACTTCACTTAAATTTTCACGGTGTGATGGTTACAGAATCGACCGGCTGGACATGGCGTGCTTCGACAAGGAAATCGACTTCTGGAAAGACGCGGCTGAAGACCGAAACAAGATCAAGAATGCAGCTAGCGAGATATACAAGAAACCTGAAACGGACAGTAGCGAGTCCTCGGACGAAGACACAGAAAACAGGAAATTGTAGCTTGCAGTGGCAAGGAACGAAAACGGAAAGAGCCGAGAACGCAACATATCTCCGCCAATGGATTCAACGGTGAAGATCGAACGGAGCCAACTGGCGGCGACGTCGTAAAAAGATGCCCATCCTTATATAAATATTACCCGTCTCTCCACTAGTCCATTGCTTACTCAAGGATGCATATCCGGTAGGCTCGCAAATCCTTCCTATCCCGACGGGCACGGTCTTCCCTACCATTACCCGCGCCCCCCGGTCTACTCTTTGATATGCAATGGCCTCTGTAGCACCATGAACCATGAGGCTTCAGGGGCTAGTGCAAATCCTGGGGTTCATTCGATTTATCGAGTCTGGTTAAGCCACGCTGGGGTCGGTGCATTTCATTCATTCATTCATTCATGATTCGTGACCGCCGCTCATTCGATTTGATCGTTGTTGGCGTGTGTAAGACCTCGGCCTCGAATCTTGCGGGCAGCGGGGCGGCGGCGGCGGCGGCGGCGCGGGAGCAGGGCGGGCATCAAAGACCCGTTCTCGAAACTAGCGGGCAGATCGCGCGTCACTATAGCCGCGTAGTGTTGTGTTCACGATTTTGTCGTCGAGATATTTGTTTTTATTCGCGAAAGAAATGTCTGAACAATGGCGGCAACATCTTTTTGATTCAAATTTATTCCTAACGCTCAATTTATTGTGGGCAACAACAACACTGCAATGCAGACGCGCGGGCGGTCACTGCTTGAATGGAGTGCACCGCTCGCTGCCCGCCGCCTCGCCGCTGCCGCGCAACTGTTTTCGAGAACCGGTCCATTAGATTTTACGCATAAGATCCTGCTGCGCCCGCGCCGCCGCCGCCGCCGCCGCCCCGCTGCCCGCAAGATTCGAGGCAGAGGCCTTATGGTTGATTTGATTTGTTCGACTATCGGACAGCAATAAATACACAAATATTGGCACATTTTTCTGGGGAAAGTCAACAATATACATCGATAAATACGGTTCCCGAAAAAGAAGATGCCACACACTATCCAGTAGAGTTCTTAGAATCCTTTAACACACCCGGTCTTTCAGCACACAAAATTTGTTTAAAAGTCGGAGTGCCAATAATTCTTCTCAGAAATTTAAGTCCTCCCAAACTTTGCAACGGCACTCGGCTCATAGTCACCAATCACCAACAAAACGTCATCGAAGCCGAAATCTTAACAGGTTGCAGCGCCGGTGATGTTGTTTTTATTCCAAGAATTCCTCTCATTCCCAATAATTTCCCGTTTAGTTTTAAGCGTGTGCAATTCCCCGTCAGCCTGTGTTACGCCATGACCATTAACAAAGCTCAGGGCCAGACATTATCCGTTGCGGGGGTGGATCTTAGTATTGGTTGCTTTTCCCACGGCCAACTTTATGTAGCTCTTTCGCGTGTGACCAACCCTAGCAACTTTTTTGTGTACGCTCCAGGTGGTTCCACCGCTAATATTTTATAAAGAGAAGCATTTTCTTAAATAAAAACACAAGTTTTTTGGCAGTTTCTTACTAGGAAAAATCACCAGGCCTGGTCGAAAGATTCCCCCTTTTTAAATGAAGGTACAACTTTTCTAAGCGACATATTATTGTTTTCCGACATCCATGCGAACGAAGTCGCGGGCACAGCTAGTCACAAAATAAAATCCATCCAGTATTACGGAACCTAGTAAGTAAATAAAAACTCCTAATGATAGCAGTTACAGACCAAGATTATTAGTTCGCGCTGCACCGTGCGCACAGCGCACACAGACACACTGCGCTCCGATAGTTACCTAAACTCGTAGCGCGCCGAAATTGATAGGGACTCTTAAACTCCTTTTAAAAAATGGCGTCCGTTACGGTCAATCTTCTTCCAGCCTTGTATTGCTGTCTCGTTCTGACCTATGGAAGACGCTGCAGGAATGAATACGAAGGAAGGTGACTGATGGGAAAACGTACGTACTACCGCTACATTCCAATATAATCAAAGTTGAAAAGATTTGAAGTAGGTATGTAGGTTTGGATATCAGCAATGTATGTGGCGGTAACACTATGGTTACAAGAAAGTTGATTTCTGTAATTTTCTAACGAACAGTAGTTTGTTAGTTTTTTCAACTTGACATGTATTATTTTAATAATAGTATTAATATCTTCCAATCCAAAGTAAGAATTAATGCCCCATTGGACTTTTAAACAAGAAATAATTAACAAACAAAGTTTGTTATGAATAGTTATAAAAATAACTAAGTATTTATAGAAAAAATCATTAACAGCGAATTCTTACAGAATTTGTCATTCAGTAGGAGTTTAATCTTATTCTGGTGTGACTTATTGGGGTTTGTATACCCCACTAAGCGATCAATAAAACAAGATCTCTCGTGATTAGTTTCATTTCACAAAACTATGAGAATGAAATGTGCCCCCACCTGTGGGTTTACTTGCAATGTTAGTGGTTCCTCTTGTCTTCCAGTTCCCATCCACAGCTGGTGCTCCAGGAGACACACGCCCCCCTCCCTTTTTCGCGTTTGAGCAAGGAGGGCCCCGCCAGTTTAAAGCTTTATTTGTTAATTGTTTGATGAAAGCAATGACTTTACAGTCAGAGATTTTCACTAAGTTAGGTAGGTAGAGAGGTAACTTTCCGTCTCTGATTGTTCCAGAAGAAACTATCTTTCCTAAGCATTACAGATAGTAGGATATAAATGTCCTTTTGTGTCAGGATTAAGCAACAAACACAAAAACCATACTTTCTTGACATTTCTTGAACTGTCAAGCTTTTGTTTGATTCAGATTAAAAAATATAGAATAGAATAGAATAGAATATATTTTATTAAGTATAAAATTGGTAAAGTATTAACATAAAATCTTAGAAATAATTTACAAAGGTATCATAAAGTTAAATGCCTGTACTAGGATAAACCTGTATCACAGGCGGCATGAGTTCACACTTATGGTAATTATAAGGACAATAACATTCTTAACAATATTTAACATTAGAAGTCTTGAAATAATGACAAAATTTAATTATCTGATTTATTCTTATATACCTAGTTTACATATATTCTATTTACCTTAAAAATAAAAAGAACAATAAAAAGTCTTAAATACGTAATTTCTTATTTAGTTTGCGTAAAATAGTTTCTTGCACTTATATTTTGATATAGATTAAATAAAGGTCATACCTTTCATATTAATTGTTCTCAATGTTTACCACCCCTACGGGTGAGGTATATCTGAATGATCTTTGGTAAATGAAGAGTTATCTTCGCTTTTGCTAAGCCTTTTTGAAGTATAACATCCCATCTTGATCTGTTAATCAGTTTTCTCAAGCTGCCACTGTGATTTCGATCTGGTTGAGTATTATATATCGACTCCGGATGGACATTCTCATTATATTACTATCATGTAGGTCAAATGAGTTGCTTACTGGGGAATATTACAATATCTGGAACAAATATACTTTATGCATGCTGTAAAGGGCAACACATCAAATAACCATGTAAGTTCCAACAGAACTCCCCTTTATGGAAAAAAGTAAACCATAGGTTGTTTGGCTCACAAACACAGCCATTGTAAACCACGTGCGTCCCCACGGAACGCCCCAAGGTCAGGCAATTCGCTTACATTATAGCCATATTCAACTACGTGCGTTCCCGCAGAACGCCCCAAGGTCAGGCAAATCGCTCACATTTTAGCCATATTCAACCACGTGCGTTCCCGCAGAACGCCCCACAGGTCAGGCAGAGCTTCAGTATAGATAGGTTATAAAAAAGTCAACCATGTGTGTCCTTTCAGAACACCCCTCAGGTTGTTTAGCTTACAACATAGCCATTTTTAACCACGTGCGCCCCCGCAGAACGCCCCACAGGCCAGGCAAGTTGTATTGAAGCCATTTTAAGGCTCAGAAATACTAGAAAGTTTACTTGCAACATTTGCAAACATGTGTAAAGTCACAAAACACAATATCACACCCGATGTTTTGGATTAGGTTAGCGATTATACTCTTGAAGGCGATTATACTCTTTGATGTATTTATAAACACCAATGCCATAAACAGTAATAGCAGAAAATATCACACCACGCGGTAACTTTTTACGTTCGCCTTCCGAATTGAAAATTCGTTTTATGTTTTTCGATTTTCTTAATCTTTCTCAATAAGTGTGATCCTTTTGTTATCCTTTTTGACTTCCTCTTTTCCATTTTTAGGTGAATTTTGCACAAAATACTCTAAAATAAGCGGAAATATGTGACGCCATTACTTGACATAAAAACCGAATGAATATAGTTGCAGAAGGCCGTTGACAGCACACGTTGGGACGCGTTCATTTTTTAGATTTCTTCAAAATTATGTGACGAGAGACTCGACTAAACGCCTACTACACTTGTTTTCTATCATCATTGAGGACGAGGCAATAACGAGTATAATGAATTTTATACGAACAATTTTGCTACTTTCGGATGCATAATTGTAATTTTCTTAAGGATCTCTAGGTACCTTTTTTTGAAAATAAATTGTAGCTTATGTTACTTCCTGATAATTTAACTTTCTGTAGGTGAAAAAATGGTTAACATCGGTCCAGTAGTTTCGGAGCCACTTCGGCAGTTTAGGGATATGAGGAACAGGGTGTAAAGTTCTTTCATCCACCATAGAAAAGGGAGGATCCTGCGACCAGACGGGTGTTGTGTCTGGCGGGCAACTGCCCAACGATTGATGTTGGATTCTTGTAGACATGTCCATCGCGCGGTAAACTCTAATTGCGCGATGCAGGATTTATGTGACCATGATGTCAGGATTTTTGTGTGACGTCAGGTCTTTGATGCGTAGTTCGCATGTGGCGATGTAGATGCCGCCACGTTACTCCCCTCCGGAGAACGGAGGTTGACAGTGGGCTGAGTCTTGTATCTTGCGATGCTTGCCAGTGCCAGTTGAGGTTCTAGTGAGTTGGAACCGGGTGTCGCGTAATTCGCGGTGAGTCGCAACTGTCTGCGGTGATTCCCCAGTGGGTCGGGGTGGCGCTGCGTGATGATGATGATCCAGTGAGTTGAAGCTGTGACCGGCCGAAAGTGCAGGTGCTGTGCCAAGGTTGCTGATGAGGCTGAGGGTGATGACCAGGAATGCGCGTTAGATAGATAGATAGATAAAACGTTTATTTGGTGCATACAAAAGACAACATACAAAAGCACGGTTAATGATAACTAATTACATGAATAAATAAATAGCCAATATACAAAAAAAAAAACAATAAAATAAGAAAACAAGTCACTGTGATGACCCAATTGGCTATTGCTCCCACCACGCGCCAGCCCAACACGCGCAAATATAAGCCACAGAATGTTTACATTATAACGATAATTTTACGCAAATGACTTGAATGATAGTTTAATGTTCTGATAATAACAAAATATACTGTGGTGTACACCGGCTTATCGGCCGGCCCAACGCGTAGAGGAGGCTTAAAATACACACTTTAAAACAATGAAACGTACAAAGTGCGGTGTGCATCTCAACATTGCACCAAATGGGAGTCCAACTCAGCATGTGTCAGGCAAATATACCTGACGCTGATATTCTGCTGGATCCCTGTAGTGACATACGGACGTCGAGCAGATACGAGATAATATAGTGAATAATTGGTGTTGTGAAAAGTTGAATGTGCGGAACAAAATTACGTAAGTAAGTAATACCCGCAATTTTAATAATGTTATCTACAGAAAAGTTTAGCATTTGGAAACGTTCTTGTACGATGATGATTATGTATTTGAAACTTGATTATTTAAATAGATAAATGTATAGCTTATACAACCTTATTTTTTTATTATTAAAATAGATAATGTGTAGCTTATATAATTATGAATAATAACAATATAATTATAGTGTCGTAGGAATTAATAAAATAATCGATTTGACTGGATTAAAAAAATGGTTATAATAAATAAATATAGGTAAAAAAAGGATGGTTGTGTATTATAACTGTTACCTAACAATAGACCTACAAATTATTTAATCATTATTATCCCTTTGTTCACAGGTTCGCTGCATGCTGGTGGTCAGGATACCCGTTGAAGCCGTGGATGCTGGCTGGCTGTGTGACTCGCCTCACGAAAGCTTGCGGGAGTGATGAAGCTGGAGAAGTTGCACGAAGGCTGCGTTGACGTTCATATTCGGGGTCACCAATTTAGGGGTATGAGGTACAGGGTGTAAAGTTCACTCATCCACCATAAAAAAGGGACGATCCTCTGACCAGACGGGTGTTGTGTCTGGCGGGCAACTGCCCAACGGTTGATGTTGGAATCTTGTATATGTATATGTATGTCCATCGCGCGGTAAATCTAATTGCGCGATGCAGGATTTATGTGACGTCAGGACTTTTGTGAGACGTCGGGTCTTTGATGCGTAGTTCGCATGTAGTGATGTAGATGCCGCCACAGTATAAAAAAAAAATCCTGTTTACAATATTAAATATAGATAAAATAAATCTTCTGTATACCTCACGCTAAACTTCGAATCTGAATCCGCCGTGAGTTTCTTGATTGGCATTCTATAAAACTCGGTTGATACACTAGCGCTATCCTTGGGAGCGTGTCAGCGAGCTGAACTAAATTGACCGTGAGATTTTGACAGTGAAAGTATGAGATGACGTAGGAAGTGGGATTCAGTAAAGTCACTTCGACGCTCACTTCGAAGTTGAACCCGATCCAAAGTGTCAAATAAAACCCCCGTCACTTCAACGCTCACTTCGCACTTGAACCCGATTCAAAGTGTCAAATAGAGATGGGTAGCACACCTTTTTAAAATGAGGATCCTGGGTGGCACTCTTTTTGCGAAGTTTGCTAGCACACTGTGCTGTGAATGAGGTGAGGTTGCGGTGGCATGTGAGCACGAACGTGCTGTGAGTGAGTCAGTGAGTCGTCACCGCGCGAGTCGCGTGTGTGCTGTGTGGTGTGTAGTGAGTTGTGACGACAACGCGACACGTAGAGTACACTCGCGGTGAGTTCTGTGGTGTATGTTTGTGCTAGCAACAGTGAACGAAGACAACATTGATCAAAATACAAAGAGTGACTCGATCGACTGACGGACTGACTCATTTCGTTCAAAACTCATAAACATGTTCTGTGTGTAGCTAATCTGTGCCAGTGTGGTGTGTGCTAGCACATCAAAATAAAAAGAGTGAGTGATTATTTTCATCCAAAATAACTATAAAGGAGATGTTTCATTTTCGGCTATAAACTGAACGGTAATGAAAAATAAGGGAAAAATTCCACGAATTGAGGAAAAATATTCTTTCCTGAATATTCCCCTGATTTCTTCGGCACAAAAAATAATAGTTTATCAAATTATTGCCATATTCTATTAATCATGGCGTCGCGTCGTCTTACTTGCGCACTGCTTTCGTCCAGAAGTCATGTTACATTAAAACAAAATAATATCACGTAGACGTCATTATTCTTAAATAAATATGAAAGGCATGTATTTCTGTGCTATTAAGATAAGATAAAAAGATATCTTATACCTTAAACAACGTTTTTTGATTAATTACAACGTGTGCGGTGTGATTCATCATTTAAAAAAAAAACTACTTTGGAGTTTATAAGTATTTCTGGACAAAAAATTACAATCACATCTTTGACAGTTAATGTAAACATCATCTGTCCAACCAACCTGTCATGGCTGGCTGTCGATGGTAGAGATGGGTAGCATGCTTTTTTAAAATGAGGATCACGCATGGCATTCTTTTTACAAAGTGTGCTACCACGAGTGAGTCGCGACACTCGCCGAGTCGCCGCGCGAGTCACGTGTGTTTTGAGTGGTGTGTAGTGAGTAGTGACGACAAAGCGACACGACACGGCACACATACGCAGTAGAGTAGGTACACGCGCGGTGAGTGCTGTGTTGTGTGTTTGTGCTAGCAACAGTGAACGAAGACATAAATGATCAAAATACAAAAAAAGAGTGAGTGACTCGATCGACTGACTCAAAACTCAGTTGTACAAATGTTCTGTGTGCAGCTAAGCTCAGCACACGTGCTAGCACAACTGTGCTAGCACGTGTGCCGAGTTACCCAACACTAGTCGATGGTCGTATTTCTCCTGACAAACGTCAAACATTTTCAGTTTTTGTTTAGTGCCCATAAAATATTAGATATTATGAAAAAATAATGCCTTTATTGTAATCAGGGGTTCGTTTCCCAGGTTTTCTAAAGTGGCCGGAGTCCCATACAAAAATGAAACGCCTCCTTTGCGAAGCGATAACGATGGCATGAATTTTTTTGTTAAAATCTGTATTAGAAGAGGCTCATGCTTTGGATAAACGAGAAAAGCGTCGACAATCCTATCAAATTCGCAGTTTATCATTATGAACCCGAGATGACGACTATGTGAGCATATATAGATTGTCAAAAGACTTAATTGACCAACTACAAACTCAAACTTAAAGCATTTATTTCAATAAAACCATATACAGGCACTTTTGAATTGTCAAGGAGTCGGTCAGTCAGAAATTCATATTTCTGACTGACCGACTACCGACCTACTGACCGCACCTAGCTTTATAGCTAGGTGCCCATTCCAAAGCGTAGTAGGTACCTATGGAGAAGAACGGGCAAGAAACTCCACGGACACTCTTTAAATCAAAATATTGTTACAATATATGGTTACATCATTCATATTGAAATTATACATGTGAGAAAAATGTAGAAAGCACGTTATAAGGGTCCGCAATTATAATATAAAACAATTCAAACATTTAAAATAAGCCATCTAAGAGATGACCAGTCACAACTGACGGCGCCCGTTCACGAACATGACGCATGGATCAGCACCATTCAGCTCAACCATTTTGAAGGGAGCTAAATGATCCAACACACGCGCCACCATCAGCGAGACATTTGAGTGAGCATGACATTCCCAGCTGCCAGGGCACATTCAAGTAAATGAAAGACAGTACAGTATGAGTTACTGCCTCTGATAAAGCCCACAAAACGTCGAGGCACAGGATTTTCAACTCGTTTTAAAGTCAGTGCTTCATTTTACTAAGTATAACGTTACTTTTGTAAGTATTTACACAGTTTAAAGGTGATAGATTTGTACCCAAGCACACCAACATACTACCTTCCTAACACCTTCATAATAAGGAGTATTCCCTTTAGGTTGTTTCCCTGCCAGCTATGTTTTCATGTTAATCTAAGGACCATATTTGACCAAGGCATTTATTGATTTATTGTTTCACAGATATTATGCACCTTGTCATTCTTGGCTAGTGGCAGTTATCAGAAAATAATATAAGAACATATTTATCGCAACCATCAGCATCTCGTTGCATAATTGAAGTAGTGGAAGCTCTTAATAATCCGGCAATAGTAAACAAATATATAAGGTTTCCTCAAAATGTGATTTATCGGTGGTTTCGCCAGTGGGAATGGGTAGTATATTGAATTGAATTGATAATAATTGAGTACCTATGTTATGCTCACTTAAACGTCATGATCACGGTAAAGAACATGTAGCTAACATGCTCATTAATGTAGATGCGATAATAAGTCTGCAGTGTCAAATTATACCTAATCAAAACTAATCACCAATGGACTGTCAATAAAACCGCTCTAGTATCAGTTTAAACGTGTTTTATTTAATATAAATATTTTATTTCACATAAACTTACATGGGCACTTATGAAACGTCGGAAACTAGGTGCTTTGCGGCCTATTGCCATCAACCGAGCACAAATCCAACCTCCGGGCTGCTTCTGAGAAATTCCTGATGGAAAAACCAATAACACTCTGCCCGACCCGGGAAAAAAACCAAGGACCTCATGCTACGCAGTAGCGCTTGCGGCCAATAGTCCAACGAGGCATTCACTTAGGTTATAATTATGTGGCATTATTTTAGATACTAGTAAACCTATGGTGTAACTTCTTGCGGTATTTGCAGACGAATGGCAGCATCGCTAAGAATATGTCTCCTCTGTCTTATCAAATAAATGCCACAATTGGAACATCTCAACTGATTACTTCCTGTTTGAGTGGTTCTTGATGAAGATGGTGTAGAATAATGTCTGGCAGCATGATCTGCTCTTTGCCAGCAAGCATCTGGTCTTCTTCAAACACCATGGAACCACCAGCAGTAAGCCACAATTAATACAATATCCACTTTCCATTACGTATACAAAGTCCGTTATCAATTCAAAGTGTCGTTTGAGCAGATCAAGTCCGTTTATTATGTAACATGTTGTTGAAAGCAATCAGACTCCGTAAAAAATAGCAAGGTCGTCAAATGTATTCCGAAAATAAAAGCAAATTGAAATCACTACACAATGCGACCACGAAGAAATGCAACAATAGGTCACCAATAGGTAACTTCACAGACTAAGTAGGGTAACTTCAAATATCTTGACAGTTGACTTGATTGACATGACGTGACAAGGATTAGGGATGCCCATATACTAGATCCGAATCGATATATTTTAATTAAAATCGATACCGTTCAGTACCCAGCGTGTTATTCTATTTGAAATACTACAATGCATCTCACTTAGGGAGTTTGTGCACGCCCTCGTATTCAGTACGTAATCGTGATTCGTTGACCGGTCTACACTGTCCTCTCATACCTAATTTCACTGTAATTTGTTAAACATTGTAAAATTCATTTGTTTTCAAAAGAGTAACCGTAGAGTTTCTTTCCGGCTCTTCTCGATTTTTAATATTCGATCCTTATTCGTGTTTTTAAAAGCGGATCATGAAAAATTCCCCAAAACGATTTACGAATAGGAATCGATGGTATGGTACCAATAAAAACGTCGCACAAGTCACTACAGAACCGTTTTATCCTATAGCGAAACAGGTTGAAAAGGAAAGTACGTGATGCGTATGACATCCGTGAGCAGGTGGTCATTTCAAGTAATCTCGCTCTCGATATGTGTGAAATGAAAGATTGGGCATCACTAATTGACATTGTCATGTCAAATCTAATTGTCAAAGATGGCAGAATTTTTGATTTTAAGTCGTAAATCGTTTTATCTCCTTTAATTGTTCATTATAAAACGTAGAATGTCCGTGTCTGACTGTTATTCGCAATTTGTTTATTAAAATATATTTATAATTATTATATACGTCCGATGTTTGTTGGTCCTAGGACCATTTACGACAATGTCCAAAACCTTCCCCTCCGTTTTTTTTGTATTTGCAGATGAAATATATTTTAAAAAATATAGCCTATGTCACTCCCACAATTAAGACGAACCTAACGACACCTCGTTTGTTAAAATCCATCAAGCCGTTTAGGCTACAGAGCGTGCCAAAGAAATAGACATACATACATACTATGGTAATACAACCAGTCATAAAGACCTTTAAGGAGTATGCATAAGTAGTACAATCTTTACACCCACACTTCTTTTAAGAATTTGCTTGAAGACCAATTCCACGAGAGGGGTCGTTAAATCTTGGTCCGTATAGAGGTTTTGTAAACATGTCTGCTAGTTGCACTTGTGCTGCAACTTGCTTAACAACTAGTTCTCCTTTTGATACACATTCTCTAATGTAGAAGTGCCTTAAACTAATATGCTTTGTTCGCCGGTGAAACTCATATGGCGGATTATTTGATAATTTCACAGCAGACTCATTATCAATACATAGTGTAACTTTTAAAGATTCTGTGTTGGATAGATCTGCCAAAAGTTTTTTCAACCACACTATTTCTTGTGTGGTCTCGCTTGCTGCTACTAGTTCGGCCTCTGTCGTTGACAGAGCAACTGAAGTCTGTTTCTGACTCTTCCAGGCAATAGCAGTGCCGGCATAAAGGCACACCATGCCCGTGGTAGAGTGCCCAGTCTCTGGATCTCCTCCATGATCAGCATCTGAGTAGCACATTAAGTCATCTGCTCTGGATTTACTCATTGGATAAAATGTTAGACCTTTATCGAGAGTTCCCTTAAGAAAGCGTAGAATACGCTTTACAGCCACAATATCCTCCTTACTAGGTTTTTCTAAATGCCTTGATGCGACAGACACTGCATAACAGATGTCGGGTCTCGTTGCGACCATCAGGTAAGTCAGTGCTCCGACACAATTTCGATATGGAAATTTCATGTCTACATTTCCATTACTCTCTTCCATTTTTGGCATCTTAATTGTCGGAGATGTAACTGGTTTGCAGTTTTCCATGTCAAATCGTTTTAGGACCTTCTTAGCGTAGGCTGTTTGTCTTAAGTTTATTGATCCGTCTTGGTTTTTATTTATTTCCATACCAAGAAAATATGACGCTGGCTTCGTGGTTATTTTGAAGTTTCTTTCAAGTTCATGTAAAAACTCTTGACCAGCGCTGTCAGTGGAAGCTACCAAGCCGTCATCAACATACAGTCCTACAATAACTTTTGAGTTTCCCTTGATTCTTACATACAAGCAAGGATCTGCCTCACTTCTATGAAATTGGGCGTCTATCAGAAATGTATGTATGCACTCATTCCAGCATCAAGACGTGTAGAAGTGTAGTATTGACGTGTAAAAGTGTTTGTACAAACCTACTTACAGAAATAAAATCATTTATCATTTATCATTTATCAAGGCGCCTGTTTTAAGCCGTAGAGGCTTCTCAAAAGTCGACATACTTTTCCTTTAGGTACATCAAGTCCATTCGGTGGTGCCATATAAATCTCTTCTTCCACTGTACCGTTTAGGAATGCAGTTGTGACATCGAATTGTTGTAAATTCAGATTTTCATTAGCTGCAATTCCCAGTATAGCTCTGATAGTTGTAAGTCGTGCAACTGGACTGAAGGTTTTATCATAGTCAATACCTTCGCGTTGGGAGAAACCTTTGATGACTAGTCTCGCCTTGTAACGTTCTATGGTTCCATCAGGGTTTCTCTTTATTTTGTATATCCATTTGCTTGGTAGAGCTTTTCTACCTTTTTGTAGTACGGCAAGTTCCCAGGTATTATTTTCCTTAAGTGAATTCATCTCGTTTTGCATAGCTTCTTCCCATTTTTCTCTATTTTCAGATGACATTGCTTCATTATATGTTTTGGGCTCAGTATTGTTGACTTCCAGCTCTGCCACCGCGTTCATAACAAAATCATCAAAACGTATTGGCTTGCGTATTAATGATTGATCACGCAAAGTTCTAGTTTCTGTTCGCTCTTCGGTGACTTCATTCTGAGGTGGCAGTAGTAGTTCTTCTTCTCCTGCGGAATGAATTTCATTTTCTTCAGAAATTGAATTATCATTAGTTCCTGTTTGCATTTCTGCTTCAGCCCAGACGTCTTCTTCTCTTTCGTGATTTTCTTGTATGTCTCTATTTATATTTTGTTCTAGAAATTCAATCTCGACATATTCTTTTTCTTTTCTTGTTTCATCTGTATTATTTTTACGAGAATTCTCTCCTTCCATTATGTCGTAGTAGAATTTCTGCATTATGTTTACATTTTTGGTTACAATCACTTTTTGCTTTGATGGTATCCAAATCCGGAAAGCCTTGGATATTTCGGAGTATCCAATGAAGACTCCAAGTATTGCTTTAGCGTCAAACTTATTTAAATTTTGTCTTCCTTTTAAAAGAACGAACGCCTTTGCTCCAAATCTATTAAAGTGCGCAACACATGGTTTTCTGCCAACCCATTTTTCAAATGGTGTTGCATTTCCAATTCTGTTGTTTGGACTTCTGTTTGACAGGTAGTTTGTTGTGTAGATGGCTTCGCCCCACAAATACATCGGTGCGTTAGACTCAATCATTAGACTTCTTGCCTTTTCCAGTAAAGTTCTGTTTTTCCTTTCCGCAATTCCGTTTTGATGCGGTGTATAAGGTGCAGATAATCTTCTGGTTATGCCATTTTCTTTTAAGAAATTGTTGAACTCATTGTTACAATATTCCGTGCCGTTGTCGGATTGTAGGCATTTAATTTTCTTTTCCATGAGGTTCTCTACTTCTGCTTTATAGACCTTGAACATATTTATGACTTCATTTTTAGTCTTTATGCAATATACTCGGCTATATCTAGTGAAGTCGTCAATAAAAGTGACAAAATATTTGTTTCCGGCACAAGAAGCTTTTGGTATCGGGCCACACACATCACTGTGTATAATCTGAAGTGGTTCAGAAGTGCGAGGCTCAGCACTTGGTTTCCCGATCGTAGCTTTCATTTTAGCTTTAATGCAGACTTCACATTCTTCCAGTTGTTCATCTATTTTGAAATCAAGCTCAATCAAGCTTTCATTCTTAAGTGCTAGTTTCATATCCTTATAGTTCATATGTCCCAGCTTTGAATGCCATTCAGAAATATTATTATTTTGAACATAATTGGCTTTTTCATCTTTTGCGTTTATCACATTCTTGGGAAAAATCGCATAGAGACCGTCTTAAGTTCTTCTTGCTTTCATCACAATGCCATATTTTGGATTTTTTACCGTAGCTTCATCCTTTTTGAAGAGTACTGTATTACCAGCATCTGTTATCTTCCCAATAGATAGAAGATTAGTACAAAGGTCTAGAATGAACAGCGTATTGTGTAGATATACTTCTTTATTTGTATTTAATAAGAGATCAACTCTTCCTTTTCCCAGTATGTTTGTATTGTGATCTTTAGATGCTAATTTCAGTATTTTATTCGTTTGTTCTATTTCATTGAAATATTCTTTGCTGTAGCACATATGTGATGTGCATCCACTATCCAAAATCCATTGTTTCTGGAATACTTCATTATTTGCTAATAAAGCTAGGCTATTGAATTCCTTTTGGTTATCTCTATTCCCTTTATAGTTGGGATTATTATTATTTTTGTTCTTATTTTTGTAATTTTTCCAGCAGTTCTTAGTCATATGCCCCTTTTTGTTGCATATTTTGCAGTATAAATTTGTTTTTGCATAGAACGATTCTTGTTCGCTTAGGCTTGTACTCGGATGGGTTCCTTGAGTGTTTTTCCGCGCTTGGAATTCCTCTATGATTTTTATTTTTAGTTCATCCGGTTTTGGAAGGTTATCACGGGATTCAATTGCAACTCTGAAGGTTTCAAATTCTGAGGAAAGGCTGTACAGCATCATAATACTTAACAAATCTTCATGAACGGTGACATTCATTTCTTCTAGTTTGTCTACAACATCCATAAAGATGTTTAAATGTTCCCTGATGTCATTACCTTTCTCATATTTTGTTAAGATTAATTGTTGCAGTAGTGTTGCTTTTCTCGCCGGACCTTTGCTGGCGTAAGTTCCGTTCAGTTTTTTCCAAATTTCATAAGCCGTTTTGCAGTTTTTAATTTGTTTTAATTCGGATGGCGAAATTATAAGGATTAATTCGCTGATGGCCAGCAGGTTGCCATCAATGTCTGGCTCACTTGCTTTTTCAAATTCTATTTTCTTTTCTGCATATTTCCATAGTTTTGCTTTAACTAAAACGGCTTTGGCTTGGATTGCCCATGTGTCGTAATTTTCTTTATTTAGGCTTTCTATTCTGTTCGACATCTTTTTACAATCCAATCGTATTATTAATTTTCCAAAGATTGTTAGAACAGTTATGTTTTTCTCGTTACTATGGTAATACAACCAGTCATAAAGACCTTTAAGGAGTATGCATAAGTAGTACAATCTTTACAGTCTGACATTTATATTTTTTTTCGTAAGGGAAGCATAGCACGAATCATGGCACGAATTTAGAGTTTTCTGTGTATTATTAGCTGCCTCAGATTCCTTTTAAAATAGGAAATTTTAATTTTAATTTATTA
Source organism: Lithophane semibrunnea (assembly GCA_947363905.1). NCBI lineage: Eukaryota > Metazoa > Arthropoda > Insecta > Lepidoptera > Noctuidae > Lithophane > Lithophane semibrunnea. The sequence goes on from OX376185.1 coordinate 23,211,709, forward strand.
GCAAAAATTCTGTGTCAAAAACCCAACAACTGTGTCAAAAAACTGAGTCGATATAACTTGACTAACATTTTGTTGACTGTGGTAGTCACTAGAACAATATGTGTCGCTTCGGAACTCACTTCACTTCGCAAGTAACTAGGTGATGCTTACAGAATGCAAAAGCAATGTCATCTTTAACTTTAAGCGAAGTGAGAGTGAATAGCGATGTGAGATGCGAGTTGTTGTTCGAATTTTACAGAATCGACCTGGATCACATGAACCGTACCTCACTGCAATATATTTTAGCTTCCCAAGTATACATTTGATAGAAGCTCGCTATATGTACGAGTTATCAAAAATTGAGATTGCGAGTGTCACATCGCGATGCGGGAGAGGTACGCGGCGCGGGGAGCAGCGGGGGTGGGACCGCGCGCGCGGCGCACTCTAGAGTTGGGTGGGTAGCACACCTTTTTAAAATGAGGTCGCGTCCACGGGCTTCAGAGGCTTTCGTCTGCGGCGCAATCAACACGAGGTCCAACTGCCTATTGTTACAGTTAAGGCTTCCTACAAACAGGCGCGATATCGCGAGCACGACAAGGGTTGCAATGCGTTGCACGGTTGCACTGAGCAAAGTCACAAGCCATGAAATATTCGTAATACACTGGCCGTCAAAACTAAGTATCACACTTTTAAAATTGCAATAACTTTTATATTACACAAGATATAATTTTCGAAATAAAAAGGATTGGAAATAGTACATTGTTGCATCGAGCGCAAACACATTCACTCACTCACACTGTCTGTTTGTCTGTCTGTCTGTCTGTCAGACGAGCCTTAGTAATAGGGTCCCGTTTTACCCTTTGGTTATTGAACCCTAAAAACAGTGCATTAATGAAAAATAGTGCAACAATTCATACAACTTTACTGCACTGTTTTGGTTCTAAGCAAACAATACGTCCTTTGTGATCGGTTTTGTAGTGAAAATCCAGACGTATATCTATCTATCACGAGATCGGGCGGTTAAGCACAGAATTAACATTGGATGGATGAAATGGCGGCAGGTCACGGGAACAATCTGCGACTCCCGCATCCCCTTAAACTTAAGGGGAAGATATATAAAACAATGGTTAGAGCTGAGCTGTCTTGTATGGATCAGAATGTTGGGCCACAAAAGGGATGAATGAAAGGCAATTGCATGCAGCTGAGATGAGAATGTTAAGAGGGATGTGTGGTGTTATACGAAGGGCAGGAGAATGATGATAATGGGTCAAGAAAATTCCTTAACTTCGGTGTCCTAGTAGTAATACTTATTTACTCCAAACTGACTTACAATTTATTGGCAAAAGTCGTGTAAGTAGCAAAGGTTCTCATTGGAAAGCTCTTCCCATTGGTGTAAATCTTATGGCTATTGGTCTAAGAAAATTCCTTAACTTCGGTACCAAAGTAGTCACTTATGATTTACTTATGATTGTGAAAATTCATCGTCGTGTAATAGAAATGAACATCGTGTACCGTTATCTATACTTATACTTATTTACTTATCTATACTAATACTAATCTTTAATTATACTTACGAGTACTAATATTATAAAGCTGAAGAGTTTATTTATTTGTTTGTTTGAACGCGCTAATCTCAGGAACTACTGATTGGAATTGAAATTTTTTTTTTGTGTTGGATAGTCCATTTATTGAGGAAGGTTATAGGCTATATAACATCACGCTACGACCAATAGAAGCGGAGCATAAATGAAAAATGTTGCAAAAACGGAAAAAAATATTCCTTTTTGAGAGCTTTTGGTGCGAGTTGGAATTCTCCTCTGATAATTACATTATAGCATGGGAGTTAATGGAAAACAGATTCAATAATAACATTTTACTTGTGCAAAACCATGTAAAGGCTTTGTTTTCTATTACGTCAATTAATAAGGAATCATCGAGTCAAATTCGTAAACTTATAGAATAGAATGTTTCTTTATTAGAGTATCATGACTCAAAAATGGTTATAGATACCGTTCTCAAAAATTTACGTTCCCTCAAGAACCTCGGTGAACCGACTGAGTCTTGGGACACCTTGATTATTTATTTAATTACATCTAAACTTGATTCAGTTACCGAAAGAGAATGGGAGACTCATAAAAGTTAAATTATAAATAGTCAGAACCAGTCGAATTCACGTTTATCTCTTGATTACTTTTCTTAAAAATAGGGCTGACGTACTAGAAACTATTAATTTAGCACATAGTATCCGTATTCCGTCGGTAGTTTGTTGATGCGAATGGAATGTGAAGAAGTGGTCGCTGCCTGAAGCTTACGCGATGGGTTCGCAGTAATATTTTGAAGAGAAGTTGGGAACAATCGAGGGAACTATTCAATTCTAAATTCTTTATTGAATTACATAATGTTGTTAAAACAGTTGGTAGGCTTAAAATTAATGGTACAATTATGGACCCCGTCGGGCACAGCATAGTAGGAGAGAGGAGGAAGAGCGCTTTGTTTGTAACTATTGGCAATATTTAACAAAAAAGTAATATCATTAGCATGGCGTCTGTTTTCCAACGGTAGAAAATTGTATTTTTGTTTAAAAAATACAATTTGTAATCTGTTGAGCATTGCTTTGTGTTATAATCTAAATATCTTATTCTGGATGTTTTCTATTCTTGACTTATACACGTCGTATTTTGGGTTCCACACTTGAGATGCGTATTAAGAGTCCCTATCAATTTCGGCGCGCTACGAGTTTAGGTAACTATTGGAGCGCAGTGTGTCTGTGTGCGGTCGACGTATCGCTGACAGTCGTAGTGTGCGCTGTGCGCACGGTGCAGCGCGAACTAATAATCTTGGTCCGTAACTGCTATTATTAGGAGTTTTTACTTACTGGGTTCCGTAATACTGGATGGATTTTATTTTGTGATTATGACGTGCTATGTTTATACCCTATAAAAATATGGTTACCTAGTATGGCATTCACTGAAGTAAAAGCAAACTATAAAGTGTGACCAGCGTATATAAGGTAAGTCTGAAACTAATTACACGTGTTATTGTACTCCTTTATTATTTAGATTAATTAGACCTTTATTCCTTATTAGTCCTTTATCCTTTATTATTTACATTTATGTAACTATAATTATTACTATGTAAAAAATTAAAGTAAAATACAATAGACGTAGATATATTTAGTTACCTATTCCACTTGACTATTCTCCAAGAGTCATAAAAACCCCGTAAGAAATCGACACGTGTTTCACCTCTCAACGAGACATCCTCAGGATGACGATTGACCAATTGCAAACCAGAACGCGACGTGTTACCACACCGAGCGCTGGACGCAAATTGAAACTTAAGTTAAAGTCACTTTGGTTCCAGCGTTCGAGTGGTTTAGAAGATAGGAGGGAACAGATGAACATACATACATATATACCGATCAAAATCATAACCCTCCTTTTTTCTTCGCCGTAGTCGGGTAAAAAAGAATTATCGTGTGTCCCGATCCTTTTCGCTCATCGATGATGTTCCAGGTAGCATTTGATTTTCGGCAGATTTCTGCCTATTTAATTCTCTACAAATATAATTAACCCATTATTAGATTAAAGAAATAATAGTAAACTACAACAATTTTCTTAATTAGTAAGATGATGGCAAAAAATATTATTTACCAAAGAACTGCACGTGCCTTCCGTGTTCTTTTAACTTTTCTCTTTTTATTACCCGTCATTCTTCCGTGATAATAAAGTTCAATTATTCAACCCATTTTCTAAAAATTAAACACTATTATACTGTAAGTATAATACAAAACATTAATATGTATAAATATCATTAGCAAATCACAAAGTGTTACACCATACATTATATAGGTACTCACAGTCTCAAAACTGGTAAAAAAGTACGCCCGATTCCGCGAATTACGTCGGGAACGGCGGCAGCGGCGAACGTCACAGGCGACACAGGTCCGACGTTGAGAAGCCCTCGGGCGCGACTGATTGCCTCGAGCGAGCGCATCGGTTTATAAGGCATTATTTAGATCTTTTATTATAATTAAATTAGTAGTCAAAAATAAAATATAAAAACTGAATTTGGTAGATAAATAACTAAAATTTTAAAATATTTAAGAATTATTGTTAATATGTAACAAATTCTTACGCGTAGACGACGATTTTGCACATGGTATTATTGCGTTTTTTCAGCGTGGATCACATTTTTTTTCAAGTACTAATTCAATAAACTTTGGAAAAATTATCAGTCGTCTAACTAATATACTATATGCCCAGTATTTAGGATTTTTCTCAGATTGATATTTGCTACCAGTAAGCTATGAAAGCAATTGAAAAACCAAGTGTTTCACGCTTACGTAAAAACGTGTGTTAGATTTTTATTTTTCGTAATTTATATTGAGTAGTTAGTTTTAATTTTATTAGTCGACTTACTAGTTAAACAAATGATGAATAATTTTGCATTTAAAAACAAAACAGATATCTTAAGGATATTGAGACATTGGCTCCGAAAAAACTTGAATTTTCTGTTTTTAGACCGCGAAATTGATAGGGGCTCTTAAGAACGTATTCAGAACGGTATAATACTTTCAGTGTGCTAACTGATGTCCCACAGTCATGATTAGATCAAAATCTTAATTCAGTCAGACCATGAAGCCATAGTACTTTGAAGCAGATTTTCCGTATTACTTAGAATTCAATAACGTGCATTTTAATATCGGGCTTCAAAAGGCAGCTCAAAGAACTAATCTCGTTAGAGTGAACTTGGTAACGCAAGCCTTAGAAGGCAAATAATAAATTGCTGCAGACTAGAAAATTCTGAATGAAAAATGTAATGTCGACGCACTGGATATTACTCTTAATCGGGAGAGCTCTGAGGTACAGAAATGCATAAAGACTGTAGTGTGCTGTTTAGTGAAAAGAGACATAACTCGACTTGTAGCAGTTTTGAGTTCTGTATACAATCTTGAAGCTTGAATTTGATTTGATTTTTTTATCTAATCGGTTTAACTCTATCTATTATAGAACGGGAAATAAGTTTCGTGCTTAATACAAGTTGCATTCTTGGTTAATTTTGATGACAATCTATATTATTTATCTATACTAATAATTATTATAATTAATTAACATCATTAAAATGAAAAAACCAAAACATCATACAAAAATCAAGAATGACGCTGTCAAAGGACCCTCCACGCAAATAAATTACAGATAATTATACTCGTAACATTGGTATGGACTTCAAAACATCATGTTGACGAGATCAGCAGCCCGCCGCGCAAGTCTACTGCCTCCGGAATTGTCGCTCAGTTCCGCCTCGCCGCCGCCGGAACCTAGCCCCATCGTGAGTGCTGTAATACCGGCCGTTGCAGTTGCGTCGAGCTTGAGCGACGAATATTTTTCCCCGCCGACGTCACTAACACCCGTACGTCAGCAGGGGAGAGGCCGGCCACCGAGGACCTTTTCACAGTAAGTAGCCAGTGCAACGCCCGATTGAGGAGCGCTCTGGAGGATGCGTTTCGCAATTATAGACACACCCCGACCGAACTTAGACCCCGACTACCACGCTTACCTATGCACAAGAAAAATAGGGCGCTGGTGTGTGCCTTGGACTCGCAGTTTAAAAACTTTTTCAAGAGCAGCGAGGATCTCGTTGATACACACTCGATCCTGTATTGCGCGGCTGTTGCGGCATGTCGTTTAGCTAACGTCAAGTTCCCAAACTGTGACAGAGCTACTCGACCAAAACCAGCCGTACCAGCCTGGCAATGCAGGATCGAGCGCCGTATCGATGGGGCCAGGGTACTCATCGGCAAACAGCTTCAGGGAGGGCAATACACGACCACGAGTGATGCGCTTTGTGAGACGGGCATTCTCGGGGACAGGAATCAGTCCTCCAGAATACATGTCCCGTGTCACAGAGCATCGACTTCCTTTAGCAGAAAGTCTGTGCATGGGCGAGCGGTATTCGGCGGTATAAGCGGCGGGTTGACCGATACACGCAGAATTGCATGTTCCAGAGCGATGAGAGGTGGGTATATAGAGCTTGGGAGCGACCTGAACAAAATGTGGCGGACGTGTGCCGCCGGGTGATGCCGCCACGAGCGCATTCTGGCGAAGCATCTGGTCGGTGCCCGTCTGTCACGCTGAGGTTGACTGGATACAGGATGTCAAACGAGTGTGTGAAACTATGTATACCAGAAATGGAAGCTGTATTTATCTCTCCACTGGACGTAGCCACAACAGTCCGTCCTTTACCGAATTGGAAATCACCGGGACCGGACGGACTGCACAACTTCTGGTTAAAATGGCTGACTAGTTCACACACTCGCCTGGCATCTCAATTCCAGTCATCTTTAGAGTTTGGGTCGCTACCGCAATTTCTAACAACAGGCGTTACCCACCTGCTCCATAAGTCAGGTCAGTCAGTTTGTTATTTTATTTTGCTCAATTAAATTTAGAGCATTAACTTGTGCAATATTAACTAATAATGTGTTAAAAATAAGGACTAAAGTGGAGTGAACTGTTTTGGTGGAAATAATACGCGAGCGTGACATCGCGTCGTCCGAGAACGCCGAGGTAGGCACTTCCTCACCTGGAGGGAAAGAGACGGGCTGCGTAAAAGGCATAATTCGTCTCTGTCGCGCCGCTGTGAACCGCGAAGTGCTCGGTTTGATCATCAAAATTTGAATTGTTGTTCGCGATACCTACTAATAAAAATGTCTAATAATTGTGGCGCTTGTGCTTCACCTATAATTGATGAGTACATGGAATGTGCCAATGATAAATGCATGAAGAGGTATGATATAGCCTGTCTCGAAATAAATAAAGATGCGTTTAAGGCGTACACCCAGACATATATAAAGAAATGGTTATGTCCGGAATGTATCTGTGCTAGGCCAAAAATACGCAACAGTGAAACCCCGGTCCGCATTAACATACCAAACCCTAATGCTATCACACCGGTAAACAATTTAAGCAGTCAGCGCGAAAGTCGGACTCAGTATTCACCCATAACAATGGATTCTGATTCCCTACTACTCCAAGAACTGAGGGAATTTAAAGCTGATATGATAGCTCGCATGGACAGTCAGGCAAATGCGATATCGCTTCTCAATCAATATTCCCAAACAAAAACTGAGTTGGCCAACATAATTAAAATGATTGGGGTACTCGAAGAAAAAGTAGAAGCTCAGTTAACTAAACTAACTCAGTACAACCAAACCCACAAAATAGCAGCTGATGTTCCCCGAAATCCTCCCTCTCCATCTTCTTTTGCCGAGGTCGTAAGTCAACAGAATAATTCTATCGCTTCCAAGAAATCGCTTCATACCTACGTCAAAACTCAAAAGGTAAACAAATGTGGAGCCACGAGATCTGCCGAAATTTTACCAGAAAAAGCTTCGTGTAGTACTAGCTCACTACTACCAAACGAGGAAAAGGAGAAGATCGAATCAGGATGGGCGACTGTTCAAAACAAAAAAAAAATTACAGGCAACCTAAAGAGGTCAGAGTGGGTACAAATACAGAGTTGAAGGCGATTCAAGTTAGTGATCGTAAAAAATATCTACATGTTTGGCGATTGCATCCGGATACCAGGCAGTAGCCGATCACGTGAAAAATGTATGTGGACTAGGTGTTCAAATAAAGGTGGACAAAATCAAACACAAAATCGTGAGAGATTGTTCGTCGTTTGTTGTTGGAGTACCAGAAAAGTGTTTTGATAAGTTGAACCAGGCCGAAATCTGGCCAATGAATGTAGAATTCAGTGAGTGGATATGGTTTCGGAACTCAAATAGAACAAAATCAAACATATTATAGCCATAACAGCAACATTGAAATGTATTATCAAAATGCAAGAGGTCTTCGTACAAAATTAGAAATCTTTAGAAATAACATATTATCATTTAATTCTGACTTATACGCTATAACGGAATCAGGCTGCAATGAATCCATTCAAGACGCAGATTATTATCCCTCAAGGATATAAAATAATACGTTGTGATCGAGTAGATGGGCGTAAGCAGGGTGGAGCGTTTCTCGTGGCCACACACCGCTTCGAGCTGCGACGGGTACTTGTCTCGGACGCGTCGATAGACGCCTGCGAGTTTGAAATTGTTTGTGCAACGGTTCAGCTGAAGAATAGATTTTTGTTTTTATGTTGCGTTGTTTATATTCCTCCTGGGAGTTCGGAGAATGATTATATGATTTTGTTTAGGGTAATAGAAAATATGTGTAATAGATATAGACAAATGATAGTTATTGGAGATTTTAATTTACATTCTTGTCCGGTAAATATTAGCAATTATTATGAATGCTTTATGTCATATTGCGAGTTCACTCAAGGTAACATGGTACCAAAGGTCTTAGGCCGACACCTGGATTTGGTTCTGAGTACGGGTTTTAGCGGAGAAGTGTCAGCGGTGTTGGCGGGCGAAGCGCTCGTTCCTGTAGACCCGTACCACCCGCCATTAGCGGTGTGCGTGCGCCCCGCACCCTCAGCCCCCGCGCCTTCCCCGCCTTCGCTCGCTGCAGAATCCCGCTTTGACAGCGCGTGCAATAACAGACCGCAGTGGAATTTTTATAAAGCAGATTATCAATTATTGTATTCGATATTAACTTCTGCTGACTGGAGTACAATGTATGAAATGCATGACTTGGAAGACCTTTTAAAATTTATTTTATGTGAAATTAGGCCGTATTTTAGACGAATGTGTACCAAGGAAAAAGTTTACCCGGGAAAACTCACGTTATGGTACATATCCCGAATGGTACACTGCAGAAATTATTAAAGAGATCAAAATTAAAGCAAAACTTCACAAACTATTTAAAAACTCAAAACGTGATTGTGATTACGAAGAATACGCTAAATGTAGCGCCCGGATAAAAAAGTCTATAGAAATTGCTCACAAAATCCATAAAAGTAAAATTCAAAATCAGTTCGCTAAAGATCCAAAATCATTCTGGCAATATATTAGGTTAAAAAAAAGTAGAGTGAATAGGCAAAGTATTATAAAAGATGGGAAAAATCTCACTGATGAGCAGTGTGCTAGGGAATTCGCAGAATTTTTTGAGTCGGTATACAGTCAGGAACCACAGCAACTAGACGTTCAGGCGGCGATGGCAGAGTTCGGCAGTGCTACCAGTGCACGGGTACATATAGAGACCTTGAGTCTCAAAGATGTGCAGGATGCGCTGGCGAACCTCAAGCCAAAACGATCATCTGGCCCTGACGGTATACCAGCGTTTCTCTTTAGAGATTGTGCTAGAGTTTTAGCAAACCCGCTGCATTACATATATAACACGTGCTTAAAGCAATCGACGTTCTCGGATCAGTGGAAGACTACACGTGTCGTTCCAGTACCCAAGGGTAAAGCAGGTCCAGATGTCAGCGGTTATAGACCAGTCGCAGTGTTGTCGACGCCGGCAAAAGTTTTTGAAGCCGCTATTCAACGCTGCATACAGGGGCAAGTCCGAGCGCAACTGTCGGACGCGCAGCACGGCTTTCGCAGCATTTCCACCAACCTGCTTAACTTCATGGCACAGGTTATACGATGATAGTCGATGCTGGAGTACAGGTAGACGCGGCGTACTTTGATTTTGAAAAAGCCTTTGACAACGTGGACAATGATGTCTTATTAAGAAAGCTGGCAGATGTAGGATGTACGCCGCACTTGCTGTAGTTCTTTGTCAGCTATATGAGAGACCGTTAACAGTACGTTGACTACTATGAGTACGAGTCGAGGCCGTACTTCACCAGGTCCGGAGTAAGCCAGGGCAGCAATTTGGGACCTCTTGAATTTATCATAATGATAAACAGTTTGCCGGAGGTCGTCAGACATGGCTCATGTTTATTGTTCGCAGATGACCTCAAGTTGCTGCTCGAGGTAAGGGATGAGTCAGACTGTGAGCGACTCCAGGGTGACATTGATAGAGTGGTGAAATGGAGCCATGACAATAAGCTGTACTTCAACGCGTCCAAATGCTCGGTAATATCCTTTGGTAGTGCGCGCACCCCTATCAGCTATGAGTACAAAGCAGAAGCGATACCCATGCAGCGAGTAACGCAGGTGCGGGATCTAGTGGTATATCTCACTCCAGATCTTACGTTTCGCGAGCATGTCATTAAGATATGTAAGAAAGCGTACAGAAACCTCAGCTTTGTACTTAGGCAGTCACAGAGGTTCACTAATATTACGACTATAAGGGTATTATACGACGCTCTAGTCAGGAGTCACTTGGAGTATGGTGCGGTGATATGGGCTCCACATGAAGCCAAGTACTCTATCATGGTGGAGCGCGTACAGAACAAGTTCACGCGTCACCTGTACTTCAGACTGTACGGGGTTTATCCATTGTACCCTCTGATGTACCCCACTCTGTTTGTACTGGGCATGGTCGGGTACAATGAGTTAAGGGTGCGACGACAATTTATTCTTGTCGTCTATTTAATTAAATTACTCCGGGGCAAGGAGCACAATCCGGGAGTGCTTCAGTGCTTGCGGTTTTCTGTTCCAGACCGCTACGTGTGGAGGCGGCGGCGCCCGCCACTGCTGGCTGTGCCAACTGCCCGAACCAACATTGCTGGCCAAAGCACCTCTCACGCGAGCAATTCGTACTGTTAACGAAATTCAGAATAGGTTGGACATTTTTTCGTGTTACTTTAGTGAAAAAAAAGTGGCAATACTGCCCGAGTGACATGTCAAATTTTTGTTCCGTATTTTAAAATTAATTTTAATTAGTAATTAAGTAAAATTAAGGTGTAATTTTATGTTTAAACGTAATATAACTGCATAAAAACTCAGGACTATTGTTTTCCTGTAAATTTAGTTACGTGAAACACAGTGTTTGGTTACATACCGGTAACCTAAAATCAACAGCTGACGCTCGAGCCACGGATTTAAACGGGGAGTATTGCTTTACTTTTACATTTTAATAGCACACAATCGTCACTTTACCTCTGTTATACGTCTTCGTTAAGTCTAACATAAATAGTTCGGCTGATTAACACTCTGCATTGTCTAAATCGCATCGAAGAAACCGAAACTGGCTAAACTTTACTTTAACATCCATCGAGTTGGGAGTCCATATTTTTTTTACAGAAAGACCATATTATTAGAAGCCTCCACGTAAAGTTTTAAGTTGCGGAGACAAATGGTTTACGAGGAAAAACATAAAACAAAATCGTAGAAATTAGAGCAATATTTTGACACTTTTGACATTTTGTCTCGCCTTGAACGTTTCGTTTTAAGGAAGGTCAACGCACTAAAATGTTTTACTTCATATTAATTATGAAATAAATACGTATATTTAGTGATTTAGCTACTTTTGATGCATATTTCACTATATGAAATTTATTTCACTGATTTAGATTAGTGTTATTAAATTAACACTTATAATCATTTACCGACTATTGGCGATATGTGAAACCAAACGTAAAACGAAACGATTTTGTGTTGTCATTGTCAGTATTGTCACTTCACATAGCCATTCAGGCGCAGGCGCCCCGGCTTCAGTTGTTACCTAAGACTTCTTCAAAATTGTATGATCGGGTATAATATAAATAATAGGTCTTTACCTATTAAATTGCCGTTCTGCAGTACTGGCCATTTCAAATCAAAATAATTTTTGTTTGGCTAAGAATTCTAATTTCAAATTAATTTTATTTTAAAAACATGGAATTCTTTTTTCAAAAGAAGTCATTGGTTTGATGATTAGTGTTACATTTTCATCGCATTTCAATCTTTTTCGTCATCATGGATACGTTAAAAATTCGAGTAATTATGGAATATGAGTACCGTCGTGGCAGCAACGCGGCACAAGCGGCACGCAACATCAACGACGTTTACGGAGCTAACACTACAAACCAACGCACCACTTGTTATTGGTTTGCTCGCTTCCGTTCTGGAAATTTCGACCTGAAAAATAAACCTCGCGGTCGTCCGAAGACTTTGGTCGACAATGACGAATTAAAGGCGATTGTGGAAGCTGATGATACACAATCTACGGCTGAATTAGCAGCAGCTTTCGACGTTAGCGTCAAAACAATATTGGTCCATTTGCGTCAAATTGGCAAGGTAAAAAAGCTTGACAAATGGGTGCCCAACGAACTCAATGATCGCCAGCGCGAAGTACGCGTCGAGGCGTGCCTTGCACTGCTCAACAGACACACAAATGAAGGAATTTTGAACCGCATTGTTACTTGCGATGAAAAATGGATTCTGTTTGATAACCGCAAGCGCTCAGCAAGTTGGTTGGATCCTGGTTCAGTACCTAAACAATGCTCTAAACGAAAACTTACCCCTAGAAAAGTGATGGTCACTGTTTGGTGGTCTAGCGCCGGTGTGATTCATCACAGCTTCTTACCAAACGGGGTGAGCATTACTGCAGATGTGTACTGTGAAGAACTGAACACAATGATGGAGAAGCTGGCACATCTCCAACCAGCATTGGTCAATCGCTCGTCTCCGCTGCTCCTGCACGACAACGCGCGACCTCATACTGCACAGCAGACGGTCTCCAAGTTGCAAGAACTGGGGTTGGAAGCTCTCCGTCATCGGCCCTACTCACCAGACCTTGCGCCTACAGACTACTACTTTTTCCAAAATTTGGATAACTTCTTGGCGGGAAAAAAATTCAATACCCTTGAGGCAGTACAAAATGCCTTTGAAGAATTTGTTGCCTCCCGTCCAGCTGATTTCTTTAAGAAGGGCATCAATAAACTGCCACTGCGTTGGCAAGGATGCATTGATTGCATGGGTGATTACTTCGATTAATAAAAATAAAAAATACATGAAAAAAATTCGTTTAAATTTTTTCATACATAACGGCAATTTCATAGGTAAAGACCTAATATATTATCCTTTATCCTTCTAGGGTGGATCTGATATGGTTGATCAGGTAAGAAGGCTGTTCTTTGACAGTTTTTTTGTAGTTGGACTTGGGGCACCCCGGCTCGGACAGGTTAGGTTCTAGATGGGGATGTCGGGGTCTAGTGAGCGAGCGAAGCGAGCGAACAGACCCTGCCATTCCCATCGAACCACAAGTCGACTCCGTACACCCCCCCCCCTCCCTCCCCCCACTCCCACCCCTTAAATCGATGGATGTTAAAGTAAAGTCCTACACCGAAACTTAGCGAAGATTCTGTTATTCTCAATCTGATTTTTATTATAATTACGACAATAACAACGTTTATGATCATTATTTTTGCATTTTCGTTATATTTTAACATCAAATAATACTTGCAAATCTAGGAAAATCTAGGTCAACCTACCCACATAAGGAAAAGTAAAATCCTAAAGAAATAAAAGGATGAACATTTTACATTAATTTTGATATTTAAAGCTTTGATTACTCGTATATCTCCTCAAGCCAATTAAGTAACAGCCTACCTTATTTCACCACTGATCAACGCCAACTTCTCCCTTTTTTCCCATTAATTTCCACCTTTATTTTATTTTATTTGTCTGTCCTACTTGTTCTCACCGTTTCTTTATTTTGATTTCAGTAACAAATCCTGAAACCATGCCTGTGATGACCCGTAAGGCTACTGCTCAGGATATGGAGCTTAAATTGAGAATGGCCCTCCAAGAACTTGAAGCATCTAAACTCCAATGTAAACAGCTGTTACAAGAGAATGATGAAAGTGAGGAGGAAGTCAAGAAGATAGTTAACAAAAACTCAAGTCTTAAACGGGAGCTAGTAGACCTACATCAGCAATATCTTGATGTTGTTGATGAACGGGATCAACTGAAGGTGATCACGGATGGTTTCAGCAACTGTAGTCACTTGTATGAGGAGGCTTTAAGCAAAGTTAGGGACCTAAAAGACGAATTAATGCAAGCTAATAGTCATATTATTCAGTTGGAAAAAGAAAAAGAATGTACTCAGGTTAAAGAAACTAACCTCTTATTCAACGAATTATTAAATACTAATTGTAACCCTCATTCCATTACAACTATTGACCTTACTGAAGATTCCATGCTGAAACAGAATTACAGTTATAAAGTTAGCCTTAGGAAAATGAAAAAATATGTAAAATTGAATAGAATAATTTAAAAATGTAATCGAATTAGAAAACAACAACACTTTTCCAAAAATATTTCACTAAGAAAAGAACGTGTTGATTTACTTAATAAACTAAACAATTATCAAATCAAATTAGAAGACAGCAAAAAAATCTATGAAATTGATACGCAGCGCTTACAGTCTGACATACAGTTACTTGAGGGAAGACTTAGTTCCCTTTACATTAAATATGTGGGCTCTCAGAACCAAATTAAAGAACATATTCTTGCTGCAAATGAGTTAGTTATGTGTCAGTGTAGTTATCAGAATGTTTTAAACCCTGAAGATGTCCAGTCTCAGGCAATGGAGGACCCGTCCCAGACTGAGAGTTTATCTGGTATTATACAAGATCTACTTACACAGGGTTGCGGAATAGTCCGAAAGGGATACCAGGACCCTGGCAACAGGCAACTGAAGGAACACGGGTGGGTTTTAGTCAGTAAGAGTCTGGAGTCTGACACGCCCTTCCGCTCCGCCCAGAGCGGGAGAAGTCATTTGATGATTTCCCAACGAAAAAAAAAAAAAAAAGGGTCTACCTACAAACAAATAATGGCATCAGTAACAGGAAATGTGTTCAATCCTAAAACCAACATTACTGTATTTGTAGGTAATAGTTCTAAGGTCAAAATAGAAGAAATAACTGATTGTGATTGCTAGGACAGATAGGTTAATACAGCGAATTCAGAATGCCTGTATTCGTTTCTGCGTTTATGTCCCTCGCAGGCAACATGTGACACCATACATAAACCAACTCAGTGTATTAAAAATGGCTGCCAGGCGAAAGCTTCATTTAGCGAATTTAATGTTTGGCATTGTAACAACCCATAAGCCGCACTATTTATATGAAAAACTCACTTGGCGACAAGCTCATTATAAATATGGTCTTCGTTCTGTGGTCGGCCCGCTAACCATGCTGCGACATAGAACCGCAGCATTCAGAGGTAGCTTCAGGTTTGCAGCCACACGCTGCTGGAATGACCTTCCACCACCAGTGCGTGACCTAAAAACAATACAGTTATTTAAATTTAGGCTCAAAAAGTTACTGTTGCATGTACAACTCTCTGAACAATAAGTTTTAAGTTTCAACTCTCATTAAATTATTCTTCTTTCTTTGCTCACCTCATCCATGTTTATCGCAAAAATTATATTATTCTTTATATTGTTTTTTAATGATCCATTTACAATCTAATCTCAAATTTATATTCCAATAATGGTATTATTTACTTTAGTTGTGTTGTCAACATTCAGAGGTAGCTTCAGGGTTGAAGCCATGCGCTGCTGGAACGACCTTCCACCGCCAGTGCAAGACTGAAAACAATAGTCACTTAAATTTCGACTCAAGAAGTTATTGCTGCAATAGAACTTCATTTTATATTCCAATAATTGTATTCACCTTAGTTGTGTTGTTCTTATATGTATCTCTATTTGTGAGTCGGACTGTATTTCTTCGGTCAGTGGGTCGTCTTGGGGGCGGAATTTGTTTATCTTATTCTTCTTGCCTTTCCTGTTTTTGGAGCTCCAGAGCTCTATAAATTATAAGCTATAAGTTGGCATGCCGGTCACCCTCCAGTTTCCAAAGTTTCCAAAGTTTTGTTTTCTCATTGG
The DNA here is from genome assembly GCA_947363905.1 of Lithophane semibrunnea. Taxonomy (NCBI): domain Eukaryota; kingdom Metazoa; phylum Arthropoda; class Insecta; order Lepidoptera; family Noctuidae; genus Lithophane; species Lithophane semibrunnea. The sequence continues at coordinate 23,227,347 of OX376185.1, forward strand.
GTCCATCTCATCTCATTTCACATTCACTTAAAAACGCATTTTAAATTACTGACACATAACTTTCACAATAACACATTACATCACTGGCCATTTTGTAATATATTACATCATATTCATAACTCTTTGGTTTGGTGCATGTTGGGTGTAAGTACGTCAAGAGGACGCTTCAAAGTGTTGCCAAAACACAAAACGCATCACGGAGGATGATATTCTCGTTTACCCATTTCTTTTATTTATTTTTATTTTTATATATATATTTTTATTTTTATTTTAATTTTTTTATACTATTAGATATTAATATAATATATTTTATTTTTTATTACAGTGCGCTGTACCGGTACAGCGTTCTGATAATGGTTTGCCGCACCGATCGACGTCATTACGTCAGCGCCGGCTGTCGCTGAAAACCAGCGCTGGGGCTCTGTTTCGCATAGGGTCGCAGCATAATGCTGAGCGATAGCCGTTTTGCGTGGATGTGACGCATGTTTCCCCCAACCTTTTTTATTTTTACTTTGTGGTTATTTTCTTTTTTTGTTTTTTGCGTCATATTTACCGCAAATAAACGTTTTTTCTTTCTTTCTTTCTTTCATTGTGTAACTGGGTTGTTAAAGCTAAATTGTAGTAAAATAATATTGTGTGCATTCCAATATTTTGAAAAATTGACAAAAAGACAAAATAATTATATTCATATGCTTAATAAGCATATGCAATTCTTAGTTAGCCATTATAGTGACAAGCTTGTATTTCTTGACACCAACACTTTTGTGGAAACTTTAAAGTCAAGTTAGTTTTAGACACATAATAGCAAGGCTATTAGCTTTTTATATTATATAAACTCAGACATAAATAGTATGTCGAAGTCTTGTATTATTAACACCACAATGATTAGTAATAATACTAATAATAAGGTGGTGAAACTGAAAGAATGTAGCTCAAATGCTATAAATAGTTTTATAAATTGTACGAAGGAGTACATTGTACATATAAGAATATACTTATAACTAACAACAACAAGGTGTTTTCTTGCTCTAATATAAGTAATTATCAAAAAGGAGATCAGCAGAATGCCTTGAAATTATTTCATCAAAATATTCAAGGTATTTCTTCCAAATTATTAGAAATTGAAATGCTTTTAGAAAAAACACAGTTTGAGACTGTTTGTTTTACTGAACATTGGCTAAAGGATTACCAAATGCTAATTAATTATAAGAACTACAGTGTGGGCAGTTGTTTTAACCGTAAATCTATGCTACGCGGAGGTTCTCTGATCTTGATAAAAAATTGTTTAAAATCTAAGCAACGTAATGACATAGTTGGATTATCAGTTGAACATTGCATCGAACTGTCCTGTGTTGAGCTGGATAAGCATATCGTAGTGTGCGTGTACAGACCCCCTAATTATCAGAACTTTTCCTTATTTGAGTCAATAATGGAAGATGTGCTAGCGAAAGTTGCATCCAGTAACAAACCCGCAATTATTTGTGGTGATTTTAATACTAATATTCTGGAAAATAATTCAAATAGCTGTAGAATGTTAAGCTTTTTTAAATCGTTCAATTTATCGAATGTTTTTACAGAACCGACTAGAGTAACTCCAACTTCTGCTACTTGTATCGATAATGTCTTCTGCGATTGTGATTATTTAGATAAAGCCATCGTAAACTATTTGCCGTCTGATCATAGTGGACAAACGGTAACTTTTAAGTTTAAAACACCAATGCAAAAAATGCAAATACAATTTAGACCGATTACAACAGGCAAATTAAATAGATTCAATAGTACCCTAAATAATAAGTTAAATGCCCTGGGCCAGAATATGGACGATGCAAACAAATTGTATGAGGATTTCTTTTCAGTAGTGCACACTGGAGGGAGAGGCGTGTAAATAGCCGTGTATCCTATGCGGTATGAGGACTAGAAAAATCTTCGCGTGGAGTGCGCGCCGATTCAAGATGCCTATTTTATTTTATTCCCAGGGTGATTGGTGGCGGTAAGGTGGCGTATGTAGCTAAACCCCAGCAAAATAATGCAAAAGCGGTACCTAGATGAGCTTCTTATTCAGTGGCAAATCCCCAAGGATTACGGGATAATACACATAAGTTTATAGTTTCAGCGGGTGCGGATGAATTAAGATTTAAAAGGTTTTCATGGAGCCATTTTATTGCGTACGATGGCGCGCACGCACTTTTCTCCAGTGACAGCTGTCATTGGCTGTCACTGGCCGCCCATTCCTCCTGATGCCCCACCCACATGTCCGCGGCAACATTATGCCAAAGGTCGGCTACAGACACTGTTTTCACCGCCCACAATCCAGGATAAAATCAAAGAATTTAAGGGACGATAACTTGCCACACCATACTCCCCGCCTTGGAAGGTCCAGAGCTTTCAAAACTAATGATATATATGCGGAGCTGATGTGGTTGAGAGGAAGAGATAAAGCATCAAGAGAACCCTAAGCGGCAATCCGAAACACCATTACTAAGAAACAGCGTTCGGAATTAATTATCAGATTCCTAGGAATGCAGTTGCGGTTTGATTTGAAGATTAAGATAGAGTTGAATTAATTAAACTAAACTAAATTATGTAATTGCTATTGAGAAAGTATACTATACATAAGTTATATGATCTAAATTAAACTGCGTAAAATAATATAGTTCTATTGGGTTGGCAAAGGATACAACTTGGTGACAGGACGTTTATATGTTCCTGACGCGGTTTTTATTGAGGCTACTCGAATTACACCATCCGATCCCGGAAAAACTTCCTCTATGATGCCTAATGGCCAAGTTAATGGTGGTACGTTATCTTGACCCAAGAGAACGACAGTACCGATCTCTATGGGGCGATCGGGAGTGCACCACTTCTGGCGAACTTGCAACGTGTGCAAGTATTCAACTCGCCATTTGTTCCAGTAGGATAACACAAGTTGATCCAAAAGCCTTTTGCGGTTTCTTAAATTTATGTTTTCTTCTGTCAATTCAGAAGAAGGCAAATATGTAAGTGGACTGGACATTAAAAAATGCGCAGGCGTGAGCACGTCCGGATGCGGGTCTGATGAGAGAACACTAAGCGGTCGAGAATTTAATAGGCATTCGATTTGTACCAATACGGTCGACAGTTCCTAAAAAGTGAGAAGCTGTCTTCCTATGACTCTATACAAGTGAGTTTTAACACTCTTAATGTTCGATTCCCAAATACCTCCGAAGTGCGGGGCTCGCGGCGGTATTCTTGTCCACTCAATGCGAGTTTTAAAATTGGTACCATTGTCTGAGTACATTACAGACACTGGACCGCGGCGGGAAATAAATCTCTTAAACGCGGATAAGAAAGCCTCGGCTGTAAGGTCTGATACAAGTTCGATATGTATGGCTTTAGTTACCATGCATATGAACAAGCATAAGTAAAGTTTTTGCGACCGTTGACCTCTACGGCGAATAGGTATGTAGGCAAGAGACCCGGCTCCGGTGTGTACGAAGGCTTGAGCATCACGGACACGGTATCCAGGAAGTTCAGCCATTTTGGGTGTTGGATGCGTAGGATTTAGACGAAAACAGGTGTTGCATTTCCGACAGCGGGATCGTATTACCGTTTGACCATCCAATATCCAAAACCTCTGTCTTATAATAGACATCAGTAACCCGGGGCCCGTGTGGCAGAACGTATTGTGATAGTGATCAATAATGAGATCAACTACGCGGTCGCGTTTAGGTAAAAGCGCGGGATGCTTGGCTTCATATGGTAGGTCAGATTTAGACGATCTGCCCCCGATACGGAAGATTCCATAGCTGTCAACAAAGACAGACAAACAACGCAACTTCTTAGATGGAAATTCGCCTGCTTTAATTAAATTTAAATAGTTAGAAAAATGCGTATTTTGAATTATTCGAATAATGAAATTTTCGGCGGTTTGAATATTTTTAACAGAACTATGACTAGGGAGTCTATTCGTTAATTTAAGAATGTACATAAATACACGTAATAATTTATTCCATGAGCAAACACGGTCAACTATAGTATCTAAAATACGCGGTTCAGTATTTGACGTTTCTGCATGAAAAACCTTTGATTTGAACTCCGGTAATGTTTCGCATTTATTAGGGGAGAATTTTAAAGGCCACTCGCTCATAGGCTGGTGCAGCCAAGAAGGGCCGTTACACCATAACGAGTGTTTAAAGGCCACTCGCTCATAGGCTGGTGCAGCCAAGAAGGGCCGTTACACCATAACGAGTGTTTAAAGGCCACTCGCTCATAGGCTGGTGCAGCCAAGAAGGGCCGTTACACCATAACGAGTGTTTAAAGGCCACTCGCTCATAGGCTGGTGCAGCCAAAAAGGGCCGTTATACCATAACGAGTGTTTAAAGGCCACTCGCTCATAGGCTGGTGCAGCCAAGAAGGGCCGTTACACCATAACGAGTGTTTAATTAAATCAGAGGGCAGCATGCCGCGGGACAAACAATCGCTAGGATTCTCCTTTCCGGACACGTGATTAAAACAAGCGATAAATGGCCAGTACTGCAGAACGGCAATTTCATAGGTAAAGACCTATTATAAATCAATGTCACTTAATCAACACTTTTTCACACTCAACACACTCAACACTGTTAAAAAGAGACAAAAATATATCAATTCTACTCTAGTCCCTCTATTTGCGCGGAAAAATAATATTGTTTTTATTTAACTGTGATTTTTAAGACTGTTGATTAATACATAATAATGTGTATATACACTAAAGGGACTGCGCATTTTATGGCGTCATTGAGAGTTTTCGTTAAATGGAGAGAAGAAAAATCCATATATAACTACTATAATTTTATTGCTTTAGTGCAAGGTAATCAGAACAAACAAAAGAACTAATTTCTTAGAATCATCGGTACGTATGATGCCGGACATCGAGGTAAATACGTGCTGGACAATAAAGCAACAAAATAGCAAACAAAAGAACGTACACCGCTGCAGTTCGTATTAATTTCGGCAACTTGGAAAGTAAGTTAATAATGACGGATATTGTCGTTATTATTGTTATCTGGAGTCTCATTGTATGGACAACAAGGTAAACCAACAAAGTCCAGTAATTTCGACGTTTTAGAGTGTTTGTGGTTAAATCGTGTGGCGTTAAATGGAGTTTACACTGTATTGTATTGTGATATTTATTAATTAAAGTGTATTGTTACTAATTATAACCGGCTGTGAAAATATTATGTCGGTTAATTACCCACTTCAATAAAAAATAAGCAATCAAAGCTTTAATAAGCAATAGGACGATTTTATAAAAGGAGAATGACCTGGATTGTAGGGCACCCTGTACCAAGCGAAAAGTCCGCGTGTCACAACCAAACCTAGTGTATTTGGAGGCGAATTCAATGCTCTTCTTATATTGTTAACTATTTTTGACATGGATTTCCGCAATTCGTATTTATTAACCATTTACCTACTTCATATTTTGAGGTTAAGTTCGAGAAAGTGACAGACTCGAAATGGTGAAGTTGGTGACAAATGAGGCGGTTCCTAATATCGGTTGCTTTTTATTCTTGATTTGGCGCTTGTTTCCTGATGGATGATTATACAATACATCACTGATATTCAATAATAATTCTTGGTGTCAGTTTTAATGATAATGGATATCAATAATCATGTAGGTAGGTACTCATAGTATGTGCAGCTGGTAGTCTGAATAAGTAATCAATTTAGTACTGTGTTTACTGATTCCTAATATCTTGAAATCTTAACATAACAGCAGGCCTGTTTTCCCAGAAGAGTTAGGCAGAGTTGTATTTACTATATAGTACACCCACTTCTCGAACTTCACATGTTAGTAAATAATAATAAGGTGATAATTTTGTTAGTACCTAATAAGGCACTTATATCAAAAATGAAAAACGCAGTTAAGATATATTCATATTTACATAACGTATATGACCTCGACCGCTACCAGGACAGAGAAAAGAAATATACAAATAAAACAATAGGTAGGACAATTGGGTGGCATTCGGAAACGCGTTGCAACTGTTGTAACACGTAGCATGGACTGTCCACATCCAAAGCACACATCACTCCACATTGTGTCCAAGTGTTAGTTCAGGTATCAGTTCGGAATCTCAGGGAGTTTTTCTTGTATCAATGCGAAACATTTGTAGCATTATGCTTATACCCTTACCTTATACCCTTATTTACACCATTTGCTAATATTTAAACGTCCTATTTTTGTTTTTGCTTTTGTTTTTGTATAATAAGGCCTTGTTTGTTACCAAGAATCACTGACTCCTAAGACACAGGCACATACACCTAGTTTAGGAGTCAGAGTGTCAAAATGATTGTGACCTAGATATAAGCCTTATTTGCTCATAGTTTTTGGCAATTGTTTTTTGTGATGGCTATCGGTGAAAAAAAAAAAAAAAAAATTATGATTAGGAACTACCAGGATTGATCTGAAAGCATAAAAACTGTTTTTTAATCCTTAAATTGAATGAATAGTCCCGGAAGTAGGTAGGTACTTTAGAAGCTAACTATAATATACATGCTTCTGCTAGGTGAGGTAATACTTACAGGCCTCGCGTCGGTACAATCTATGATGTTAAAACACGATCATATCCACGGATATATTTTCTATGTAATATATTCTAAATTGTTCTAACAATACTAGTGAACAGTTTAGGATACATCGGCTACGCTGACTAGCTGGCCGATATCTTCCTCTAGTTGGGGGCATCGCTAAGGATTATCACACAAAGACTACGTTATGAAAAAGCACCTGAACCCCCGTTTGTTAATAAGTATTATAAATTATAATTCAAATAGTTCAGATGAAACCAATATTGAAAGTAACGTCATCCATGACGGCGCCACAGAATAATTATTGCAATACGTCACAGTACAAATGATATTTTACTTTTTTGAATAGGTCCTCATTTCATTCTAAGCAAATGTATTCCAAAAAAGTAATAATAAATTATTACGATGTAACGCGTGACCTCAAGATGTTTTTTGACACACATAAAAATATATTGTATCCTAATATTAAATGGCAAATTGGTACAATTATCTTCTTCATTTTAATGTTCATTGACGGTACCTATATTTTTAACGTAGTAGCAACATTCGGAAATGAAATGCAATGTCAGTGACATAAGCGGAAAATACGTAACACAAAAGTAAAAAAAGACTTTTATTTTTGGTGTCCGAAAGCCGGAAATCGTTTTCATAACAAAATCGTATATCTGATTTAAAAAATAGGAGTAATTTTATGAACTGCATTTGGTTGTGACACTCTAGCTCCTTTGTTGGTACCAAAATATGGCATTCTCCTTTGAAATTTAATAAAAGTTGATGACTCTTTCATCAACTTTTATTAAATTTCAAATTTTATTAATTATATATATATAAGACTTTATTAATTATCTACCATATAAGTTAGGAATATTTATATTAGTCTCAACCTTAGCATTATCCGCAAAAAAACCAAATCCGTATGAATATCAAGCAGCCCGTAAGGTTAGTATCCTTTACTGGTCGATAAAGAAAATAATTTAAATTGATGGCCAGTGGGAATTGGATCAAAAGTTCTACCATTGTCCCCCAGCGGTGGCCATTGGGAACGCTTAAAAATCGGTGTCGCTCTCCACCAGTGGTGGCGAATGGAAATAATTTAGAAAGTTGTGACACTGTCCCCCAGTGGTGGACAACGAGAATAAATTTTAAAAGTTGTTTCGCTGTCCCCCAGAGGTGGCCAAGCAAATGGTGGTCATCGGGAATAATCGCCTACGAGCCAGTCGCGCGAACACGTAGTTCAAATGAACTCGCTGACCCCGCTGATCCTGAATCCCGGATGATCTAAAAACAGTTATCGTAAAACCACTTTTTAAAAAACACGATAAAGAAAGTTTAGTCAATTATAGACCCATTGCCCTAATCCCTATATTTTCTAAAGTCATCGAAAAGATAATTTATGAATCAATTTATAAGTTTTTAAGCAAATATAATATTTTATGTGATGAACAAAAAGGATTTAGAAAGAACAAAGGTATAAATATTGCTATTTACGACTTACTTAGTATAATAATAGGAAATGTTGACAAAAAAATGCCAATTTGCGCAATCCTTACAGATATGACAAAAGCTTTCGATCGTGTCCATCACGCAACCCTAATTTAGTAATTAACCTGCAAAAAACGAACGTAATGCATTTTTATCAACGCACATCAGTACCAAATGTAGTAATAGAATGTAATAACTGTAATATAGAACAAGTACAAGTTGCAAAATTTTTAGGTATACTGATAGACAGTCAGCTGACTTGGAAACCTCAAGCAGAAGAACTTTGTAAAAAATTGAGCGTATCCGCGTATGTGTTATACTATTTAGCGAAAAAGGTCAACATCACCACAACAGTAGTTGCATACCATGGTCTAGTCGCGTCCATTTTAAGATACGGAATAATTTTTTGGGGAAACTGTACTCTACGAGAACAGGTGTTCAAAGCCCAAAAACGATGCTTAAGGGCAATACTTAATATGAAAGTGACGGATAGTTGCGTTCCTGTGTTTAAGTCCCTCAAACTATTAACTTTCCCGGCTATGTACATTTTAGAAGTCGCAATTTTCGTTAAGTGTAACATGAACCTTTTCACTGCACTGTCAAAAGATAGAAAGAGACCTTTAAGAAGTCAATATAAAAATCTACTTCATGTTGAGAGTTGTAATACTGCGTTACAGAAAAAAAGTGTTATTAGTATGGGCCCAATAATATATAATAAAGTACCCGACATAATTAAAAATGAGACAATTCAAAACTTCAAAAAGAAACTGACAGCATTATTAATTGTAAAATGCTACTTTTCTGTGAATGACTTTCTTAAAGATCCTGACTTATAAAATGAATAATTTAATTAAGCTGACATACCTAATTTTGGCATTGTTTCAATTATTATTAAAAAAAATATTCCTATTGTATTGAAGATATTTGAAGTAATGTTTTATTGTAATGTATGTACCATGCCGAATATTGTTTCAACTGTTATACCTTAAAAATAATCTATAATTTCATCTTTACTATTCATTTTATTTTAATTCACTCGTGTTAATATAATGTTGCATGCCTAATATAAGGTAGATTGTACAAGGATCACCCATAATTGTTCACATCTTATTTACTGTACTTGCAATCTATGCAAATAAATGATTACTTTACTTTACTTTACTTTACTTTGCTGTGCAAAAATTTTGCGTCACAGTATAAAATTGTAACAGTAAGTACAATTACCTTTGTCTTACGGAATTCATGTTAATGTTTCGGGTGTTTAGTTTTTAGGGAAATATAAGCAATACAATTTATTTTATTACCTACCTACCATTGTTGTTTTTTAATGTCACTAACACTGTTTCCTTTTCTTTCATGACTGTTACAGCGCTTCCGCACTACGCTTACGCTTACTACCGCACTACTTGCCATTTCAGACATGTCAAGTGCGAGTCGGACTCAAATTGCACGAAGGGTTCCGTACCATTATCTATAAAAACAGCAAAAAATCACGTTTCTTGTATGGGAGCCACCCTTAAACATTTGTTTTATTTTAATTTAATTATTTATTTTGAAAGTGAATATGTAACTAAATATTCTGTGAATATATTTCAAGTGTCTACCTGTCGTCGTTTTCAATATCGAGCAAAAAACTCACGTTTGTTGTATGGGCTCCCATACAAAAAACGTACCCTTAAATATTTATTTTATTCTGGTTTTAAGTATTTGTTATTATAACGGCTACAGATATAAATCACATGTGAAAATTTCAACTGTCGAGCTATCACGGTTCATGAGATACAGCCTGGTGACAGACAGACAGGCAGACAGTGGAGCCTTAGTAATAGGGTCCCGTTTTTACCCGACTACGGCGAAGAAAAAAGGAGGGTTATGATTTTTTACCCGACTACGGCGAAGAAAAAAGGAGGGTTATGATTTTTTACCCGACTACGGCGAAGAAAAAAGGAGGGTTATGATTTTGACCGGTATGTATGTATGTATGTATGTATGTTCATCTGTTCCCTCCTGTCTTCCAAACCACTTATCACAATTTGACAAATGAGGTATCGTTAGAAGCGTTGTGATTGTCCGCTGGTTATAGGCTATGTGAAGTCATATTAAATTAAAAATGGCGCCCTCTAGAGGACATAAAGTGAGGAACTTAAAAACAAATATGATTTAATCATACCATGTTGGGTATCAAATGAAAGGGCTTAATGAGCACATTTCAAAAATATATATATATTATAACCCCAAAAGAATAAAAAAAAAATCAAGTAATAAAAACTAAAACCCAACTACGACTTAATAGGTATATAAGACACCACAGACAGACAAATTAAAAATCCGGAGTCACACGTAATCTGTTCGATTTATGCCCTAACACGTGTGACTCCGGATTTTTAATTTGTCAGTCTGTGGTGTCTTGTTTATACCTTTTAAGTCGTAGTTGGGTTTTAGTTTTTATTTTTTGATTTTTTTACGCTTTGGGTATGGAACCATAAAAACAAGCATTATAATCTATAGAAATTTGGTATGACAGGCAATTTCCCGCAGGAAATCAGCCAGTAAGTCGGTAAGTCAGCCGCAGCCGGTAAGTTAGCCGCAGCCGGTAAGTCAGCTGCAGCTGGTAAGTCAGCTGGTAAGTATGACAGGCAATTTCCCGCAGGAAATCAGCCAGTAAGTCGGTAAGTCAGCCGCAGCCGGTAAGTTAGCCGCAGCCGGTAAGTCAGCTGCAGCTGGTAAGTCAGCTGGTAAGTAAGTCGCTATGTCAGTCGGTAAGTCAGGAGATAACAGATATCTACACTAGTCACTATTTTGTGTGAAAGTACAACAACATCAACAACCTTGCATTATTATTATAATTTGTACACTGGGTACTATATGTTCCTAAAGTCGATAGGCAAACTCATTAAGCAATGGATTGACGTGTCGATTTGATTTACGACCTTCTTCTCTACGTTGTTTCAATACTATATACACGCACACACACTCACTTTGTCTGCAACTCATAGCAGTTTATTATTTCAACCATCATGTTAACCATCAAAACTGCGGGCTATCGAAACTTAGTATGGGCGCAGGTACCCCCGCCGAGCGGCGGGCGCGCGGCGCGCCAGCGCTCGCACAAAAAACATAAACACTTGAGAAATACTAAACGCACTTCATTATCGTTAATTGGTTTGGGTTCTTGAATAAATAGACCACATACTTATGTATAAACAATAAGCGGGTAACTAAAATAGAACTTACAAATAGAGAATGTTACGTAGTGGGCTTTGTTTTTTGTTTTGACCGTATCTCTAAAACTACTGGATCGATTTTTATGAAATTTTCGCAGGTTTTATTATAAATACGTAAGTAATCTAACAACAATAAGAGATTATGACATTGACAGAAGGAAATAAAAAGAGGTCATGGCAATTTTGACTTGACACACGCGTCAAACTTCAACAATATTTATAAAAAAAAAAAGAAAAAATTATGGTTTTTAATGAGTAAGCCGACTAGAATATCTATCTGCCCATAGACTTAAATTGCCACAGACGTTAAAAAACCCTTATTCATAAGCAGAAATAGAGATTTAAACTGCGCGAAACGCGCGAACCCGCTGGAACGATATCGTTCCAGTGGGGCTCAACGTTGATCCGCTCGCATCTTACAGTAACAGAATAGCTCAGTGGTTAAATAATGTGCTTTGGTAGGTGCTACTATTGCGAGGCAGGATCAAATCTCGCCTGCGGTTTATTTTATTTTGATTTTTTGTAATTACTATTTTTAGTTTTTGTTAGCTTTTTATAATACCTAGTAGTATTTCGATGATAATATATAGTAAGTATTTGTATTTTTTTTTTTTATTACTTTTAGTAGTTCGATAACCATTGGTGTTTTGTCTCTTTCGACTTGTTCACATAAATAATTAAAGTTTTGTAGGTAGACCACAGAAAACTAAGTAACATATTTCGATTTCTGTGAGGTAGACAGATACAGTTCGTTTTATAAGAGTATTCACCTAATAGATCGTTGTTGGTTCGTGGTTATTTAGGAATTGTTGGTGACGAGTGTTTTAAATCTACTAGCGGTGTTGTGGTTATTATTTTCAAAATGCAGTGAAACAGAAATATTGAAACGAGGACAAATAAGATTAAGATGAGAAGATGCGCTGCGTAAAAGTTTATTTAATATAACATAAATATCGAATGAAACCGGACTAAGTGTGAGTGTTATCATTTACATATTTCTTAATTTACTAAACATAAGTATGAATCAAAGGCATTGGTTTTCCTTATATAGAAGATGCCATAATAAATAAAGTTTAAAATTAATTATGAGGTTTAAATATAAGAAAAGAAAAATATAAAAAGGTAATGTGAAAGATTATTTATTTCGATTAGTGAATGATAAAATAATTATTCTGTGGAATAAATAAATAATGTTACCTATATATTTTTTTCTTAATTATGAATAGTAAAGTAAACAGTTTTAGTATTTTGCTTAGAGTTCAAGTGGTTCAAGATATATGAGGAGCGCGAAGAGGACGGTGTTTATTTACGAGGACGAGTGACGTCACATGGTGATTGAATATGAAACAAATGGTTTCATACCAACGAGACATTTTGCTGAATTACCGTTCACCGTGCACTCAACACTGAACTGGCTTGCATCATCGAAGACCAGACTTCAATTGGGACAATTCAACGACTACTTGACTGTATCGAGAATAATGGGAGTTATTACAAAATATGTAGTATTAAAAATGTTTAAATTAAGTAATTTAATACCTAATAATATTATTATTTAGGGATTTGGTAAAATTTGAGGTTTAGTTTCAATCTTCTTTTCGTAAAGAAAATGAATACTTAAGCTATAACCTCAATAACTATTTACTAAAACCAAATAAAACGTAAAATACATAATGTTATCAAACTGCCCATACTTAACCTTAAAATCACTTATTTAGTAAGTAAGTAGTTGTTTTACCTACATTTTGTGTAGAGTCGAATATTCTTATTTACTGCTTAGTTACATCGATTATAATAGAAGTCTAATGTTTATGGTGAAATAAATAAATAAATAAATAATTTAAAACCTTTTTATGTCAAAATAATACAAATTGCATTGATAAAGATATTACTTGAAATCTTTGACAAAATTGCTTCTAAGTTTCTTGACATCTATTAAAATTACACATCTTATTCAGCTGAAGTAATAATCAATATTTATTTGTAGCGGTTTGTTAACTTTATGTAAAATAAATACCTACCTACTTGGAAGGAATAAACATATTTTATATTTCTTATCATCACTCATCACGCATTTTTTTATTCTAACCCCTTTATTGCAATAACAACATTAATAAAAAGGCAGCAATTCATAAGAATATTATTATAATTGCAAACAAAAATAAAAATATTTGCTAAAAATCGCGCTGCGTTATACGAGATTAGAACCTAAGCAATCTGCATCACAGTCCGACGCAAGACGCTCACTGCTATCAGAACATGTTAGAATTACACGAATTAAGTAATGTCATAAACTGGCCAAGGTCACGCGCATGATGCGTGTGTGTGACCGTTTCTAGCAAAAGTGACGGAAGTTTTTTGTTTCTTGTAGAACGAGAACGACACGCGCGAATACGTGACGCGATACGACAGTGTGTGTCGAACGAGTTGCTTACACATACAGATGTATGGACTGTATCGCGCGCCTATCCAGTTTAGTACCCTTATAGTACATGTCTGACGCTCATGTAATAGAATCTACCTGTTGCGCCTGAGCGAGAAGCAAATACTGCCTCGCATCGCCGCGTCGCCATTCTAAATCCCATTCAAAAAATCGAGTTGTAGGTCAGTTCATCGATACCAAGATAGTACTCGTAAGTACGTAAGATAAAAAGTTTTATTTGCAAAAATGATCTTTGGTGTAGTTAGGCTACTGTTCTTTCTGTAAACTGTAATATTAGAAACGAGTAGGTAGTTATAATATACGTAGAACAATTATAATCAAACTCATTTTATTGTTTATACAGACTGATTACAAGCTTTATTAAATATTAGCTTGCTCTGTTCGTATGTCTTTCCGGTTACTAATATTGTACTCCATTTTTGAAGCACTTCCTGGAATCCCATTGAGCTGAAACTTGGCATACTTAAACAAATACCGAGACATTTTTAAAATTTGATATCATGGAGCTGGTCTGATGATGGAGCTGGAAGTTGGCCGTAGGATCTCCTCAATCAAATAAGATAACACCATCGTGTTTGGACTCATTGTTCATGTATTAACAAGTGCTTGGATACTGGGTGGTGTTTAAGGTCTGATGATGGAGCCGGAAGGTGGCCATATGTGTTTCTAGTTAATCCAATTGTCATCCATTTTTCAAGCCCTTTCTAATATCTGATTGTGCTGTAACTTTGCTTACATATACAACAGCCGAGACATTTAAAAAAAAGATACCATATGGCTGGTCTGATGATGGAGCCAGAATTTGGCCATAGGAACTCCTCAATTAGACAAGATAGCACCATCGTGTTTGGACTCATTGGTCATGTATAGTAAGTGCTTTTACACTAGGTGGTGTTCAGGGTCTGATGATTGAGCTGGAAGTTGGCCATGGGAACTCCTCAATCAAACAAGACAGCACCATCGTGTTTGGACACATTGATCATGTATTAACAAGTGCTTTGACACTAGGTGGTGTTCAGGGCCTGATGATGGAGCCATGGCCACCTCATGGGAAAACGTAATTCGTTGGATTTGTGAAGGTGATAGAATAGATACTTAAAGAAATCCTAATGCTAAAAAGTAGAAAATAAAATATAAGTAAAAATCTTTTTAAAAACAAGCTTTTAATGAACAAAAAAGTACTAAATAAAACATACGTAAACATAGAACTATAATATTTTCTTAAAAGCTTGAGGCTTATGCGAGTGTACTACGTGAGAGCGACAAACGGATGTGCGTATAACGCTTGTGCGATAAAACTGTACTGCGAATTACCATAGTTCGAATGTACGCTTGGGCGAATAATGAACCTCGACATCACGCTAGTGCGACAAACGATTGTGCGACAATAGTGCGACATCACGGTAGTGCGACAAACGATTGTATGACAGTACCTATTGTAACTTGACATTACGTTGATGCAGTAAGTATTACAGTAGTTTGAAACTACTGTAATACTTACTGCATCAAAGTGCAACAAACGCTTATGCAATACTGCGTCTATAGATTTTTAATGAAAAATAAACAAAGCAATAACTTCAGTTTATAAATAAAACAAACTACATTCATTATAATCAAAATTCTTTTATTTATTGATATCAGATGTCAGGTAAATTTGTAATCAATTTGTAACACGTTGTACAGACGGCTACACATCAAGCTATACATTTCCAGTATAAGCTGATCTCGTATTGTAGTACGAAAATTCTATACAATGCGAGATCAGCAAATATACAATGGAAATGTATAGCTTGATGTGTAGCCGTGTGTACAATATTTTGTAAAAACAACTTATTCGACTACAAGCGAATGCTAGCTGAGGGAGTGCTATAAAGTTGATTAGTATGGATAACTAAGACCACCATTGAGAAAAAAAAGTAGATAACCAATGAGTCCAAACTCGATGGTGCTATCTTGTTTGATTGAGGATTCCCGCTTTATTTTACGCCTCAAGCTTTTTAGAAAATATTATCGTTCTATGTTTACGTAAGTTCAATTTCGACCTTTTTAGTTCATTAAAAGCTTGTTCTTAAAAATATTTTTACTTATATTTTATTTTGTACTTTTTAACATTAGAAATTGTTTAAATATCTGTTCTATCGCCTTCACAAATCCAAGGAGCCCAACACGACAGGGTTTTCCTGGTAGGTTGAGGAGTTTTGGTAGCCACGTTCCGCCTCTATATTCAGATCCTGCACTACACCTTAGTTTGGCTATAGTTTTCTCCAAACACGATAGTGCTATTTTGTTTGGTTGAGGAGTTCCTATGGCCACCTTCCAGCTCCATCAGCAGACTCTGGATACTACCTTGGGCTACTAGTCCTTGTCAAGACAACACCACCGAGTCCAAACATGATGGTACTATCTTGTTTTGTTGAGAAGTTCTTATAACCACCTTCCGGCTTCATCAAGAGACCCTCAACACCACCTAGTGTAAGAGCAATGTCAAGACAAATCTAATGAAACAAAACACGACGGGGGTATCTGGATTACTTGAGAAGTACATGTGATCACCTTCCGGCTCTATCAACAGACCCTGAACACCACCTAGTGGTAAAGTACTAGTCAATACATAACCAATAAGTCCAAACACGATGGTGCTAAGTATCTTGTTTGATTGAGGACTTCCTATAGCCAACTTCCGACTCCATCATCAGACTCTGGACACCACCTATTGTAATAGCACTTGTCGATACATAACGAATGAGTCCAAACACGATGATGCTATCTTGTTTTATTGAGGTTTTCCCATGGTCACCTTCCGGCTCCACGATCAGACCCTGAGTACCATCTAGTGTCAAAGCACTTGTTAATACGTAACCGTGTGTCTACACACAATCGTGCTATCTTTTTTTATTGAGGAGTTCCTATGGTCAACTTCTGGATCCATCATCAGACCAGCTCGATGGTATCATTTTTTCAAAATGTCTCGGTAGTTATGTAAGTATGCCGAGTTTCAGCTCAATCGGATGCCTATTTGTTTGGTTTCATTAGATTTGTCTTGACAAATGCTGTGACACTAGGTGGTGTTGAGGGTCTGTTGATGAAGCCGGAAGGTGGTTATAGGAACTTCTCAATAAAAGGCGATAAAAATAGATCTCTTGTTGTTTTTATATTAAAAAGATAAAACATTTTGAAAAAGTTTTTTACGAAGCACCAATGGCAGTGGCAACGGCTTAGAGGGTGTGTCCTTTATTATAATAATTAATACAAAGTTTGAGTCATCAAAGTCGCACTAGCGTGATGTCGAGGTCCAGTTATTCGAACTAGGGTTATTCGCAGTACAGTTTTGTCGCACAAGCGATAAACGCACATCCGTTTGTCGCTCTCACGTAGTACACTATGTATCATTCCTTACACCACTTTCTCGTTAACCTAGTTTTATAAATGCCGTGAAACTCTGCAATTGGTTTAAGTGATAATTGTCATCACCTCAATAACACAGCAGCATGACGTGTAGACGTCACTTTGACGCAACTGCATTGGCTGTTCACTGATAGTGGGGTGGGTATTCTTAATTCATGTAACTTAATTAATAAGCTGTTGAGTTTCCAAATGGATAAATAAATAAATAAAATTCGAACCTTTGTATTAATAGTTATTGGTTATGCAAGACTGCAAAGTAGTTTTTTGGTGCGAGTATTTGTATTGAAACCTGAGCAAGCGAAGGATTCTAGGATTGAACCATGAGAGAAGCAAATTGTTCAAATATAAAATCCTGAGCGTTGCGACGGTTTTAAAGGTACGATACGCAGAATAACTTTGCTGCCCAGCGAAACACAGAACTTTTCACCTCACTACGGCGAGGAAAATGCTAGGTCTCTCCATCTCCATGCATTGAACAAATATTGCACGCTTTTATACATGCTTTTCGTGTAATTTTTCCCGAAGAAAGCTCAATTCCGCATAATGTATCGCTTGCACTAACTGTGCACTGCTAAACAAACCCAAATGATGGAAAGTGAATTGAATATACAGAAGAAAATTATATAAAGTTTTTTGAAGTGAAAACTTCTTTAGGCTCGTTGAGCGATTTTTTTTCGTGCTGGCCAGTGCGATTATTCTAAAAATGCGGTTGGCGCACTGACATGAAATAGTTATTTATGCAACTATGATATAATACGGGGTAAGGGGTATACCTAATCATTTACAGTTGCATACAAGACTTTATCTACACCCATGCTATAAATCCTCTCTAAAAGTTTCTGAAACAGTTAGCTTATTGCCAAAATTAAAACAACCACTGTCATAGTAACCATAATATCCTCCAAACGGGCGTTATAATGTTGTACTGAATTTCATAATGCAAATCATTTAAAAAAAAGAAACATACAAAAGAACAAAACATACATTTGAATTCACGTCGTACCGCGCCATTTTTGTTCGATATTGGTATTGCAATAGTACATTACTGTCGCGGCCTGCAACTGGGCTATTGATCGTGAAATTGTGTGCCTCGGCTTCGCCTCAGCCCACAATTTCACGATCTTCCATCAATAGCTGGTTGCGGCCAAGGCTTGTATTGAACTTTTCTCAAACAATGCGCCGAAATTCAAACTAAGTAAATGAATTATAATTTCCAGTATCAATGACGAACAACGATAATTTTTCACGCGCCAATAATGTTCATTTTTCATCCCACCTATTCGAAAAGGACGACTTGGTTCGCCTTTAAGTGCACCCAAAGGGGGTGTTTTCTATAAGAAACTTTTAGCGGGCAGTAATGAGTTTTTAATCCTCTTAATAAGTGCGCCGCAATTATCATTTTTTTTTTTAATCTTTATTTGTTTACAGGGTTTTTTCTATAAAGAATATGTCACCCCGATTAATGAATACTTATTGTGTAATAAACTAGTCTACCCGCAACCTTGTACCCATAATAATAATGTGATAAAGTGTTCTGGCCTCATCTGACAATGGTGAGGCCAGAACGCTATTATAGAAGCCTACATTAAGATTGCTGTCGAAAGCTTGACGTCTTCGGACTCCAATACGACCACATTCCGTCAAGATGTGATGCACATCTTCTATAATTCCACAGGCAGCACAATTGGGAGAATCAACTTTGCGCATCATAAAACCAAAACTATTGAGAGGAACGTGGCCGGAACGGAGCCTCAAAGCCATCACAACTTCTTGCCTATTCATCCTGCCCTCGCTGAACTTAAGCATACGTGGAAGAGATGGCTGAATCGTCCTGTACCAAATGCCCTTCGTTAAAGATCTTTTATCAAAATATTCTGACCACGATTGAATACATCCGTCTCTAACTAGGGGGCTCGGTATGCCATGGAGGACAAGCATAAAGTTCCCCATCAGACGCGGCTTCATTTGCCAAACGATCAACCATTTCATTACCGTCCAGTCCAACGTGAGAAGGAATCCATTGCAACACAACAGTTTTATGATTGGCAACAAATTCAGTGATGGTTCTTAAGATATTATACGCCAGTGGAAGCCCCCTGAAGGGTGAAGTACTCGTACATCTCATCAGATGAAGGAGAGCACTTTTCGAGTCAGTGAAAATGGCAAACCGATCACTGTCCAAAGATTTGATATAAGCCAAAGCTTCAGCGATAGCGATCAATTCCAAGTGCATTATTGAAATTTTTGATGAAATACGGAATTTGAAATATCTTGCGAATCAAAAAAGGCTGCGCCACGATAGTTCTCACGTCTAGAACCGTCCGTATACACACAATAAAATTCAGAATATTGTGTATTTAGAGACTTACAGCATATTGATCTTAAATTATGTATGTCATAACAATGCTTTGGTTTATCAACCGATTCTAAACTAGGCTTTACAATACGTGATAAGTCCATATTGCTGACCCAAGTGTCCATGGAGAATATACCAAGTTTACTACTGCAGTACTTAAGTTCTTGCTTTAGGACATCGTGAGATTTAACTAACAGTGGTTTTTTCTTATTTTTCCAATAAGGATTGTTACCACAAAGACCATGGAGCTTATTCAATATGCCTATTAAAGGAAAATCGTAACATCTCGATTTTAAATAAAAACTTATCAGCTAAATATCGGCGCCGAATAAAAAGAGGAGGCAATATTAATTCGGATTCCATCATGTGAATCGGAGTGCTTTTGATAAACCCACCAATTAACCGCAGGCAAATGTTTTGTAATCTATCTAGTTTGGTTAAATGCGTGTCAGCGCTATTGTCCAGTAAAAAACTACCAAAGTCGATACGACTACGAATAAGAGATATAAATAACCGTCTTAAATGGTTGGGATGAACACCCCACCCGGTCCTACTAAAACCTTAAAAATATTGATTAGTTTAAGTACTCGCTCACGAACCTCATTTATCAGTTTCTTCCATCGAAGACCCATATCCAGCCACAATCCCAAATCTCTCACATGGTCTACTAACTCTAACAAAATACCGTTTAAACGGATATCTATAACTGGCCTACGAAAACCTCTACTAAACAAACAAATTTTACTTTTAGCGGGGGAAATTTCCAAACCTACGTCTGTTAACATGCTGTTGATTAGATCAAGAGCAGACTGGATCTTGTATTCGCCCTCACTAACAGAAGAACACACTACATATAAAGCGAAATCATCCGCATACTGGGATATGCAAATATTGTTCTGCAAACGTTTAAAAATATCCGCCGTTATAATGTTAAATAAAAGTGGGGATAACGGATCACCCTAAGCCAAACTCTTCTATGAAGAAAATTCCATAAATATTTACAGATACGTGACCCCACTTTAAAGCTATCCAAAATATTTATTAGAACAGTATTATTTACATTATTATACGCATTATTTATATCTAAAAAACAACCCATAGTAGAACAGCCCTCGGAGAAACCAGTTTGAATGGTGGAAATTAAACAACTTAAGCCATCCAAACACGACCTACCACTTCGAAAGCCCACTGTGTTCGCAGAGAAGGTGTTACTTTTTTCCAGAAACCATTCCAACCTTCGAAATAAAACGTAATGGAAAATTTTGCATATGTACGAGAGCAAGGATATAGGTCGGAGTGAAGAAACGAGACTAGGATCACGACCAGGTTTTGGAATAGATACGATACAAATGTCGCGCCACTGAGAAGGAACAAAACTGAGATCAAAAAATTTATTATATAACGTTAGTAAAACAAATTTACCCTCATCAGGTAAATTCTTAATCATAGAATAAAATATATCATCGCATCCAGGAGATGTATCCTTCGATTTGATACATTTATCGAGCTCCTGAATAGAGATCTCACACTCTAATAAAAGGTTATTATGAATTCCAAAACATCCAGTCTTCTTTTGGAGGGCTGTTTTTATTTTTCTGAGACTGTACTGGCTTGGCTTTAGGGGGGTTATCGCTAACCGTAGTAGGAGTCTGCACTTTGTGTACAGTGGCCTTGGTATGGATAACTTCGGCAAAGGTGTGATGAAAAGAGTTTCCCGAATTCGTTTTGCTAACTTGTGAAGGCTCGCCTGCAAGAGGTGTAGAAAAGACATGATTTTCTGAGGCTGCCGGAGCTTGAGGGAGAACAACAATTTCGGGGGGACCGACATTTTCGGGAGGGACATAACCATTCTAGGGCTTTCCTGTATGTGCAGCCAAACTCGGACATGATCTCCCTTAGCCTTCTTTCCTTCTTATACACTGGACAAGTTCTGCTCAGAGATATGTGGTTTCCATTGCAGTTGACACAGTTAAACAATAAAGTTTCGCAATTTTCATGATGGTGGCTTTCGTGGTTTGCGCACTACACTTTGCGCAAACCACGTTTTTCGAGGGGCACATTTTACGCGTATGGCCTAATCTACAACATTGAGAACATTGGGATACCTGGTGTATGTAAGGCAAAACCTTTATATTTATATCACATACACGAACTGATGCCGGTAGATGATCACCGTCAAGCAATTATCATTGCCGCGCACTTTTTGAATTTGGTACATCTTAGTGTTCAGCGCCAAAGAAATCGAATTGTTTGAATAAAGACTAGCTTGGATGGATGGATGGATGCATGGATGGATGGATGGGATGGATGGATGGGATGGATGGATGGGATGGGATGGGATGGGATGGGATGAGATGGATGGATGGATGGATGGATGGTTTCTTTTTCATTTTCATCCTATTAAATAATAATATTACAATTAAATTAGGGGCGCCTTTTATTTTTCCATAGCGGGTGATGAAAAGTAGAGTGTATCTCTCGGGCGCAAAATATATTTTTGGCTCGGGCGACGTACTTTGAATCCCTCGCTACGTTCAGGATTCTACTAAAGAATCCCTCGCTACGCTCGGGATTCAAAAAAGCGCCCTCGCCGTAAAAATATTATTTTGCTCCCTTATAATACAATCTGCTATTGTTTCTTCTTTATTTTAAACACCTCTATTTGCAAGCCAAATCAAAATTCAAATAAAATCTTTGATGCGCTGAAGTAAAAAGTTCGTTCCATTTTTAAATAACACAACAGATATGAGTTTTCATAGTAATTTATTTGGCCGCTAAACACGACAGATATGCTGCCGTGCTAGCGATAAGTGCCGTAAGTATGTTCGTATGCAGAACATACTTACGGCACTATCGCTAGCACGGCAGTATGGATTTTCATACTTACTTTGCCGGCCGCATCGTCATTTGTTTTTGAACAGTACGGCAATTTCGATTTATCTCGAAGAAGGTTGTCAAAATAATGCTCGAATTTCCAAGCATGTGTGAGAAAAGAAACTTTTATAGAAGATTCATATCATGAGTGTAGATAAAAATATCTTTGATGCGCTAATTTCAACTCTTAGTGGCTTTTGTGGACAGGATTAGAATTATTCAATTTGTTACAGTTGTAATAGCAATCACGTCAATTGGTTTAAATAGGTTTTTATTTTTATATGAATTCTAATTTTATTATCATTAGTCTTTTAGATAGATTATTTTCTATTTTGTGAATGTGAGAACATTGTAGGCTTATTGGACTGTAGATTTATTGAACATCTTCTATTTTTGTTAAGTACCTGGTACTTACTTGTTGAAAGGCCTACATTGTCCCCCCATGCCTACCAACACTGTAATTTGAAAGTATTGTAAAAGCCAATTATTTTTAAAAGAGTAACCATGGAGTTTCTTGCCGGCTCTTCTCCATAGGAAACGACCAATTGGAACCGTGCACCTAGCTTCTGACGTTTCATAAGTGCCCATGTAGGTTTATGTGAAATAAAATATTTTGATTTGATTTGATTTGAAAATCTTGTATGCAACTGTAAATAATTAGGTATTAAAACACTCACTTGATACTATTATCGAGAACATTTCCGAGCTTGTCAGGTGAAAAAGTAGATTACGCACCTAGCTAAAGTAAGTAATTAATACACTTGTGTTCATTTAGTGCCCTCGCTTGCACTCGGGCACCAACATAACCCGCGTACATTAATAACTCACTTTGCGCTCGATGCAACGATCTAGAATTAGAGGTGCTGTCAAGGAAAAACTCAACCGCCACATTTTTATGCTTAGATATGGTGTTTGCTCAAACTGGGGAGAGTTTGAGAGGTTGTCTAACGTCTCTAACCGTTTCCTCAAGTACCCATTCGGCATTTTTGCGAGAATCCGAGAATCCGAGTCCTTGTTGAAGTTGACCTTTATTGTAGTGAAATTGGTGATCATTTCAGAATGACGGGCAAAAGGAACTTCCATGGTGTAGGCAAAGGAAGTTTTACTTGGTTAAATGATGATGTTGCCTGCACGTGATGCTGCTCCCAGAGGGATTCATGGCGGACGCTGAACGCTCGCGCCGATGATGAGCTCCACAGAGCTCGATGATGTTGGTGTCACGCCGTGATTTACTTACTACGATCATGCTGTTGACCTAACCTATATTTGCTCAAGTCAAGGATGAAGTGAGTTTTTACCCGACTACGGCGAAGCAAAAAGGAGGGTTATGATTTATGATTAGACCGGTATGTATTTATGTATGTTTATCTGTTCCCTCATATCTTGTAAACGACACTCATCACAATTTGACAAATGAGGTATCGTTGGAAGCGTCCGCTGGTTATATGTGTTGTCACATTAAATTGAAAATATGGCCCTCTAGGTGACATAAAGTCGTGAACTAAAAAAAAAAAAATCCCAACTACGCCAAAAAGTCAATCAAATAAAAAGGTATAAACAAGACATCACAGACAGTCAAATTCAAAATCCGGAGTCACACGTAATCGGTTTGATTTATGCCGATTTAATTTGTCTGTTTGTGACTTTTTTGTCGTAGTTGGGTTTTATTTTAACAACTTTTATTATTTATATTTTCACTGAATGAGTCCACACTGGTTTGAACACAAATAACCTTGAGTTCGAACTGTGCGTCTCGACTCTCGACTCGCTCGTATGGGTCAGAGGGGGTACTTTGGTACCGCGACGAGGAGGTCCTGCAATGATCGAAAGACCAAATATAAATGTAGAGGATCCCTACACTTAGTGATTTGATAACGGGGTGATTCTATTGGGATGATGAAATGAAACCGACCGCCTTGAATGTTAAACACTTTTATTAATTTCGAGTATTTTACAATACATTATATCAAATATATATACATTTATTTATTTTCATATATACATTTATATATATTAATTTATTATAATATACATTTATATCAAAAGTTTCATTACAAATAATATATATATAGGTAGGTATTGTACCAAAATAGAGACTTTTGTGTAGTTTTTAGTTAACTAAGTAGCTTAAAAGTAGGGACATTGAAAATCCGAAAGTTCAAAAATTTTACTAATCGTAGCGACATTTTCCTATTGGCAAAATTGGTTTAGACGCCATCTTGATTGTCCTCGCCACATATCAGTCGTCCTCGTGAGAAGCTAGTGTCAACATTGGTACACTACATAAATACGAAAAAGGCGAGCGGGGCCTACACCCTTTATTCCGTCAGTCACAAATACGAATTTCAAAATACCGAATTTCATAATTCCGAATGGTTCAAAATTACTAATAATAATTTGACTATTTTATAATTTGAATATTCCTAACGTTTCCTTACCTACTATTCTCAAAATACCGAGTTTAAAGAGATCGAATAACAAAAACTCCGACTGATAATTCAAAAACTGATAATTCTAAACATCAAAAATACGAATTCCGATTAATAAAGTACCGATTACTTAGAATTCCGAAATAAAAAGGAAGTGTTCGGTTCTCATTTAAAAATATGATTGTTTACTTTTGAATCAAAATATTTTATTACGAATAAAATATTTTCTTTTGCTGATCACCGATAAAGTTCTAACCTAACCTAACCCAAATGATTCACCAACAATAGAGGGGATCTGGCGCTAGGCGGCCGCTGCCGCGGTATGCTCGCTTCGCTCGCTCGGCTTCGCGCGTTAATGGTCACAGTTCTAACCTAACCTAACCCAAGTGATTTACCAACAATAGGGGCGATCTGGCGTTATGGTCACAGTAAGTAATCTAACCCAAATGATTCACCAACAATAGAAGGGATCTGGCGTTAATAATCACAGTACCCTAACCCAAGTGATTCACCAACAATAGTTCGGTTACTTATAGATTTTGAATATACGGAACTTAATATTATACTAATTGAATCAGAATCCTAATTTTAGCAGTTTATTCGAAGTATTGAAAATCGGTATGTCGTTTTTCGGACCGAGAACCCATCGACCATTTGATTCTTCATACGTATGAAAATTGGTAAACAAACAAATCGCATTTACGACTTTCGGTAAAATGAATTTCGTGATTTTTTATAACAGATGTTATAATTATAATGAAATTCGGACTTTTGAAATCGGAACATTGAAATTCTGAATTAAATATTTCGGAGTATTTGGGTGTTCCCGTCAACATTAACATCCCTTCCTATAGCATTATGTTTTTTTTCCTAATATTCTTTGGCATAACTGTTTTGGTAGGTACCTTGAATTTTTTTGGTATAAATTTCGTTTAATAACGTCTTTGCCATAATTTGTTTTCGCATAATGTTACTGGGCATTATACCCGGAACCGAATTATTTAAATAAGGTTAGTTAATTGATACAGGCGTGACTTTTCGGAAAGCCATACAAAAATACAATAGACGGAGGGTTTTACAGGGTATTTTATGACTCTTGAAGAATTGATGAGCGGAATAGGTTACTAAATATATCTACATCTATTGTATTTTAGATTAGGTTAAATACTTAGATAGATATATAGAATACTCTTTATTATGTACACCATAAAATTATAGACATAAAGGAGAATGGGCACCTGCTTATGGGTTTCTGCCCTGAAGCCCAATAGAAATAAGATAAATACCAATGGAAATAAATTTTCAAGGGGATCCTTTCCTACTAACACGAATTTTGCTAATTCTTAGTCAGTTCGGAGTTAATGACCTAAATTATGTGTTACTACTGTGGCACCGAATTTAAGGAATTTTCTTGACCCAATAGCCATAAGATATACACCAATGGAAAGAAGTTTTTGAGGAGAACCTTTGCTACTAACATGACTGTTGTTAATTTTTTTGGGGTTCCGTGGCCAACAAGGAATCTTTATCCATCAGTTCGGAGTTAATGAGCTAAATAGGTAATAACTTGCGCACCGAAGTTAAGGTGAAATGGTTCTAAAGCTGATGTTTTGACGCGTTTCGACTTCACGCAAAATCAATGTTTCTTTCAAAAAACAACGTATTAGCGTATTTTTTTTTATGATTACAAAAATTGAAGAGTATCTTAAGTGAAGTATGAGGCGCCCGAAACACGATTGACAAAACTTTCCTCGATACAAAATGCAGATTTTTGAAAAACCCCGAAACACGTATTTTTTATTTTTTGTTTGTATAGTAGTAGTATAGATAGAAGAAGTATAAAATACTGATTTGCTAGTTACTCGGACCGCACTTTAAAATTCTTCTATACAAACTTTGACACCCCCGCATCCCCTTTATGGAGTAGTTTAGAAAAGCTAAAAATGACAAACATTATCATTTACTTAGATAAGTATTCGTGGTAAGTTTCAAGTCGATTAACTAAAGGAATAAGATTTTTCCCCCCTTTTCACACCCGTATAGGTCGATTTATTAGTGGCTGCCTACTTCCTAATAAACGCGTTAAAATTCTTCTATACAAACTTTGACACGCCCCAATCCCCGTTTAGGGAGTAGTTTATAAAAACTAAAAATGAAAATCTTTATAATTTAGTTAGATAAGTATCCGTGCCAAGTTTCAAGTCTATTTCAGATTCAGATTCAGATTCATTTATTTGCGAAAACATGTGTAGATAATATACATGGTATGATGCACAATATAGGTGTTACAATGTTATTTTTTTTTTGCTCAACATGTTTGACCATTGCTGGTGTACAAATTTAGTCGAAAGACTACGTTTTCAAAGTAAGAAATATAAAAATACAAAGAATAATAATTTAAATAAATCAGCAATTAACATCAATATTAAATTAAAAATTAGGTCAATAGTATTAACTCAAGGAATAAGATTTTTCATACAAACGAAATCCCCCGGTTTCACCCTCTTAGGAGTGGAATTTCGAAATACCGTTTCTTTGTGGAAATTTACTCTTCATAAAGAACACACCCTCCAAGTTTCATGTCTCTAGGACCAGCGGTTTAGGCTGTGCGTTGATATCTCAAACACCCTTGCCTTTTATAATATATTAGATACACAATGAAAATAACTTTTTAGAACCTTTGCTACAAACACAACTTTTGCCTATTATTAGTCAGTTCAGAGTTAATGACCTAAACAGGGGATGAATTTCAATAATGCTTTATTACTCACAGTTAGAGATCTCCTCACTGATAAACAATCGAGAGAAGCCTACACATCACGAAATATTTCCCTTGAGAAGATCTTTCCAATCCAATGGCATAAATATATCTTAACTCAATTGGGGGATGCGGGAGGGATGCCGGAGGCTTAATGTTCTGTCCGGCAAAACGACTCTTTGAAACATTGTTCCCAAAATGGTATCTAGGAGGCCAATGTTTTAAAATGTCCATTTATAGGCTTGAAAGATCATGTTTGAAAAGCACAGAATTAATAAAAGTTAATTAAGCGACGAAATACAAAAATTCCAATAATATTTAATCACATTTATAGCTCTGTAGCTCCTTTCGTACAAACGATCAAGAAAAGTCTTCAAAATAAGAAATATTCTCCTTGATGAGATCTTTCCATCCATGCTAATCCATACTAATATTATAAATTCGAAAGTAACTCTGTCTGTCTGTTTATATGTATGTTACCTCTTTACGTCTAAACCACTGAAGAGAGATTTCGACAAAATTTGGCAAGGAGATAGATGACATCCTGGGGAAGGACATAGACTACTTTTTATCGACATACCACGCGGACGAAGCCGCGGGCGGAAACTAGTTGGTATATTATATCTTAACGCTATTGGGCTCCAGGGCGTTCATTCTCCTTACATTTTTTTTATTATTATTCGTTTATTTATTTTCTTTCATAAGTAATCACATTTTTAAATATTTCTTTAATTAAAATCCATACTAATATTATAAATTCGAAAGTAACTCTGTCTGTCTGTATGTTACCTTTTCACGCCTAAACCACACAGCGGATTTCGATAAAATTTGACAAGGAGATAGATGGCATCCCGGGAAAGTACATAGGCTACTTTTTATCTACATACCACGCGGGCGAAGCCGCGAGCGGAAGCTAGTTATCTATAAAAACGGCAAAAAAATCACGTTTGTTGTATGGGATGCCTTAAATATTTATTTTATTCTGTTTTTTAGTATTTGTTGTTATAGCGACAACAGATATACATCATCTGTGAAAATGTCAACTGTCTTACTATCACGGTTCATGAGATACAGCCTGGTGACAGACGGACAGACAGACAGCGGAGCCTTAGTAGTAGGTTCCCGTTTTACCCTTTGGGTACGGAACCCTAAAAAAAGAGGTCCGCCGGTGTCGGGAGCAGGGTCCTTATTTTTTAAATGTCTATAACATATCTCGGGACCCTGGGGTCCCAGACATTTGGAAGCTATGTGAGGGGCCGAAGCCAACTCGCAGAAGCCCCTTGGACAATTTTAAATGGAATGAGGCACCAACCGACGATTATCCCTGTTCGCACTAGGCAAGTGCAGCCAAGGACAACCCCCGGTTGGTGTAGGACTATTGCAAACTATGGAAACAAGGATATTGGATTATAGGTTTGGGTGGCTAAGTGAACTGATTATCTTGAACTATAGAAAGACCTCTCTAGACTATAGAAAGAGCTCCTGCCTGACCAATTTTTTATATAGAAAACACAGATAAAATGGCAGGGGGTGACTTGCACACTCGATAATGGGTCCCGGAAAACGGTCGCTAGCACAAAGTGTCTTAACGACAAGGGGGCAACCCTTCCTGAGGTGTTTAAGAGGAGTGGAGAGGTATTCCACGGCTCTCAGGACAATCCCGGAAGTACGGTAAAGATCCTACTAGCATCTTACTAGAATACTTTCTTCGGCTGAGCACTTTGCTCTTGCGATTCTCCACTCAAGCCAGCCAATAAAGGTAACCCAGAGATGAGGAACAAGACTTCTCCCGGGAGGTAGGGTCCGTGGGGTCGCTACTGCCCAACAGCTCGCCACAAGCTGCCCTGCGGGTTTTTGTATCTCTCTTGTTCTGGCTCCTCATCCTAGACCTGTTCCGGCAAAGTAAACCCTACCGGCACAGACCTAGAGTTCAAAGCGCGCAAGCCCCGGTATTATTTTTTGTAAAGGCTCTTAAATACTGGCACGATTCGCCGCGCGACGCGAATTTTAACAAAACAATTTCTGAGAAAACTTAATAAATAAGCCTTTTATTTCTTACAGAAAATGCTCGTTATTTAGTTTTGTTAGTATTATTATGACAGGTTTATGGTTATTTGTTTCATTTCAGGTTATCTATTTTGATTAAGATTATTCTGTAAGAACCCCTCTGCAGGTTAATACAGTTACTTAGTATAAATAAAAGTATGTCATGTTATATTAAAATGTTATGGTATGGAACATAGGTACATAGGAACCTACAGGTGGATAGGGAACCGTCAACATTACGTGCATAGCGTCAAGTTTTGTCAAGAGTGATTTTCGCGCAATATTTGCTGATTCGCAATAACACCAATATTATTTGTCGGACTTCTGATAGGTAATTTGAATAAAGTCTTGTTTTTACGATACGTTGTAAGTACATCGTTTTTAGCGAATTCGTGAGACGAAATCAACGTGTGTTTTTTTACCCCTGGGGTAAATTAAATGCTTATTCCTGTTGAGAACCACAATTTCTCTGTGGGTTAATTCCAATTTATTAATTAAATAGGAAAATGTATCTACGATTGACCGAGTTAGCCCGGTTTAATAAATTACGAGTACAGCCTTCATTTATTCCATAATTAAAATAAACATAACAACATTTAATATTTCATTCAACAGATACGGCAAAAACAATAAAAATAATTCAAAATATTGAATGATATCACTAAGTGTCACTGAAATTCTGAGCGACATCTATCTGTTCGCTCTGGGTTTTTTTGAACATTCCCTTTTGGTAACAAATAAAGTGTTACGTGTTGCAACGTTTTTATACGAGGCATGCCTTTTAAGTTCTGTCGTTTTCATATTTCCCGGCAATTCTGAATTTGGAACTGTTCTATATTCGAATGTGTTTAAATTTGGAATCTCAAAACAGTTGAAAGTATTAGGATTAATGCTATTGTTTAGTCACAGCGTCGATTGGAATCTGTCAGGTTACGTACGAAAATGAATCTTTCTAAGGAAAATGTTCGTGCAATAATTTTCTACAACTTTAGAAGAGGCCTGACACGGCTTCAGTGTTTTGAAGAGCTAACATCTGTGTTCAGTGATGAAGCCCCATGTCTGTGGACTGGACTGTCGAACGCTGGTATTTAGAATTCCAGTATGGACATACTAGTGTTAGTGACAAATCTCGCGAAGGACGCCCAAAATCCGCCTTCATTGAAGATAACATCATTGCTGTGAGACAACTAATTCTCGAAGATCGTCATGTGACGTATCGAGAGATAGAGGCTCTATTAAGCATCTCAGGGACAACCATTCAGAAGATCTTGCATGAAGCGCTTGGTGTGAGAAAGCTAGTTTGCCGTTGGATACCGCATCTGCTTTCCGACGATCACAAGGCGGCCCGCGTCAGATGGTGTAAGAAAACTCTGCAAAGGTTCAACCGAGGACAGTCAAATCACGTCTACGATATCATCAGTGGTGACGAATCTTGGATTTATGCCTACGATCCTGATTCCAAACAAAGGCTGTCATTTGTGGATCTTTGACAGTCGTTACGAGTCGTCAGAAGCACGAAAGTCTGACAACCAGTCTAACCAAGGGGTATCGTATTACCCAGTTACTGGGTTGTGGAGGTCAGATAGGCAGTCGCTCCATGTAAAATACTGGTATTCAGCTGCATCCGGTTAGACTGGAAGCCGACCCCAACATAGTTGGGAAAAAGCTAGGCAGATGATCCTGATTCCAAACAACAATCTACAATCTGGGTCTTTCAAGACGAGCCAAAGCCGACTAAAGTTGTTCGTTCTCGAAGCACTTCAGAGAAGATGGTGGCCACGTTCGTTGGAAAAACCGGCCATGTTGCGACTATTGTACTTGAAGATCGTAGAACGGTTAACGCAGAGTGGTATACCACAGTTTGTTTACCACAAGTCATCGCCGAACTTCGAAATTCTAACTCAAAGCGACGCATCATCCTGCACCATGACAACGCAAGCTCACACAGCGCTCGTCAAACGATTGAGTATGTGAAGCAGGAAAAAGTGGAAATTCTTGACCATCGTCCATACAGTCCTGACCTAAGCCCTAACGATTTCTTTACATTTCCTAAAATTACGAAAAGTCTTCGTGGTCAAAGGTTCCAGTCCGGTGAAGAAGCAGTCGACGCTTTCAAGTCAGCCATTTTGAACACCCCACTTTAGAGTAGAATAAATGTTATAATAACTGGTTTGAGCGAATGGAAAAGTGTATTAAGCTACGTGGTGAATACTTTGAAAAACAATAAAAAGTACTATAAGGTTCTAGTTGTGTTTTTTTCTTCAAACGACAAAGGCATGCCTCGTAAAATCATCTCTCTAGAGCGTATAAATAAAATAGGGGATGATTTTAAAATTCTCATGTAATATTAACATTTTTGTGGGACTCTTTTCAAGAGATTTATATTCTTTTATGTCTTTATTTCATTAAAAGCGGACCCCTTGGTCAGTTATTAGGTACTACTTGGCTTGGAACGGAGAGTTTGAGTTGACCAGTGCACTCGAAAATAGTGTTGTAACTATGAAAAATTCAGGTAACGGTCACTACCGTTACCTGAATTTTTCATAGTTTTTCCATTAGTCTTTCTCAAAGTTTGATACTTCCTTCTTCCGTCTATACCATCCACACTATATTACTAATATTTTACATACAGAAGTTACTGGCTGTCTCATATCTGTTACCTCTACGCCGTAACGCCTAGATAGACCATAGTATGGAACATGGAATACTTTTAATCGGTCGGAAATTATGAAATGAAATTATCCCACGGGAACGTACTACCGGGTAGTACGTTCCCGTGGGATAATTTCCGACCTCCACGCGGGCGAAGCCGCGGGAAAAAGCTAATATATAACAAATTACCAGAAATAATTAAAGAAGAATAAAAAATTAATACATTCATAAATAAATTAAAACAATTCCTATTAACAGCAACATCAACAACAATGAATATTTAAATGACAAATTTTAAATTACCATGTTTTATCTATATATTAATTACAACATTTTATAGTAATCATAATCATTATCATTTATTTGCAATAAGTATTGGTACAGTGTTGGTCTTAAAGTCAGTACTTAATAAGTTCCTAATACATAGTCAGACATATGACAT
Source organism: Lithophane semibrunnea (assembly GCA_947363905.1). Taxonomy (NCBI): domain Eukaryota; kingdom Metazoa; phylum Arthropoda; class Insecta; order Lepidoptera; family Noctuidae; genus Lithophane; species Lithophane semibrunnea. The sequence goes on from OX376185.1 coordinate 23,260,007, forward strand.
GCAAAACATACAATGTATTTAATGCTAAAAGTATAATATTTATGTCCAATGGCGTGCTTTAAATGTTTCTATAATTAATTATACAGTACATTCATTATTAATAATTATTATCATAACATTAATTTAATTTATTATTTAATATTATTTATAGAATAAAACCGTTTTTCCAGCAGCCATAATTTCAATTTTATAAAAAATAAATTATTAGGTAACTCTTTAAAGTTCTTTGGTATTTTGTTTTAAATCAATTCACACGATACCAGTTCCAGATACCACACATACGATAACAGTTCTTTTTGTACATAGAAGTCTTTGGTGCCCTAGGCAGAACTATTCTATCTGGATATCTTACTTTTGGAGGGCAACGGTCATGAGCCTTTTAAAACAGTTCAAAGTGCCGTCGGAGAAATTTAGCACATTCTAAAATATATACACTTGCATTACCCGTAAGGAGTTTTAATTTTAGGAACAATGGTTTGCAAGATTCCCATTGTGGAATGCCACAAATCGCTCGAATGCATTTTTTTTGTACCCTAAAGGCTGTATCTGCGTCTGTTGAGTTACCCCATAATATAAGGCCATATTGTAGAGTCGATGCAACGCAACCGTGATACGCAGTCAACATCGTACTCTGAGACGAGGTCTTTCGCAGTGTGTAGAGGACATAAACGAATTTATTTAATTTGTAGTATAACAGTTAAGTATTCAAGTAAAAACCCTCTTCCTCTCACCTTCTGTTGCTGTGCTCGACAGGGTCGACAAGATCATATTTTGTAAAAATCTAACCAAACCTTGGAACTTTACAGGATAGCATTTCAAAGTTTCATTTTTTGGAAAAAAAATACTATTATGTATAAAATAAATATTTATACGAAAAAGTGGCTTACATAAGTTGTTTTCCTTTACCAAATCCGCACAATTCTAATTTTAATTTTTTTAAAGCTTACATTACCAGAAATTAATATCGCTTGATACAAAATTACCTCAAATGACTTTTATTTAGAAACAGCTACAAGTCAGTTCAAGCGCCATAAACTGTAAATTATAGGTTCCCTGAGGAAAAAGGATTTAAACGATACGAAGGTTTGTTTTCATACATGATCGACTGACGCCAAAAAATAAAACGCACCAGTCTTCATACTAATTTAGTCATTGTCTTTTACTGATGTTTCAAGCGACAAAAAAGTACTCAGATCGCCATCAAACCGGATTCAAATGATGCTGAAAAATCTGGTGATTCCGATAACTTAATATCGGCCAGGATGTCGCTTAATACAAACAGCCCGTGAACCCTCGAATGGTAATGAGGCGTTGCGTACAGTTACGACACAACTTAGATGTAGCATAAAGAAGAATGCGAAGGTTTCCTACAAGACCTGGCCAGAACCGACAAAGAACCATATTTCATAAAAAAGGTACTTAATTCAATTAGTTTTCTATTAGAAGCACACCAAAAAAAGTTATAGTTCTTTAAAATTGACCATTTAATACTTCTGATTTTAATGATAACATGAAATAAACTATTAAATGATTGATTAAATTAATGAATTTTGAAACACGACATTAACCAAAGTTTCAACAGCCAAAGTTGTCTTAAATGCCAGAAAATCGGAGTCCAGAAACACAGCAATAAACAAAACAAAACTAAAAAAAGAACACGGAAATACTTTGTCACTCGTCGTGACAACACACGGGAGAAGTCAAACTTTTTGACAATGACAAATGCAATGACGATTGGAAGGAAGTTTTACATCAAGTCTTGACAACAGTATAATACCATTATCCATACTATCCATATCCATACTAATATTATAAATTCGAAAGTAACTCTGTCTGTCTGTCTGTCTGTCTGTATGTTACCTTTTCACGCCTAAACCACCGAACGGATTTCGATAAAATTTGGCAAGGAGATAGATGGCATTCCGGGGAAGGACATAGGCTACTTTTTATCGACATAACACGCGGGCGGAGCCGCGAGCGGAAGCTAGTTAGGAATAAACGGTAGGTATCGATATTCGAAATAAAAAATATTTTTAATTATTACAAGCTTTTATTTAACTTGTCGTGTTAGTTAGTTAGTATGTATGTTTGAGTCAAATCTTGCAAGCTGAATTAAAAGCACTTCCTCTTATCTTACGGAGTTGAAATTTTACAAGAAGTAGATTTTTTTTGTCAGAATAGCTCTAAGATTCTCATAGTAAAAAGTAAGGAATTTTAGTGATAGTTTACATCTAAGTTGTGTCGTATTGTACTATACGTTGAACCTGTAGTTTCAGTAAAATTATTTTCGTCAATAACTTATTTTGTAAAACTATTACAAAAGAATCATAATAGAAAATATATTGTAAAAAAATAGCTTTCTTTTGACGTATACGAGTATACAGGGTGTAAGGGTAAACACCGTTGTCACTCAAACCATGGGTAATTGACTTAAATATAAAAATAAATGACGAGTAACAACAAACAAAAACGATATTTTCATTGAAAGATTCTAAAAAGTTTCAAAAAAAAAAAAAAACGTGGTGCTTACGACAGTCTTTCTACCGTAGTTTGTTCTAGGTGCTCTTAAAATTATATGGTTAGCCTGCCTCGTCATGCGCTTTTGAATTTGCATTCTTTTTGTAAATGTTATTTGTGTATAAGCCTCTATTAATTATTTGACGTACAAGTATGCAAGACTTTAATAATTTTATTTTGAGATGTTTGTAATTTTTTAAGGTAAGTTTTGGCAGCACTTCCCCATACTTCGATTAAATAATCAAGACGTGGTTTAACCATCGAGATACATCGGACAATTCTCCTAAGTGCACCAGTCAGTGATTATATATATTTTTTCTTATTTTCTCAATTTGAGGTTTCATTGTAAGTTTATCATCAAGAGTATTTTTAATTTACCATGATTGTGTATGAAGTTTTTTATTTTTAGCACTAAATATCATGTATTTGGTTTTACTAGCATTTAAAGTAAGCAGATTGCATTGGAACCAGATAGCTAGTCTATTAAGATCTATTTGTGCTTCATTAACAATTCCTTCTATATTACTGCCAAAGTAAAAAAGACTAGTATCGTCGGCATTTAGTGAAATAACTCCCTTAAGTCCGACTTCATTAATATTTTTGATGTAGATAAGGAATAATAGGGGCCCTAGTATAGAACCTTGTGGTACTGCACAGGTAAGGTGGTAAGGTTTGGGTTCACTTTTATGTTCACCAATACCGACTACTTGGCACCTATTAGTAAGATAAGAAAACGTACCCTTAAATATTTATTTTATTCTGGTTTTTAGTATTTGTTGTTATAACGGCTACAGACATACATCACCTTTGAAAATTTCAACTGTCTAGCTATCACGGTTCATGAGATACAGCCTGGTGACAGACAGACAGGTAGACAGCGGAGCCTTAGTAATAGGGTACCGTTTTACCCTAATAGAATAGAATAGAATAGAAAGATGTTTATTTCCCTGGTTTATATGTTACATTATGTCCACAAGTCGGTGGTGTATTCGGCCTGTGGGTGTGTCAGCTACTTACAGTCTACCTATGTTTGTCTGAGAGAGATCTATATAAGTGTCGTGTAGTGTGTGCTGTGTGCTTGTTAGTGTGTACAGAATAAATTTATATAAAATTATATTGTGGTATTCTATATTGCCCTATCCTATTTACAGCTAATTACAATTTATGGGGACGTGGAGCGGTCGTTCGCTTGCTGAGCAGCCGACTCCTGTCTTTTTTTGGTACATAGTCGATTTCACCTAGTCTAGTATTAGTAAGGAGGGGGTTGTGCTGTCCGTATCCGAGGTAGGCGTCACCAGGGGTTTCCAGATCCTCGATGTGCATTTCGCGGAGTCGGCGCAGCATGTCCTCGTTTAAATCTTGAGTACGGAGGTGCCATGGATCCCAATCGAGCATATCCCAGAGTAGTGAGGTTTCTAGGCGTCTTGGGAATTGTCCGCTGGCCTTGAGAGCCATTCGATATTGACGTTCTATTTTTAGTAAGCTGCTCTTACTGTAACGTGACAGTAGTTGCACCACGCCATAATCCATTATAGGAAGTAGGCAGGCCTGAACGTTAGCGAGTTTCACGGTCATATCTGTCTCGGCGTGCCAACCTATGATAGGGGCTAGTGCGCCGCGTGCTCGTCGCCCCTTTTGCACGACGTAATCCGTACGTTTGCCCATGGTCATGGTCTTGTCTAAGTGGACGCCCAGATATTTTATGATATTTTTATATTCGATAACCTCGTGTTTGATGCGAATGGTTCTGCGGTAGTTTCTCTTATGAGTGAACATAGCACACTCCGTTTTGTCCACATTGCATTTTAGGCCCCAGCGACGGTAGTAGTCAATGATGGTTTCGGTGGCCCAGCCCGCGCGGTGTGTCGCGCAGTTCGGGTCGGGAGACCTGTTAAGGATGCACAGGTCATCGGCGTATTGGGAAAGCTTGAGTCCGCGGATATGATCCCGTTGGTCCCAAACGTCATGTACGTACAAATTGAAAATGATGGGACCCAGGATGGAGCCCTGGGGGACCCCGTGTGGCACCGGTTTTTCGTCGCCGTGTGTGGTTCTGAAGCGTCGTAGGTTTTGCGACCGCTCAGGTAATTCTCAATTACTTTGATGATGTTGTTCGGGACGTCAGCTGTTTGAAGCTTCTTTGCCAGACCTTCGTGGTTTATTGAGTCGAAGGCCTTCGAAAGATCCGTCAGAACCACGGCCACACTATCCTTGGCTTCCAGCGCATCCGAGATGGACTTGCCGGTGCGAAGGATCTGTGTGCCTGTTCCTCTGTTCTTGGTAAAGCCATGTTGGAATGGCGGTTGGAGTCTGTCCGTCGTCTGTCGCAGGCGCGACAAGACCAGGCGTTCGTGTAGTTTACCCATGATGTTTAGGAGAGTGATGGGTCGGTACGATTTGGCGTCCCGGTGATTCTTGCCTGCTTTATGTAGGAAGATGCACTCCCCGATTTTCCATCTGTTTGGATAATAACCTCTCAGTAACAGATAGTCAGCTATCCCTTTGTACCTGATGATAAAAGGGTCGCCTCCGAGTTTGAGGGCGTTTGCTTTGATTTTGTCTGGGCCAGGCGCCTTCTTATTTTTAAAGCGTCTCAGCGCGGATCTGATTTCGTCTATGGAGGTGGGGTCGAGAGGCTGGAACGGTGTGGTCTTCTCTGTGCTCTTATCTTCGTTGTTTATCTCGGCTTCTGTGACGATCGCTGCGTCGACCAGGGCGTCGATGGTTTGTTTCTCACTGTAGCATCCCTCAAGGTGGGGAAGTCTCTGTACTGGCGCCTTCAGGTTGCGTTGGATTCGCCACATCTGGGCTCTGTTGTTCTGTGGATCGTTTATTATCCGGGCCCATTTTTCGCTGCTATATTCCACGAGTGCTTGTTGGGCCTGGCGTTTCAAACGATTGTAGGTTCTTCTTTGTTCCGTTATTTTGTCCTGGTTGAAGCTTAGTTGCCACGCCTTACTTTTTGCATGGTTTCTTTTGTCGATCAATCCATTAATCTCGTCTGGAAGTTGATCTCTTTTGTTATTTTCATATAGTGGCGCATACTAATCCAAGGTTTCTGTGATGGCTTTTTCTAGTTGCAGTATATACTCCTTGCATTCTGCGTCGGTTGTGATTTCCTTTGGCAGGTGCGTGGTTTTATCCCATAGGGTTTGTTGGAATTGTTGTCTGATTTCTTCGTTGTTTGCAATAGCGCGGGTATTTCTTACCAGTGTTTTCTCTCTGTCCACAAGTATGCTTAGGTTCAGTAGCCAGGGCATATGATCGGAGCCAACCGATGTTATTTGTCGGCACGTTATGGTGTCGAAGGCTTGCGCTTCGTGTGAGAAGATGGCTGCATCGAGGATGCCATAGCCCGCACTGTCAGGTCGTAAGGGTAAGCCCGTGTGGTGTATGGTGCAGACATCGGAGTTACAGAGGTTGCGGACAAGTATTCCCGCCCCTTCGTCTCTCGTCTGGTTGAGTTCGGTCATTTTTAGGTTGAGGTCTCCGATGGTGATGTTTGGAGCTTCGGTTATGATGTTTTCTAGCTCATCATTAAGCGCTGCGGCGTCGAAGCGCTCTGATCTGTGCGGTATGTATATCCCCTTAATTTTTAGGGAATCTCCGGTCAGATGATCATAGGTGAGGTTGATAGCGACGCCTTCGATGAGGTTGTTTCTTTCCTCCGTACCTGGGGTTACGTCGGTCTGACTCCAGCGTATTCCTCGCATCACATACATGGCTGTAGTTAGATGCGGTGCGATCGAGTGCGTATTCTTGTCGTAGTTCAGTAGATTCATGCGGATTTTGGAGAAGTCCAGCCGGCACTCGTTGACTACGATTATATGTGGTTTATAGCGGTCGGCTAAGGATTTTAGCTCGAGGAATTTACCTTTAAATCCTTGCGCATTGAGGTGCAGTATGCGCAACTTATGATATTGATTTCTCGGATTATTTGTTGAGAATTTTTATTAGGATTTCGTGTTGTAGCTGTAGCTGATATAATATTTGTTTCATTCTTATTTGCAGCTCTTGTCCTAGGGGCTCCATGCTGTTTTCTTTGTATGTTGTGTCTTCATTTAGTTGCATTGGTGGGTGGTGCTATGTTTGTGATTGTGATTGGGGCGCCTGTTTGGGCAACGGCGGAAATTGTGATGTGGAGGTTATTTTCACGTACGAGACGTTTTCCCGACGGTATCTCAGTGCTGCGTACCTGCGTTCAGCTGCTTCTCTTTTTTTCCTTTCTTTTTCTTCGTGTTGTGATAATTGGTAAACGGTCCACTGCCTTCTGGAACTTCTCGCATTTGGCTTGATTGGCCCCATGGCCCGGTTTATTGCATGCTGTACATATTTCGATGTCCATGCCTTCTTCGTTTTGAATGGTGGAGGTGGGGTGTTTCTTCTCACCGTGACACGCCGATGTCGCATGCGTGAAGAGGATATTTGTATTCCTGAGGCTTCATGCTGAAGGCCCCGAAGTACGCATGCTTTGTTGCCTTCATAAGCGTGGCGATTTCATCGTATAAATAATTGTAACCACCTTTAATTGTTCTCATTTTGATCGGTCTCACACCGATGCACCTCTCCATATCCTCAAGGCATGCCTCATTCGTCTCATCGTAGATGTTCGTGATGATCACAACCTTCGTCTGATGGGTCTGCTGAGCTTTAGGGACGCGTGCCACGAAGCGGAGCCCGTCGTCAAGTTTCCTCAACTCTTCTATAATTATTTTCCTCATGTCCGCGGTATATACGCGGATCGTGATGATTCTTTTGTTACTACCCATGGCTTGTCTTGCCCCATGCTCTGTGGTTATTTTTCTAATTTTGTTAAGGTATTCCGGATCGTTGATTTTCTTGACGTCTGTTATGATTATGTCGGGGATGAGAGTGGATGATCACTCTCGGTTGTTGCTGAGTCACTGTCGAATTAGGAGTGACGGCACCTCTCTTTCTCTTCTTGGGTTTGGGTGAGGTAAAAGTTGCGTGGGCGTAGTCTTTTTCCCTTTCCAATTCGTCTTTGTATAAGTATAAGTATAATTTATTTCATAAAAAAAAGTGGTACAGTCTGTTACAAAGTAGAATGACAACATAGGAATAGTTTACATCTGAGATGAGTAGGTAACAATACAATTTACGATCTGATGTCCTAGCTAGGTTACTTAGTAGCCTGTATTTGTGCTCCTCTTCGGTGGAGAGCGAGGAGAAGCGGTTGCTTGTTGTTTGGTGCCGGGCTGTTGCTGCGTCGCGACGGTCGGAACGGCGGCGGCGCGCAATTGCGCCGACGCGTGACCGAGATGAGTCGCCGAGTCGGCGCGCAGAAGCGTTGAGATGGTCATGTCTTCATGTGCGCGCGCGGCGGGGGCGTCATTGCGAGCTCGCGCAACAGAGGTGGCTTCATTCGGTTTCGTTCGCGCGGCGCTTGCGGTCACGCCGCCGGTCGCCGTCGTAAGAGTCACCAAAGGCGTGACGCGGTGCCCTGCGAGTGGGCCAGCCAGACCCACAGAGCGATGGCTCAGCCCGTGTACTTTGAGTTCTGGGTACCTCTCTATATTTCGATACTATTTTGTTCACTGTGTCACATTCACAGGTCACGTTTTCTTCGCTTTCAAGTCCCATAATTGGCATGTACTTAACATTTAACTGTCCGTTGCACTTGCGACAGTATATCTTATTTATTTTGCAGAAATTTATGTTACACGAATATATATTAATTTCGTTTACACTGTTCACTAGGTGTCCGTTTGAAATATTTGCTGAAGTTTTTATAAAACATTTCACGGCACTTCTCTTGTTACACAATCTACAAGTTAATTGTTTAATTTTAGTTTGGAGTCCCTGCCACTCATGGAATTTTTTAATTACGTTAGTTTTTGCGCAGTACCAACAAGCAACTGCGTATTGTCCTTCATTGTCCGTGGAAAGTTCACTTACACTAGATAATTTATAGTCACTGTTCTTTTTATTGTTCACAATTATACTGTCCGTGTCCATTTCACTAGTTTCGCTGTTTTCGGGAAGGCCCAAAGGACCTCCCTTAGTATCCACGCTCATATGAGCGCAAACTGCAACTCGAGGCAATAGGCACGGAGCGCGAGAGGGCTCCGCGCGCACGTCCGCTCGCCACGGTGCGCATCACGCTATCCCACGCATCCCGTTTTAACCTTTGGGTATGGAACCCTAAAAACAAGCATTATAATCTATAGAATTTTGGTTGGGAACTTCCCTTAGTTTCATTTCTGCTACCCCCCTAGTCGGAGATCGCAATAGACTCATTTTATAAATAAAATTAATTGATTGCATATTAGTTTTTTAAGTCAGTCAATTACAAGTCACACAAAATTTTAATGTACCTGTAATTTTTTAATGTACCTGTAAAAGATAACAATTAAAGATTAAAATGTGATTTATTAATAAAGTTGTGTTTTTTTGTATTCTATATAAAAAGTACCTATTCAATAAATTGATATTTCCATTGAATGAATATGCAATGCCTTGAACGCTCGATCAACCAAACATTCGATATTTTGAAAGTTCGAGTATTTAGACGTTGCAGTTATCGTAGGCGATCAATTGATATTCCATTAAATGGCATTCGATTTGGCATAGTACACCCCTTTTAACAATGTACACACATCAACACTGTCTAGGGATATTTTAGGTTTTATACCATAATTTTAAAAGTACTGGTCATATAGAAGCGATTTAAACGTCAACATTATCCTGCCACATAATTATCTATTCTATATTTTAAATTAAAATAATCAAGATTTTTATTTTCTCGCATATTTGTTAAATTGATACTGTTGGTTCTTCCTCTATTATGGGACGCCGACATTTAACCAGAAAAGAGATGTTGAGAGCAATAGGCATGCTGGCGGGCGCGATCCAATGCAATGTTACCGATGCCATTGGCTCCAGTCAAAGCGTCGTATCATGATTGTGGTCTCGCTAACGGGACACTGGCGACGAAGTGGCGACGTGGCGGCACACTGGAAATATTCAATTTACGACCGCAAGACAACACCGATGTTTACAAATAACGGCGAAAAGACACCCTACCGCTACAGCTAGGCAAATGGTTTTGAAGTTACAGTCGAAGCACCAGGGGCCTAAAAAAACACATTAGCAATTCCTCTATACGCAATTCATTTCCTGAATTCCCAATTGTCATTATCAATTCCTCTAATTTGACATAACACCAATTCATAATTTGTGGACCATTTTACGAATCTCCATAGAAAACTGTCAAACAGATGAACTATGTATTTCGTAATATGAATTATACGCAGATCATTATGAATTGTCAGTTTGTGACATTTTACGATGATTCATAATATCTTCCTTTTATGATTCTGCCAAAGTGGCTGTTTTAAGCCTTCAGGACCCAGTGCTGGTGAGCAAAATTGAAATTAAAATTGTTTATTGAAATAATTGATTTACAGAAATATTTTACAAATAGAGCCTTAAACTATAGGTTAAGGTATATAATAATTGGATTCTACCTGAACTAGGAATAAACCTGTATCTCAGGTATCTCACTCAAGTGCTTAATAAGTGTGATCTATGATTACAACAAAATATTAAAATGATTTATGTACTATAATTATAATTTATGTTTTCATTCAAATTAAGAAAAAAACTATTACCTATCTATGCTACTTTTTTGCATCAACATAAGACATTTTTGCAAAGAAGTTCTATTATGATTATTGCAATTTAACATTAATTTTAAAAAGGACGCCTTGACTTTATTATACTTACGTACATACACAAAATTTTACCGTGTCAACAAAAAGTGATGATTGCATGTTTATTTATGTTGCGAAATATAAAAACTAAAACGATTTTTATGTGTAAAGGGCTATATTACAGTAAGTACTTAAATAACATTAATTTAAAAAAAGACTTAAGGAAGGCGCTCTTACGCGACCTCATTATAATCTATAGAATTTATGTATCTTGCCTCAGCTAAATTCTTTGCAGGGCATTCTTGATCGCCTGTTTTGTGGTTGCTCGATTTTTAAATCGCAAGCATGTTGCACAATGTGCCGCTTCAGCATGTTTAGTGCACTCATTCGCCTGATGACCTTGTTCTCCACAATGTCCACACGTATGGCTAGCCTCCCGATAAGTCTTTGCAGCATGTCCATACTGTTGACATTTGAAGCACCTGGTCACAAGAGTGAAGTCCCTCACTGGGCAGGATTCAAATTCAAATTTCAAATTCAAAAAATATATTTTCTCCTCACAAAACAAGACATTATAATATGATACTTAAACATTAAGCTCAATGGTGCCGATTCTGTTGTTCACAAACTAAACTAAATTTAAGTTCAGTGCATATTTTTCTTTCTATTTCATTAAGAAAAGGACAAAAGATAAATTTTAGTTTAGTCCTGTCAAATTAATCAGTGCCTGACGTAAATTGACGTAATTTTAGTAGGCAAGTTTTTAAATCACGGCTAAACTTGTATGGGCGCTGATTAATTTGACAGGACTAAACTAATATTTATCTTCTGTCCTTTTCTTAATGAAATAGAAAGAAAAAGATGCACTGAACTTAATTTTAGTTTAGTTTGTGAACAACAGAATCGGCACCAATAACTGAAGACAAATCACAGTCAAGTGTTTGTGTGGAGCTGGTGTCTATTATAGGTATACACCTGTATTACAGATCACCAGGTCCTCACCCCACGAACTCCGGTATAATAAAACAAAAATAACATATACGCAAGAGATTTGGTTTCGCTACAGTTTGATCATCTTGTTAACAAGGAGATACGATATTGAAATGGGATGGGATTGGATGCAGGATGTCCAGTTAATGAACACTCGATTTTGGTTTATAAGCGCCTTTCTTATGCTTGCAGTTACTTCAAGAATAAAATTGCACGTAGGTCCCTCTTTTTTACCTGACTTGTGACTTAGATTTATAGAGGCCAAAAAAGAGTCACGGCACAAACTAGGAAGCTTGTCGGCTACATTCTGCTCATAGATGCAATCATAAACTTCATTGTCACTTAAAACGGTCGGTACTCCTATAACTACAATTCTTGGTCTTCTCTTATGGGGCTCTTCCACTTTCAGGCCGGAACTACTTAGCTGAGACGATTTCCTAAGTTTTTCAATGTCCACTTTGGACTCCGTGCTGATTATAACGCCTCCGTTTTTCAATCAAACTGTAAGGTGAAGACTGCACGAAGTCAACCTTCATGCTCGTCGACCACTTCGGATTCCAGGACTACGACGACGCAATCGCGGACGACGATTACAATGAGCAAATGAACATTTATTTGACTTGGAGCGATCGCCAATGGGCTAGAGTGTTATTCTGTGATGAATTCCTGTTCGACTTTCATCCAGATTCACGAAGAATACGTGTTTGGTGAACACCTGGACGTGAGAGCCGCCTGCAAAATCCCCAAGAAGTCCATCCATACCAAGGTGGAAAAATAATGGTATGGGTGGGAATACGCCTAGGCAGGAGAACCGACCTCGTTTGGGTTCACGGCAACTTAACTGCTGCAACATATCGTCGCACGGTACTGGAACCTGTATGCTGACCCTACAAGTTGCACATGGGTCAAGATTTTATGCTTATGCAAGATAATACCCGTCCAAATACAGCGCGAGTGGTAGCTCAGTGGCTGCAGCAACGTAATGTAGCAACCCTGGACTGGCCCGCGCAGTCCCCAGATTTAAATCCAATTGAGCACTCGTGGGATATGCTCCAACGACGGGCTTTACAAAATTGTCCTGAAAATCCGGTGACAGACAGTGAACTTTTCATGCGTCTTCGTCGAACCTGGGACCTTATCCCACAAGGAGATATCAATAACCTCATTTTGAGTATGAATAATCGTCGTAGATGCGTTATTAGCATCCGAGGTGCTTTTACAGAGTACCTATTAATGTTTATTTTGTAATCCATTTAATGTTTCCTTTAATCTGATTTCTTTATATTTTAATCATCGAAAACAGAAGTTAATTTTTTAGCACATTGTTAACTTTTTATTTCTTAAATCAAAGTTATTTTTTTATTTAATTTCCTATTACAGCATAAAATACTGCATTTTAATATGATTATGTTACAAGATTTTCTAAGCAGAGTTTCTTTTAACTAAAATAGGTATCCCAAGATTGTGTTGATGTGTGTATAACCTACGATCCATCGTGTTGAGATATACGCCTAAGACAGTTTTTACAAGCTTTATACAGTACTTTGCAAAAAAAACGGGCATCTTACAGTCATTGGCTTTTCTATGGATAATATTAATATTTTTAGTATGTCGTTAGCATAAATGACTTGTAATTTCTTATTATCAATGAGAATATAGTTTTTTGGCCTCTTCCAGCAGCGCTATAATTTTACTAGCTCTTATTGCTTTTTCTGCCAATACAATCGACACAAAGATATGGCTGGAATCGACACAAAGATATGGCTGGATTATGCGACAAACATAAATGATTCTACTAAAAATAACGAGAAGTTAGTTTTAGTTGCCTGATATCCTTTTAAGCGCAAAACCGCGAAAAGTAAAGTAAAAAGTCACAAACTGAAAAAGGGATTATTATTGTTTTTAACCAAAAGTTTCGAATTTGGAATTAACTTTTTTTCATACCCAAACTCTTTATTAGGACTCTTTATCGCAGCTCGTTATCGGAAAGTGGTTTGGGTTCTTGAATAAATAGACCGCATACTTAGCTCTATACAGTGACCGGGTGAATACAATAGAATTTACGATAATACAATATTATTGTTGTGTGCGTGGTAGTTTGTTTGTTCTTTTGTTTTGACGATTTATGGTAAAACTTCTGATTCAATTTTCACGAAATTTTGCAGGTAGCATTATGAATAGCTCACAAATCTATATACAGGGTGTTAGGGTAAACACCGTTATCCTTGCAACCAGTGGTTTGGTTTCATTTATAGAACGTAAAATCAATGGAAAATTACAACTTTTTTTTTCTTTTTTTTAAATCAACATTTTACCACAAGAGACGCAAGTTCGTTGCCCTATGCGCTAGGGCAATGAACTGCGGGATGTGACCTGACCGGCCGCGAGCGCGACCCCTCCCTCAGTCAGTCAGCTGTTTCGCTAGAGAGCACGGTGTCGGATAGAAACTTTTTAAAGTCTTTTAATGAAAATGACGTGTTTTTTTTGTTGTGTATTTATTTTTATATTTAGGTCAACTACCCATGGTTTGAATGACAAGAGTGTTTACCCTTACAGCCTGTATAATATATCTAAAATAGGAGAATAGCATAATAATAGTAAATAAAAACAGAAAATACGACGAAATACCAGTAAATTTTAAGTAAATCTGCATGAAAAAACGGCAAGAAACATTGTTTTTTGGCCTAAACTCAGACCAACAAAAAAGGATAGACGGAAGCCACCTTTTTATCTATGTGTGTGTAAAAAGGGTTGTCATTATTTAAAGTTTTTCCCTATAATTTGGGGAATAATATTGTATCAATCTGCCTAGAGTCTAACCGGATGCAGTGGAAACCAGTATTTTACATGGAGCGACTGCCTATCTGACCTCCACAACCCAGTAACTGGGTAATACGATACCCCTTGATTAGACTGGTTGTCAGACTTTCGTGCTTCTGACGACTCGTAACGACTGTCAAAGATCCACAAATGACAGCCGGGACCAACGGCTTAACGTGCTTTCCGAGGCACGGAGGAGTCTCGATATGTGAAAATGGTCACCCATCCACGGACCAACCCCGGCAAGCGTAGCTTAACCTGATGGATCGACCCGAGCGGCTGTTATTACTTAGCCACGAGCTCCTCGAGGGAATAATATTGTATGGGTAGGATAATATTGTACGAGTAAGATATTGTTGAGTATGGTATTATAACTCGATTGTTAAGAAGGACTTATATTCCGAAACAAAAACAAAAAATTTTACATTGCTATTTCGTATAGCTACTATCCATTTACTTTTAGATTCAGTATTACTTGGAAATCTAAAATAAAAATACATGAAAAAAGAAAACAGGAATATAATTACTCGAAACAAGAAATCATAATTTAAATCGGTTTAATCGAATGAGAAAATTTGAAATCTTATGGCAACCCTTCCACGTTATGTCACTGCTTTATTCATTAATTCATTGAGGTTTTTTGTTCCAAGTAACCTAAAATTCATCGTTAATTAAATTAAAAAACGATGTTATTTTCAAGTACGTACAAGTGAAAAGTTATTCCATGAGACTTTTTATGTGATTTGCTATTGTTTTACTCTACTACACAGGAAGGCATAATTCTATTTTTTTTATTGATGTTAACTAGACGACGACTCGTGATGTACTAGGAGCGATGAGTATGGTTTTAGTGCAGGTGTGTGCGTGAGCCTGTATGTTTACTTGCAAGAGCACGGTTTTGAGGCTTCACTTTAGATGTACGGCGCGCTCCGTCTATCCTTTTTTGTTGGTCTGAGTTTAGGCCAGAAAACAATGTTTCTTGCCGTTTTTTCCTGCAGATTTACTTAAAATTAACGTAATAAGTTAATATAATTAGTTATAAGGACTCACCTTTGCGTCAAACCGTTGAAACTGGCACCTTTGGTTATGTTTTTCACCAACTACAACAAACAGTACGGCACTTGACTTCATGACACTTTTTTACTCCCACACTGATGTTTTTTGGTAAAACTATTATCTACAATTACGTATTAACTATTCAGAAATAGATTTAATAACATTTCTAGTCGATAACGACACTAAAACACGAATTATTGATTAAAATATGCAGAGATCCGCTCCGCGCACGCGCTCTGACATGACTGTCAACACGTTGCTACACGTCAGTTTTAATAATTTTATACAAAGTTTTGCCAATGTATTTTGGTCGTCTTATAGCTTTATTTGACGTAAAATTTCATCAAGAGCCGGACTGTACCTTTCCACAGACGATATAAGCCTTTTACGCGGTAAAAATACAGAATGTCATGATTATGTGTCCACAGCGTGTAATGTGTCAACTGATGCAATACTGCATCAGTGGGGCTCAATTGATGAGCCGCGAGCGGTTAAAACCTTAATGATTACTAATAATGTAGAAAAGTCAAAACCGCCCGTTTTTTTTGCAAAGGGGCTCTGTTCGTATGTATTTCCGGTTACTCATAAATCGTCACCCATTTTTCAATTCACTTCAATTCAATTCACTTCCTGGCATCCGATTGAGCTGAAACATGGCATACTTATACATACATTACTTACACATTTACATTACTTATACATACTTAGACATTTTGAAAAAATGATACCATGAAGCTGGTCTGATGATGGAGCCGGAAGTTAGACATATGAACTCGTCAATCAAACAAGATAGCACTATCGTGTTTAGACTCGTTGGCGTTGTCTTGACAAGGACTATAGCCTCATGTAGTATCCAGGGTCGATTGACTACTACACTACTCACTACATGGGAAAATCTTAATCAAACAAGATAGCACCATCGTGTTTAGACTCATTGGTTAGGATATATTAACAAGTGCTTTGAGATTAGGTGGTGTTCAGGGTCTGATGATGGATCTGGAAAGTAGCCATAGGAACGAGCTCGTTGGATTTGTGAAGGTGATAAAACAGATATTTAAACAAATTCTAATGATAAAAAGTACAAAATAAAATATAAGTAAAGATCTTTAAATATATCATGTAGAGATTTTAATATTTTCTTAAAAGCTTGAGGCGTAAATGTCCTTCTTAGTATAAATTAAAGATAAGCCTCAAGCTTTTAAGAAAAAGTAAAGTTCTATGTTTACGTAAGTTTTATTTAGAACTTTATAGTTCATTCAAAGCTTGTTCTTAAAAAGATTTTTACTTATATTTTATTTTATTTTCCTGCGATTACCATATTATTCGATAGAGGGTTCGATTGCTGCATCGGTAGACTCGCAATTGAAGGCCTGGCGAAACTCACGCCGGAAACTTCCTGGAAATTATGAAAGAACAATATAACTATACTCCATTTGAAATAAGATTAGACGTTTAAATAAACCTTTTTTACAGTCCGTTCAACCAATTTTGACTTCTATTGCGTTGGTCGCATGACAAATGGCAGCTGCAGTAGACAGTTGGTATTGTGTAACCTTTTTTGCTTTTAATGCCATCCTTCTGCCTACGATATACAATTCAAAATCGGTTGAACGGACTGTATAAAGGTTTGTTTCAATGTCTAATCTTATTTCAAATGGGGTATAGATATTTTTACTCGAAACCAAAAAAGGAGGGATATGTGTTTGACCTGTATAAATGTATGTATGAATGTGTGTCCGTGGTGGGACAGGTGCCTCAGTTCGAGTTTTTTTTAACCATAATTATGTCCTCGTATTTGGATCGGACAAAGTGATAAATAGTGAAAGTACGTCCAAAATGACATACGGTTTTGTTTTATATTCATATATTTTTATTTGTTATAGTTACAATCATTTTTTAGTTTGAATAATCATCTTTGGTTCATTAGTTGTAACATACGTAAACTTGTAAGTGAATATGAACCATATAAAAAATATAATTTAATTTAATCACAACCTCTAAGGAAATTCATTTTGTCTATATGGCACGGACAAAATGAACATACATATTAAAAACGAAAATTATGAAGCACGTATTTTACAGATGACGTTTTGGTCTTCTTGGGTACATCAGCGCATGATTTATGCGCCCAAAGAGAACAATTGTTACACCGAATCCAGCTTGGAACGAGAAAAGGTCGATAAAGTGCTGTAATCGCCGACACCGTTCGACGCAATCTTCAGTATCTGTCTTCTTCATTTTCCTGTCTGCTTTTTGAGATCAATATTGTAGTCTGAGCCATCAGCGTATGTCGTTTTGCCACGAATCTAAGTATGTCATTTTGCCCGACAGGTTGTCAATACAATAAATATGTCATAATTTCTATAAACACGAGATTATATTAATACTTATAAATAATGCAGTATAATACTAAATTATTTCAATTTAAATTAAAATATGCAAAAAAATACACGTAAGTGACCAAAAACAGCATTAAATCCATTAAAACAAAAAACTTTTACGCGTTCAAAACACGTTCGTACACTGGCATGACTGAGCCAATGGCGCTAACAACTTGACAGGTATGCCAACATGGGCGTAGTCACATGATGATAGGATAACTGTACCCGCGAATTTCGAAAAAACCCCGGTGTGTCATTTTAGACGTACTTCCCCTATAACCACAGACACTGCATGAAGGACGAAGTATGAGAAGTACTTACTACTCATAAAATAAATCAGTGGATTTGCAGCCGAGTTGATGTACATCATCAAATGAGTCGTCAGAGCGATTGAAGTGCTCCACTCGTTATGCTCCAAATGGAGCGAGTATCTGTAAGAAGGAAAGAGGCAGCTACAGTTAAACACTCATAACATACTATAATCCCCAAACTGCTAAGTAGAGGTGTACGCGTAGTACACCCACATTTTGCCGCCACATTTTCAGGGGGCGAGCTTATTTAAACACTCCAACAGCACAATCACTTACAACTCTAAAATTGGTATTACGGTAACAATGCTGCAGGGTAGTTTTTTTGAGTGCTTCCCCGTGGGCCCGCTGGGTTGGCCCATTACCGGGTCCACGGGGAAATTTTATTCCCCGTGGTCCCATGGCGTTAGGGATTGTTCCCTGGACTTCTGTCTTTATCGATAGAAAATTAATTACCTTAAGTTCTGAGTTGAGCTACACGATGACTGACAAATGCGTGCACTGACTGAACAGGTCCACTCAAATTTGTATAGTTCTTTCCTCAAAAGATCATTTCATACACAAATCTACATGGTGC
Organism: Lithophane semibrunnea; assembly: GCA_947363905.1. Taxonomy (NCBI): domain Eukaryota; kingdom Metazoa; phylum Arthropoda; class Insecta; order Lepidoptera; family Noctuidae; genus Lithophane; species Lithophane semibrunnea. Next base: position 23,278,329 of record OX376185.1, read on the forward strand.
TCAAATGATCTGACCAAGATTATTTCCGGATTTTTATATTTACATTGACATTTTATTTACCTTCCTATAGAAATAAATCATTTATCATTTTGACGTTTTAACCAAAATTTTTGTTCTATATCTAAAATCCTCTAACTCTGACTATTTTTAATCACGATTAAAAATGTGTGGAATAAAATTAGATGTCATGAACTAAAATTCAAACCAACACCTCGAATTCAGTTGCAAAACGGCACTGTATCTTTTTTTTATTTTCTTTTGCTTATATCTCGAAAACGGTGTGTCCTATCGCAAAAATAATGAAAATTTTGACCCCCTTTGCAACCCGTAATACTTAACATGTTGGTAAATTATTTTTTTTGTTTTCTTCCAAAAAACGAAAAATTCCATATAAAAATATGTCGAGACGGCCACATTGCGCGCCTCTCCGGCTAAAAAAAAATCATGTGGTAGGCAAACAAGTAGGTACCAAGAGGAGTCGCGATTGTCAAATTCGATTTTTGTTGTGTCAAAATAATTTTTAAATTTAGAGATTTTTGTTGGCAGAATAACTCTAAGATTCTCATAGTAAAAAGTAAGGAATTTTAGTGATAGTTTAGTTAGTTTAGTTCGGTGTACAAGAGAATCGGCACCTATGTTTACAAATCTAATTTAAACATTGATGAACCGTTTTGACTGTGAGATAAATATTCTAAAAAACTAATTTAATATAATATTTTATAATGTAATGTACCTAATCTATACTTATACAACGTGCCGCTACAATGGCGACATTAATTTAACACACATATACGATTTCGCGTATTCGTTTTATGAAAATATTTGAATTTCATTAAACGTTATTATTTATTTATTTATTTTCAATTTTCTAACTTACCATCTTGGAGCAACCTGTACTTAAAGAACTGTAACGAAGAGGTCATTTGCCTGGGTCACGGATCATATGTAGGCGAATAAAAGGAAAGCCGCGTAATTTCTTAGAAATTATGGCCGACAAAGGATTTTACCGATAGAACGACGCCGACGTAAGCCAGCTGGTAGGTAGCTTCATGAATGAATCTTTTACACAGAGTGATCTCAATTTTGGTTAAGTTTTTATTATTTAGTTTGTTTGAAAATTTAAATATTTCAATTTTCGAATTATTTTATTTTATTTCATTTTTTATGTTTACTGGCCACTAGCCCTACCCGTATGTTAAATTAATGTTGCCATTGTAGCGGCACGTTGTATAATAATATTACTTATTGTTGGTAGTGGTGGTACCCCCACCGATTCATATAAAAGCGAGCGCTCGACCGAGTGCAGGTCCTCCCCCCGGCCCATACGTGCAGGTGTCCCCCAGGGCTCTGTCATCTCCCCACTCATCTTCACGCTGTTCACCAGCGATATCCCAAAGAGTAAGAAGGCGCAGTTGGCTCTGTTCGCAGACGATACGGCCATCTACTCCAAGGGTCGTAGCCCCGATGCGATTCGCCGCACTCTCCAGGCCTCAGTCGACAAGCTCGGCGAATGGTTCAGGAAATGGCGAATCAAAGTCAATCCCAACAAAAGTCAGGCGGTACTATTCTCCAAGCCGCGGATGTTCCCCCCCATCCCCGAGCCCCTTACTATGTTCGGCAAGCAGATCCCTTGGGGGAAGCGAGCCAAATACCTAGGTGTCGTCCTAGACAACCACCTTACCTTCCAAGAGCACATAAAGCAGGTCCGTTCGCGGGCCGCTTTCGCTCTAGCTAGGCTTCATTCCGTCCTACACGCACGTAGCAAATTGTCACTTAGGTGCAAATTGCGTATATACACGGCGTGTATCCGTCCCATTATGACTTATGCCTGTGCCGTCTTTGCCCACGCTAGGCCCCGCCATATCCATAGGTTGCAAGCCCTCCAAAACCGTTTCCTCCGTAGAGCTACGGGTGCCCCCTATTATGTCCGTAACGAGGCCCTCCACCTCGACCTTAAAATCCCCACAATAGTCCAGTTCATGAAACGCCTTTCCAAGCGTTTCTTTGACTCCGCCGCCAAACATCGCAACCCTCTGGTTGTCGAGGCGGCCAACTATATCCCCTCCCGCATAAGCCGTACCCGCCGTCCCAGGCACGCTCGTACCGACCCCGACGACCCCATAACTCTCCTTCAGGAGAGCAATAGGGCAACTAGTACGGTTTTTAGACCAGACGCCGCCCGTCCTTCCGTCCTCGCCGCCGAGGTCCCCCGCGACCGCGACCCCGATCCGATACTACTCCTCCCCGACTCTTGCTCGACGCTCCAACACCAGCCCGGGCTGTTGTAGAGCCGTCAGTAGTTTTAAACTCCCCGATCCAGCCTGTCCCGACTTGCTGCCCTCCCCCCAGCGACGCCCTAAGCCGAGGTCCGTACAACACAGGGGGTGCCCTTAGCAAGCAATCGCTTAGTTTAAGTTAGTTTTTAGTTTTTATGCCCCTGGCTGGAGGCTTTAAGTTAGTAGCTTAGAGCATCTCCGCAGGAAAGTCCGGTTGAGTAGCAAATACCTCTAGTGGTAACCCTACGAGATGCTTATTTTATTTTGTGCTTCTTGTTTTGAATATTAACGGTTGTTTGTGATTGTTATAATTTTGATGATTAATCGAATTATTGTTAAAATTAAGTCTATTTTGGAATAAATTAGTTTTAGGTTGTTTGAAATTGTTTTTTTAATTTGATTTTCTCTTCTGATTGCTAAAAATATAATACATATTATATAAAGCTGAAGAGTTTGTTTGTTTGTTTGTTTGAACGCGCTAATCTCAGGAACTACTGGTCGGATTTGAAAAATTCTTTTTGTGTTGGATATTTCATTTATCACGCTACGACCAATAGGAGCGAAGCATAAATGAAAAATGTTGCAAAAACGGGAAAAATTATTCCTTTTAGAGAGCTTCCATTGCGCGCGCTGCGTAAACGGTATAAGTTAAGCAAATATCATGTATGATGGAATTGTTCCTCTTTAAAAGTTCTAAAAAAAAGTCCGCGACAGCATAAATGTCTATCTTTTAAGATTGACTTACTGTAACCTTTTTTATGGTAATCAAATTTGTTCGAAATTAATGCATTATTTGCGAAGGAGTTTTATCAACGTAATATTAATTCTTATTCAAATAAATAGTTTTAACATCAAGGGTATTTATGTATCAGTAAAATAATTTTTGATTCATTCGAATCGGACATTTAATTTTGAAGTTATGACGAGTATAAAAATACAATACGCGAACCGTTGACGCCGGCGCCGTGCCGCCGCGACGTTCCCTACTCTAGAGAGGAGAGGATGGGCCACACGGGTAGACCATGACCTGGAATAGGACTTATGATACGTTTTATCCCTATATTCCCACCAGATCGAGATCCACGCGGGTGAAACCGCGGGACACAGCTAGTTAATTAATATTGACGAAGCAAGACTATAAATTTTATTATGATTAGGCTGCGTTTCCACCAGAGATGTGCGAGGATGCGTAGCGAGGGATGTGTTTGTAAAGAATCAATATTTTTTTTTACCATAACTAAATATCAGTGGGATTCTTACTATACATTGAATTAGTATGAACTATCCTACTAATAAATGAGCATTCTCTATTTACACCCGAGCAGACTTGCGCTTTTTTCCGGTAAGACCGCGGGTGGCACGCGCGCAGGCCACTTTACCCGCCCCGACGAACCGCGCTGGCCTGCTCGTGTGCCACCGCGTTTGCGCGGAATAAAGCTCTATCTGTACTATTAAATGAGGGTTTATATCGTCTATGGCAATTCCAATCTATATTGTTCCCTACCCTAACCACATTTGCGTACTAAGTATTATTAACATTATTGTATTTTTAGATATATAGGCTGTTCAGCGGTATTACCAGTGCCTTTATTTACTCCCGCGCGCGCATTTCTATCGGAAAAAACAAAACCAGCCGCCATTTTCCATAAATATTTGTTATATTTTTTGTTGTGTGGTTAAAATCATTATTAAAAATGTCGATTTCACGTAGGGGAGAAGAGCGTAAATAATAATAAATAGATTTGACTCCGCCATGGTACGATTAATTTAAGTTTTTTTTTTTCTTGTTCAAATCATATTTTTTTGTATAGGCTGTCTAACCCGGTTTTGCCAGTGCCTCTATTAACACCTATGGAAAAATAAAACCAGCGCGCCATTTTCTATAAATATTTAGTATCGTTTTCGTTGTGTGATTAATTATTACCAAAAATACAAAATTTTAAAGTGTTGTCACCCAGAAGTTTTTAAAAGAAACTTCGGATAGTCTGTACTAACCTGGCAACAAAGGTCAGTTAAACTTTATAAATCTATCATCTTTTTAGTTAGGTTATTGTAGCATAAGTTATTACAACAAGTCTGTTATTTTCCTCGCAAGTGTGTTGAAAAACGGCGTATGAAACGCGTGTGCATTGATTATTACACTCTCGGCTACCTTATCGCGGTCGCCTACGGCTCGTAGGAATAATACCGCCTCGACTGTAATATCTAATAGAGCGCACTCGTATAAAAATGTACTATTACCATTTTAATGCAAGTACCTATATTCGGGCAAATAAATAAATTTCATTTCATTTGATTATTTTAACCTAACCATGTATTGCAATACAACTCTAGATATGAGAAACAGTGTGTAAAGTTCACTCATGCTCTATAGAAAAGGGAGGATCCTCGGACCAGACGGGTGTTGTGTCTGGTGGACAACTGCCCAACGATTGATGTCGGGTTCTTGTATATATCTCCATCGCACGGTAAACTCTAATTGCGCGATGCAGGATTTTGTGTGACGTCAGGATTTATGTGTGATGTCATGTCTTTGTTGCGTAGTTCGCATGTGCCACTCGTCGGAAATCAACTACTTTCCGCACTTATTTTAAAATAACTAGTTTGCTTATAAATCAGTAAACTTTATTATAAGTAACAGTGGTTTTCATTTTCTATCGAAATACTTAGTCAGAAAACCGTCGATCCCTGGGAATAAAACCCCGTGAACCCGGTAATGGACAACAGTGGGAAACAATCGTTTTTCCTACTTACCAACTTACCCAGCGGTAAAATGTACATTAGACTATTATGGATTAATTCGCATAGGGTTTTGATTAAGTTAGTGGTGCAGTAAATAATATTAACCAAACTGTTTAATAGATATAGTTGATTACAAGTCGCTAATTAAAAGAAACCATATTGCCAACCGTAAACTCAAGCGTTCTTTTTGTCGTTTTAAGTTGGCACCACCGCTCATCACAATTGTAAACAAGTTGAATTAAGTTTTACTAATTTAAATACAGAATTTATAAAATTATTCAAAGTTAGAACTGTATGTTTATTATATTTTTTATTTACACACATTCTTAAAATATGAGTATTATTTAATCGATTGGACCCTAGTGTCATCTCATCTCATTAATGACACTACTGACCTTATAATGGTGAATGAATTTGTTTAATCGTTACTATGCATGACAATGAAGATTAGAGACAAAGGATAACAATAAAAAATGTGTTTAGTGGACCTAAATTTAGAACATTACAAAACAAACCAATCTGAACTAGATAGATGAATACTCTTCGCTCTGTTTAAAAGTGTCTGTATGAAGCGTAACTCGAGGAGAAAATATCAATAGGTTTATCCGTCAAGTTGGACCATTCATTATATTGCCTTGTCAAACGTGTAAGGGGGCTATTAAATGTAGTATTCAAGGTGGATACATTACCGTGCGTTTGCACTGGCGAAACATTTGCGACAAAACATGTTGAAATCTCTATCTTCTGTCAATGTTCCATACAATTTTTGACAGGAACTAGAGATTTAAACATGTTTTGTTGTAATGTTTCGCCAGTGCAAACGCACGGTAAGTTAATAACATTATTAACAATTAACAATATATTTTTTTAATGAAAACTGATTATTGTGTTTTTTTAATAAATATGTTTTAATGTTTTTTTAATTTTTTTTCATAAGCAAATAAAATATGTATTAAAAATGAAATAAAGGAATAAAATATTAATATTTAAAATACAAATGTCCGAATTCAAATTAACCTTTAAACACGGTCATACTGCACATCTGATTTCATACAGTCAACTAATTTAGGTAAGTTTTTTTTATTCAACACACAAATAGAAAAGGTCCCTCATTCTGCCCCCGATAGAAAAAAAGACGCATCTAACAGTTTTTCCAGATATGAGTTATATACATTGCCGGAATCAGAAAAAAAGGCGCATCTAACAGTTTTTCCAGATATGAGTTATATACATTGCCGGAATCAGAAAAAAAGGCGCATCTAACAGTTTTTCCAGATATGAGTTATATACATTGCCGGAATCAGAAAAAAAGGCGCATCTAACAGTTTTTCCAGATATGAGTTATATACATTGCCGGAATCAGAAAAAAAAGGCGCATCTGCCTGTATTTTTAATATTTTTCTAACTCCCTCCAGTGCGGTTTTAGCACTACAAAATAGGGCGCTTCTGTTAATTTTTTTTACACCCGATTGAAGACAAAAAGACGAATTTATGTGAAACTTTATTAAAAAGTCGCATTTATGTAGATAATGCCCTTATACTTTATAGTTTTTTTTAGTTCAGTAATATAAAAGGCGCATATTTGTCCCTATTTCTAAGAGGAAGTTAATAAGACGCAAATAAGCATTTGCGTCTAAAGCCGGCGCCAGACATAGTCATATATTTGATCAAACATCTTTGATAGACTTTGCTCACATATTTGACCACAGGCTAGGGGTGAGGCGTATACAGGGTGTTAGTGTAAACACCGTTATCCTTAAAACCAGTGGTTTGGTTTCATTTATAGAACGTAAAATCAATGGAAAAATACAACTTATTTTTTATCAGAAAATCTACCTTTTTCTAAAGAATATTTCACCCTACACGCAAGGGCAACGAACTTGCGTCTCAACACGGCGGCCGGCGGCTGGCGGGGGCGGGCGTGACGCGCGGGACTTTACATAACCGGCCGTCAGCTGTTTCGCAACTCTCTCGAACGCGTATCCATGAGTATCGGGACAGTGACGGATATTTACTTTTTAAAATCGTTTAATAAAAATAAGGTTTTTTTTTGTTGTTACGGGGTCATTTATTTTTATATTTAAGTCAACTACCCATGGTTTGAGTGACAACAGTGTTTACCCTTGCATACTGTATATATCGTAAGACGAACTAGATAAAAATAACAGATATTAAAAAATAACAAATATCAATTTGTTCATAACAATATAAAATACCCGTTACTTAAAATAACAGACTCTCAAGACTGTTACCGCGACTGTTACTGTTAATACATTATAACAATCCCCACATAAACTGTTACCACGACTGTTAATTACATACACACTAACACAAAGGAAGGAATATAGCAAGGTTATCAATTTATCTCTCTTCCTCATTAAAGAATGGAAGATATTCAATTGAGATTTAAATACGTATTTATAGTCCGTACAAAAATAACAGGCTGTTATTTATTAACAGATATTTGGAACTGTAATTTTTTTGTAACAGTAACAGTGATAACAGATATCGTGTTTAACCTATTACAATTATTATAACCCATCTTTATCAGTGGCGACATGCTTTCAGTGTTGCCAACAACCTTCAGTTAGTAGCTAGACAGTCTACTAAATGTAACTAGATTGAGAGATTGTACACACGGCTACACATTAAGCTATACATTTCCAGTTTATGCTGATCTCGCATTGTATAGAATTACCTTACAATGCGAGGTCAGCTTAGGCTGGAAATATATAGCTAGATGTGTAGCCAATAAAGTAGCTAAATGGTACTTCTACTTCGTTTTTGAATCCCAGATAATAATTTGAAATTTCAAATCTTTGTTTGTTTTTTTAATATGATGTTTGACATTTGCACCTGTCAAATTACTCTATATATCTCTTTTCATAGGTAATTCAATTTTCGGCGAGCATGAATTAAATTGATAACACAAAACAATAAAAATGTTGTTAAAGTTTACCAGTGGAGCCAACATTACGGCAAAGGAACTATTTGATGAAACTACAGAAATATCATTTCATACTTCAGACGCACTCTACCATAGACCTAATAAAAAATGTCGAAAGTATTTACGTCATGTGTAAAGTAGCTAGAAAAAGTAGTTAACAAATCTAGCTACAAGTTTGTTTTTTTTTTTTTATATAATTGCCTGACACTGTAAAATAGCTAGATATAGCTACAAAGTAGCTAAGATGGCAACACTGCATGCTTCATTTTTTATGCTAAAGGCAGAGTATCTTCCTGTTTAGCACACTTTTTCGTCGTTTACCTAAGTCACAGACACTGGTGCTGATTCTCTTGTACACTGAACGAAACTAACTAAACTATCTCTAAAATTCTTTACTTTTGGCTATGAGAATCTTGTAGCTCCAAGATTCTCATAGCCAAAAGTAAAGAATTTTCTGCCAAATAAATTCTCTAAATTTAAAACTCATTTTGACACAACTAAAATTGAATTTGACAACTGCGCCTCCACTTGGTAGGCGCGCAGGGACAGCGTCGACGTGTTTTTTATGGAATTTTTCAGTTTTGTATGGAAAAAGAGGAAAAAGAAATTACCATCATGGTGAGTATTAGGGGTTTAAGGGCTTTTCAAATTCAAATTCAAAATTTTTATTTCAGACCAAGCATGGGATCCATATAGTGTTAGTTTGAACTTAGCCTATGTTAGTAAATTCCAATAACAATACCTACAATACTAAACATTAATTGGCTACATGAACATGTGCACGCACATGTCTGCCAGCCCAAAGCCTGATAAAAGGTCCATCAACCTTGTCCGCCAGTGTAGCTAAAATACTGTTAGGGCTACCCCTGAATCGCCGCAACATCGATGCACATCGTTTGCGCATGATGGCATGAAAGTCGTCTATTCGTGCTTCCGCAAACATGCCCGATGCACTGCAAAACCGAGGCAGCCCCAACAATATCCTCAGCGCATTATTATACTGTACGCGCAGAGCGTTGTAAGCCTTCTGCGTATACCTAACCCACAAGCTGCACGAGTAAAACGACTGGCAGTAGGCTCTGAAGAGCGTCAGTTTTACCTCGTCAGTGCACCGCGCAAACCTGCGGGCAAGCATATTGCATCTGGCTGCCAACGCCCTGCGCTCCCTATCTATATCCTGGTCATCTGTGAGAGAACCCGTGACCACGTGACCGAGGTATTTAAATTGAGTGACGAGTTTTAATGGTGTTCCTTGTAACGTCACCGGTGGTATATTCGTGGGTGTATTATTACGTACTTTAAAAACCACCACCTCGCTTTTAGTAGCATTATACCTCAGCCCATGAGCCTCCGCGTAACTCTCACATATGGCCAACAACTTCCTCAGTCCACAGATTGATGGGCTGAGCAGCACCATGTCATCAGCATAACTAATGTTGTTAATCATTCTTCCATCCACAGAACAACCAACCATAGTGCTACTCAGCTCACCAACCAGACGGTCTATGTACAGGTTGAATAGAGAGGGTGAAGTCAACCCCCCCTGCCTCACGCCACAATCTAAACCATACTGTATTGATTGAGCATCTGACCATCTAACACAGTTTATCTGACTTTCATACCAAAATTTAAATATTTTTATAACCTCAGGTGGAAGGTCTGTTTCATCCGACATTTTTTGCCACAGAATGTCATAATTCACCAGGTCGAAAGCCTTCGACAGGTCTAGAAAACAACCATACACAGGTGTCTTGGTGGCTTTATAAAGGGGGTCAAAATTTTTATTATTTTTGCGATAGGACACGCTGTTTTCGAGATAAAAAAAAATAAAAAAAAGATACAGTACTGTTTTGCAACTGAAGTCGACTGAGTCTGTTAGTTTAAATATTAGTTCGTGACATCTAATTTTATTCCACACATTTTTAATCACGATTAAAAATGGTCAGATTTTTTCGGAATAGCATTTTACTAAATTAAAACTCAGTGCCATTTTAGTGCTGTCAAACTAAAATAGAGTTTAGGTGGATGCGCTAGGGTAGCCCGCGAAATTCAAATTTTCTTACGTTTTTTGCAATTTACAGGTCAGTATCAGGTTGTATGTTGATCTAAACATTATGATCGGCCGTAACAAATATGGATTTACAAAATTTTTAACATTAAAATCAGCAATACAACTCTCTAAGTTCATGTAAGTGCATTGAATGACAATTTCATGAAATTTCATTCCAAGCACTTGCGATTGAGCAAAGCGATCGTTCCGTTCAGTTATTTACGAGACACTGGCCTTGCAGGCTACGCTATGCACACATTTGAAATTCGAACGCGCTACGCACACATTTGAACCTTAAACGCTTTGATGTGCGCTTGAAAAACCGACACCGAATGGAAAAGTTGAAATGAGTGATCAAACTTTGATAAAATACCAAACACCCTTGGCCACACATGTGTCAAACAAGTGTTCAAATATGTGTTCAATTATTGTTGCTATGTCTGGCGCCGGCATTTATGTGCGCTCAAACAAATGACACCGAATGGCAAAGTTGAAATATGTGATCAAACTTTGATGAAATACCCAAACACCCCTGCCACACATGTGTTCAAACATGTGATCTAATATTGTTGTTATGTCTGGCGCCGGCTTAACACGCTAATAAAAAACTGCTTTCACATTAAGAAAAAAAGATCACATTTGACCACTTGCGGTTAGCTACATACTATCAAATACTTACGAAAAAAGGCGTAAATACCCATATGCGTCCATTTCTGTTAAAATAATATACTAGATAGATAAACTAAATACTTAGAAGAAAAGTACAGCCAAAACCGTTTGAAAGGACATTAAACATCCATATATTATGGGAGTTGGGTTTTGTTGTCATTATGTTCCTTGGGCTTGTACTTGTCTGTACACCAAAGCTCAATAAAATCTATCCGAGGAGTTTTGAGAAAAACGATTTTTTGTTGAGTATTTTTTGTTGAGTATATTTTATTGATGAAAATGACGGTAATTATGTTAAACAACACATTATTATTTCATTTGTATCGATATTTACATGTTAAATATTTTTACAGACCATCTATTTATGTGAGCTGGGCCACGTGCTGCCCAGAATGGTCTCATAGTGCATTATGTTCCTTGGGCTTGTACTAGTCTGTACACTAAAGCTCAATAAAATCAACAAGATAGCACCATCGTGTTTGGACTCGTTGGTTATGTATTGACAAGTGCTTTGACTCTAGGTGGTGTTCAGGGCCTGATAATGGAGCCGGAAGGTGGCCATGGGAAAACCTCAATCAAACAAGATAGCACCATCGTGTTTGGACTCATTGGTAATGTATTGACAAATGCTTTGACACTAGGTGGTGTACAGGGTCTGATGATTGAGCCGGAAGGTGGCCATGGGAAAACTTCAATTAAACAAGATAGCACCATCGTTTTTGGACTCATTGGTCATGTATAAACAAGTGCTTTGACACTAGATGGTGTTCAGGGCCTGATGATGGAGCCGGAAGGTGGCCATGGGAAAACCTCAATCAAACAAGATAGCACCATCGTGTTTGCACTCATTGGTAATGTATTGACAAATGCTTTGACACTAGGTGGTGTACAGGGTCTGATGATTGAGCCGGAAGGTGGCCATGGGAAAACTTCAATTAAACAAGATAGCACCATCGTTTTTGGACTCATTGGTCATGTATAAACAAGTGCTTTGACACTAGATGGTGTTCAGGGCCTGATGATGGAGCCGGAAGGTGGCCATGGGAAAACCTTAATCAAACAAGATAGCACCATCGTGTTTGGACTCATTAGTTATGTATTGACAAGTGCTTCGACACTAGGTGGTGTTCAGGGCCTGATGATGGAGCCGGAAGGTGGCCATGGGAAAACCTTAATCAAACAAGATAGCACCATCGTGTTTGGACTCATTAGTTATGTATTGACAAGTGCTTCGACACTAGGTGGTGTTCAGGGCCTGATGATGGAGCCGGAAGGTGGCCATGGGAAAACCTTAATCAAACAAGATAGCACCATCGTGTTTGGACTCATTAGTTATGTATTGACAAGTGCTTTGACATTAAGTGGTGTTCAGGGTCTGATGATGGAGCCGGAAGGTGGCCATGGGTAAATACCTCAATCAACCAAGATAGCACCATCGTGTTTGGACTCATTGGTCATGTATTAACAAGTGATTTGACAATAAGTCGTGTTCAGGGTCTGATGTCAGGGTCATCAGACTCTGATCACCATCTATGTGTAACCTATTTGTTGAGACCTTTCCAATGAGTCCAAACACGATACCTCTGCTGTAAGTTGGCGAGGGAGTTGGTTATCCTGCAAATTCCAGGTGTTGCTGCAGCATCAGCTCAAGGTTACTATATTCTTTTCATATCATTGAACTAAGAGAATTCTAAATTTCCAATCGATTAGACCTGTGGAAGATGCTCACATCCATTCATCAACTAGAAAAGAGCTGATAATCTTCAAACGGCTGAACCGATTTTTTTTAATCATAGCTAAGAACTCTCTCGATCAAGTCACCTTTCAAAACCAAAAAAATCAAAATCGTTTCAGCCGTTTGGCAGCTACGATGGCGATACACAGATACACAGACACCCACGTTAAACTTATAACACCCCTCTTTTTCCGTCGGTGGTTAAAAATACTGGTATTCAGCTCGATCCGGTTAGACTGGAAGCCGACTCCAACATAGTTGGGAAAAGGCTAGGCAGATGATGATTATTTCTTACCTGAGTAGTGAAAGCAGGTGAACTGGGAAGTGGCATACTACGAACATGATGAGCAGTGTAAATGTCAGCTTGTTTGCGTTCTGCCTGGAACGTCGGATGGCTGGAACTTTAAAGTAAAAAAAACATTAAAAAATAGAACATGAATAAAATAAACTGTTCAATACAGGATGTAAGGGTAAACACTCTTTTCATTCAAACCATGGGTAGTTGACTTAAATATAAAAATAAATAACCGAGCACAACAAAAAAAAAACGTTATTTCCATTAAAAGATTTTTAAAAGTTTCTATCCGACACCGTGCTCGCTAGCGAAACAGCTGACTGACTGAGGGAGGGGTCGCGTTCGCCGATCAGAGGCCTTAGACAAAGTGACATTCTATCAGCGATAACGATGATGGAAAATGCAAAAATGTATAGGACTGACATAAGCTATCGGAAAGCTTATGTCAATCCTGTTGAAAGTCGTTGTAGAAATACGAAACGCTTTCGAAGCGATTGACACTTGTCTAGGCCCTCAGGTCACATCCCGCACCCCCCGCCCGTGGTGAGACGCAAGTTCGTTGCCCTAGCGTATAAATGAACCCAAATCACTGGTTTCAAGGATAACGGTGTTTACCCTAACTCCTTGTATATTTTTTATTTTTTTAAAGGGCTAAGAGCCTAAGTCTGCATCATTAGTATGTGTAAACAACTCGTTGGGCGTATTTGACGATACGACAGTGTGTGCACTGTCGTATCGTCAAATACGCCCAACTAGCAAAAAATAATCTTACAAATATCCCAAGACCATATTTTTTTCAAACTTACAAAACTCTTGCTGATGCTTTTATAATGAAAAACAAAGTTACAAGTGACTTACAAGGGCATGCTTTAGGGGCAATAACCTTAAAGTCCTCTTACTAATGCTATTTTAAGTGTAATATCGCTAGTAGTCCTCTTTGCGATCTCCTAATATGAATGTAATCACAAACCGCCGTGAGCTACAGAGAAACTTTGGGAAAATAATAAAAAGTCGCGCAAAAACTTCAGTATTATATTTTATTTCATTTTCCTACAAAAAGCTATACCCCATTTGAAATAAGATTAGACATTGAAACAAACCTTTATACAGTCCGTTCAACCGATTTTGACTTCTATACCGTAGGCATAAGGATGGCATTAAAAGCAAAAAAGGTTACACAATACCAACTGTCTACTGCAGCTGCTATTTGTCATGCGACCAACGCAATAGAAGTCAAAATCGGTTGAACGGACTGTAAAAAAGGTTTATTTAAACGTCTAATCTTATTTCAAATGGAGTATAGTTGTAGCTGGTTCGTCTCTCACTTTATGCGATTATTAGGTTGCAAAGTAGTTTTTCTCGACTATTTTGAAATTGGAATAAAAATATTTTTACGGGTCTTAAAAATTTTGTCTTTTATTATACGAGGGGTGTTCAATAAATAGTGAGAATGAGTATGACGCAATTATCTGATATTAAATGTTATTTTATTTATCAACGTAGTCACCTTTCAGGGTTATACACTTGGTATAACGTTTTAAGTGAAACAAGCGAATTTACAATTTTTTTATTAAAAATCTCATTGGGTTAGATAGAAATAATGATTTTATACAGTATACGGTAAAAAAAAATGCAGAAAAAAACGTAAAAATTATGAAAAAGCCGACGAAAAATTTCACCGCGGGGGGGTCCAGAACCATGTATTGAATCCATGGTAAGCGGTTGCGCGTCGATGTCCCTGCCACCCTGTATGGTCTCATTATTGAAAAGCATACTGGCTCGGACAATATAACACGAGTTGTTTCATTGCGTTGTAAAGGTTCTATTATAAAAATACCTGTGTCAAGGTTAATATTGCTTCCTGTCACTACTTGATAGTTTATTTTGTTGTTTTTTATTTTTGTTGATAATTAACTAAGAATAGTAGTTAATTTGTAATTTACGTTTAGATTTACGATGTCATTACATACTATGGTTTTATATTTGTTTATACATAATACAGTCCACTAATGTTTTTTCGTCCGCCATCTATTTTTTGTGTATTGCTTCATGGTGGGCGGTTTCTTTAAGTTCTTTTGTATTGTTATAATAATTTCAGTTTTGGACATTCTGGGCGGGCCACGGTATGGCCTCCGCGGGCGGGGGGCGGAGCCCCGACCCCGCACGCCACGCCCCCTTACCTTAAAGAGAGACCGAAGCCCTCCTATACCTATACCTTAACTCTGTCGGCCAACTCTATTGCATTAGTTGTGACCGGGTATTCAAAACCAAATTCGGTCTAACGAGTCATATTATGGCACACGCTAGGAAATAATAATAGTTTTAAAGGGTCGCCGTTATCGAAATCGATAAGGAGGACTATATGTATGTACTCGCTTGGAAACTTTGTTTTATTTGGTTTATTGGGCAGCTGTCGGTTGCACTAACAATAAGTCCAGTATTCTTGTGTAATGTTTATATCGCACTCGTAAAAGTCAAATTAAACCTAAAACCACTGTCTACACGGCCATACTGCTCATAATTTTAGGGTTCCTTAATAAGTAAAAGCAGCCAAACAACGAAGTCATAGGTACAAGAAAATAATTAATCCGCAACGTTAATTCAACGTAAACACGCTTATATTGTTTTAGGACAAATATATTAAAGTATGGGTGCAATTATGGATGTCGACTGTTTCTTAAGTAAGTAACAAAAAGATATTATATTTTATGGCCCATTTTTTAATAGAAAGAAGAAAAGAAAGAAAAATATTTTATTTGGAACACGCACAGGAAATATAACAATAGAAACAAACATTAAATCTATAAAATCAGTAAAACAAGTAATAGAATAAAATAAAACAACGTGAAACAGGAAAAGAAAACCTGTGCGATGCCAAAAAGGCTCCTATCTCAGCATAATGCTACGGTATTTGAGAAATAGTAAACAAATACCGCAGCGCTGATATTCTGATAGGACCCACTGTGATGCCACGGACACATCTACGGACATAAAATAAATAAATAATAAGAATAAGATAATAAAATAAGAATAATATAATAGATAATAGAATATACAATAAAAAATAATAATATAATAAACACAAAGTAAAACTATGAAAACCGATAAACTAAATATTACGGTCGACCCACACCCGCTCCAGCATCGCTTGTCTATGCTACAAACTAGTCTATGACAAACGAGGGGCCGCGAGCGCAGGCTAAAGTTACATGCTCTGTGGCGCAGGCGATGCAATGATGTAATGTAATGTAATGAGTGTAATGGCTGTCAATAAATATATTTGGGATTGGGATTGAACAAGTACAGGACATTGATCTGTGATAATAATTAAGTATTTTTATCATACAATGAACGTTCAAAAGAGTAAGAGTCGATTAAATATTAATAGATAAGTTATGAATGTGGTGTAAACATGATAAAAAAAATGTATCGTTGTTGTCTAAGACTGACTGTGTATGTAATAGCTTCTCGACTCTATTTTTTTTTCATAATCCGTACCTCAGATTCATTTTCTCTACTTACTTCGTTTCATTACTACTTCGTTCAATGCCACCAAAAAAGTCATCGTTATTTTGTACGGAACCATCAAAAATATTGTTTGTGTCAGTTGCCCGAGATGCTCGGAAAGCCACTAATTTTTGTATTAATTCCAATTATTTTCTACGTATTTTTCTTCGGTATGCTCCACTTCTCTTGAACCAATTCCTTTTTTGAAAATCCATTAAAAATTTCGCGTGTCAGACACAACAAGGAAAATAAATAACCCTCAATAGAGAATTGTTTAAGAGAGAGAGGGGCTCGTGGCTAAGTTATAACAGGGTCGATCCATCAGGTTAAGCTACGCTTGCCGGGGTTGGTCCGTGGATGGGTGACCATCTTTATATACCGAGACTCCTCCGTGCCTCGGAGAGCACGTTAAGCCGTTGGTCCCGGCTGTCATTTGTGGATCTTTGACAGTCGTTACGGGTCGTCAGAAGCTCGAAAGTCTGACATCCAGTCTTACCAAGGGGTATCGTATTACTCAGTTACTGGGTTGTGGAGGTCAGATAGGCAGTCGCTCCATGTAAAATACTGGTATTCAGCTGAATCCGGTTAGACTGGAAGCCGACCCCAACATAGTTGGGAAAAGGCTAGGCAGATGATGAGAGAATTGTTTAAGACACTTGTAGGACTTTTAAAGTGCTACTACTCTTTAATAAGTCTTAGGTGAGATAAATCACACTTTTAAAACACTAGTTTTACAGGAGTCTAATAAAACTCTTAGTATAGTCACTTCTAAGATTGAATGTACTTATAAAATGTATTAATAAGTTTTAATTAAGAATCAAAGGCAATTAGACTTGTAAAAGGCGCTTTTAATGCCACTGTTCTTATTAATATCATATAACGTTTTCTTATATACGTCGATAAGAGTATAATCTTACTAGTATGAATGCTCTTAAAACTTAAATAGACTTATAAAATAACACTATTAGAGTTTCTGGCTTAATCAGAACACATATAAACCTTATATGAAACCATAGCTCTTACAAGCTTTTGTTTGTAAGGGTATTTTGCTAGTTGGGCAGGCGTGCGGTCGCACTACTTATGTATACGAAACAAAAATATAATTTCCTTCACTTTTCGAATGTAACTTATCTAAGCCAAGTTCAAGAAAAGAACTGACGACGCAGCAGCCGTGTGTTATACTTATATTACACGAACCGTTTGGAGCTACTTTTCACCCCTCAATAACTCAAAATCTATTTAACATACACACATGAAATTTGGTTTATTTATTAATATCTCTTGGATTAACTAGAACCCCAAATTTCATAAATACAGCTCAAACGGTTGTTGAGATATTAACGTCTAAATATCGGCATTTATATCACTGGCTGACTTACCTACCTATAGATCAAAAACCTAACCCACTTCCAGAAAACCTAGAAAGTTGAAATTTGGCGTCCAGCTTGGTAATTGTGTGTATACAAAGGAAAAAATCAGAAAACAGTTCTTTTTTACGATATTTTTTTTTTCAAGTAATCGATTTTTAACGCCTTTCGAAATTATAATAGCAAAAATATTTTATTTTGTAGGAGAATTGGTTCCAATATGAAAGGTTGCTTTTATCGTTTTGTATAATAGGAACAAGATTATTTTATATAACTTAGACAACCAATAATTAATAATAATTGTTAATCATTGGCTGTTTAAGTTTTCTGCGAGGCGGGCAACAGTAGTGCGGCGCGTCCCGCTCACGGGGATTTAAGGGTTTGAAAATATAGTCATAGTCCGTATATTGAGATGACATTTAGGTTTAGGTCACATTTAGGTAGGACCAGAGCCGGGCCACAAGACGAAAAAAATAACGGTGCGTTACATGCAGTTAACAGTTAACTTATTTCAGACCCAGTTACTGAAGAAGTAAATATAGAAACTCCAACCCCGGATGAAACTCCAAACCCGGACAATATTCCAAATCTAGATAATACCCCAACCTTATTGGAAACTCCAAACCCGTATGAAATTCCGGAAGCCTTGCTAGTCGCATTAGCCAATGAAAAGCCCAAAGAAGAAAGGTATGGCCCGAATATAAACCACTTAATAGCCTCACGATGGGAAACCATTTTACTCAATGATAGTGAAGAAATTAATGATATCTTAAATGGATATAAAGTGCCTAAGAACTGCTCAATATTGGACGCACCAGAGCTCAATACTGAAGTCATGGTGGCACTAACAGAATCAGCCCGCAATCGGGACGATATGCTAAGAGCCATGCAACGGCAACTGGGCATAGCCCTTACCTGTTTGGATCAGGGAATGACCAAGATACTAGCAAGTTACGTACCTGTTGCCTTGAAAAGATAAGTGATGGTACAAAACTTTTAGCATCAATTCATTGTAAGGAAACCAATACCAGAAAACAATTACTGGCATGTCTCTTGGATAAGTCCTTTACAAAAATGGCTGAATCAATACCAAGGAACTAATACTTATTTGGAACTAATACTTAAACTGGAGTGGACGCCAGAGCTCACAACAGAAGAACACAATATGTGGGTGGGAGAAGCGTCCCCAAGTGCAGTCTCAAACAAAAAAGACGAATGAGTATCAGCCACTCAAAAAGACAGTGAAACATATGTCTGTGAACCGTCCCGAGAGGGAATACCAGCGTGCTCGCCAACGGCGCTGAGTTCACAACAGGAAAAACATGTTGTTTATCTAGCTATATTTTTGGCAGATTACTACAAATGATGTGACTGTTCTTGATTAATTTACATCTGTACCTGTTCAAAACAGAAAACCTTCAATAATTATATTAACTTTGTTAAAAGATATTTTTAGTGCATCCGGAAAGACACCTGTCTCAATACAAAGATTAATTATATGGCTTATTTATTTATTTATTGTTTATTGTTTGTCAAAGGTGGAAATTCAGCTCTTAAAATTAGTATTATAACAAAGTATCACTGTAACATACCCATGGGGTGTACAATCTTTAACATTTACAATTACATGTCAAAAGAAAAACAAAATAAAATCATTCAAGTAACATAATAACCATTTGAGAAAATAAATTAAGTATAAATATCAATTGGTATTTGTCATAAATATTGCATCATTAACGTCATATTAAATAAATTTTAGTCAAAAACATTTGTCACTGAATTAATTGATGTCCAAAGAAAGAAAAAAAAAATAATAATATAAACCGTCATAACAAGTACCTATACAAAATAGTCAAGGCAATATAATATTAGATGCATTGATATTTCTTCCGCTACTGCTTTTAAAACTTTTGTTGATATGCCATCGTATCCTACACTATTTGTGTTTTTCAAACCTTTTATAATTTTGATTACTTCCATTAGCGAGCATGGGGACAGAAAAAAAGAATCTTTACTTTTTGTAATTAAAGATGTTGCGTTTTTTCCAGATCTCATTATATAGGATTAATTTTGTCAACAAAATAATTATTAAAAGCATCTGCAATATCGTTTTGGGTCAGTGATAATGTCATTATTTACTTGAATTATGTCAATATAGTCTTTGGGAACGTTAAATGACATGACCAGTGGGACTATGGGCGCCTGCATAAGTGTCGAAATCAATGTGCAGCAAATATTGTTTTATTTTTGTTATAATTGTTGTATTCTACAGTTTCCAGATAAAAAAGTTTCACGAGTCTAAAAGATCAGGAAACTGAGAAAAATAAAGATAAGTATTCACTAAATAACTCTGCTTTTCGATATGAGATGGCGCTAAGCGTTGTGGTTATCAAGTTTTTGACATTGATTGTCGCTGAGATGAGACTACGACTTGAATTTGAACGTTTTTAGTTACGGGAATTAGGCAATCACCGCCGCCCATAGACATCCACAACACCAGGGTTTTTGCTGATGCGTTGCCACCCTTTTCCCAAATAAACGCTGCTTTATTAAGTTTTGCTGGCTCACACGCAATCGAACCGCTATGTCAGACTTTATACCTGCTGTCTTGTTGTTAAATAGTATTATTCCAATGTAGTTTAAGTACATACCTGATTATTCAACCACCGGGCAAGTCTCGCTAGCAGGGGTAAGGTTGGCATTGAAATAATACGCCTTTAAACCCGCCTTACGAAATATGCCACAGTTTATGCACCTCATCATAATATCTATTTAATCGAATCATAGAGCAAAACAGATGAATCCTTTTTATATAGAAATGGTAATCAGGCTTTGAAGATCAGTTCGTAAAGAATAGCAATGGTCGTTAGAAATAGAACACAAAAATCGACAGTACACAACGAACATGTAAACACAACGTGACGCCAAGATTGGATGTGCAAGTAGGGATGGTAGCAGGGGAGGCCATGATGCTAGATGGGGATTTACTCGAGCGTCGTGGGGACCAATTGGATTGTGAAGATTAGATGCTAAAAAGAAAAAAAGTTTATGTGAAGCATACCCTTTCACTGGTGGGGGGAGCGTGTACAGATTCTCAAAAATGTAAAAAAAAACAGTCACACATACTCGAGCGCGTCAGATATTAAAAGCGTATGCACCCCACGTCTTTCTGATAGAGGAAAAATCCCTCCAGTAGCTCCTATTCAAAAGACTGCGGACGCGACCAAAAGGCAGGAGCGATGCTTAAAAATGCAAAAAAAAAATCGTGACCTTGAAATACTCGAGCGCGTCAGATTATTATACAAAAGCTTCATCTTGATGTGCTTGTCGTACTGCCCCATAATCTGACAATTATGTGGAGGAATTTCCTTAATCTGACGATATGTTTTTTATTTCATATTTTTATTTAATGTAATAAATACAATACAAAATATACAGGTAAATTATAATAACCTGTATTTAGAAAAAAAATGTATAATGAGTGTATTTTTTTTAATGAATTTTTTCAGTCTTCACCGTCAGTGGAATCATTTTCATATTCGAAGCTCATATTTTTATATTATTGAATGTAATAAATACAATACAAAATATATATGTCTACAGGTAAAATTATAACCTGTATTTAGAAAAAAAATTGTGTCATGAGAAGTATTTTTTATTAATGAATATTTTCAATCTTTATCGTCTGTGGAATCATCTTCATATTTCGAAGATCATATTTTTTTTATTGAATTTAATAAATACAATACAAAATATATATGTCTACAGGTAAAATTATCTCCAGTATTTAGAAAAAATAGTATAATGAGAAAATAGTACATTGTGATATGAGTGTGCTCTATTGGATATTACAGCACCTCAAACAAGCAGGTTTTGCTGTCAGGCAGAGCAAAATTTGGTTTTAATGCAAGCGTGGCACAAAGTAACTTTTAAATTAAAATTTTTCTAAATGCCGAGAACATTTCATGGGTCTACCCACAAAATTCGAAAGATTTGAATTTCACTTTTTTCTGTCACTTTTACTTCGATACGAAAAAAGCGACAGATAGAAACAAGTCGATTCGAAGTTCGGTTTGAACTTCAATAAATAACAGGTAGGCCCAAATAATAAACAAACAATAAAACGTTTGGATACACCTTATAACCGTAAAATTGCAAATCTGTTAAGGTAATAATTTAACTTTGATGTTTTTATATTGTTTGTTTTACAAAATATACATGGGGTTTAATGTTTACCATGTTTACCTTTAGGTAATAATTTAGGTTTCAATTTGAAACTGCCGTTTTAATGATTTTAGCTACTTCGGCTTGTGCAAATCGGCAGATTATATTATTTCCGTGATTCGTGACTAATTTTCTTCAAAATAAAAAAAAAATTAACCGCTCTCGAGAATGTCCAGGTGACGTTTTTTTTTTGCAACTTTGTGACTCTCCTATTTCCTTATGTCACGCTTAAATTGTCAGATTATTGAAATGCACACTTTTCTGCATGTAACTAACTTACCCTACCTTACGACGCGCTCGAGTTTTCTAACGATCAATTTTTTTTACTAATCTGACGTCTACACGTTTGCCCCTATGTGCAGGGCTCAGGTATGGTGGGAGTACTTGACAAGGTACAAGGTTGCCCCCCGTATGTTATTCTGCCGCGCTCGAGTAACTCCCAAAATCCCCGCTTGGGCTCCCCTACCATGGTGAATGGTGATCTGAGATCGATAAATGATAGTCGATGTTTTCCCGAACACTAAAATTGAAATCATTTGACTGCCTCGTTGGTCTAGTGGTCACAAGCGCTGTAGCGCTGTACCCGGGAATCGCACCCAGGACCTGACCATGAGGTCCTGGCAGCGATTCCCGGGTCAGGCAAAGTGTTATTGGGTTTGTCCATCTAGAATATCTCAGTAGCAAGTGGATTTTTAGGATTTTTGCCCGGTTGATGGCAATAGGCTCGCCCCCTATTGCACGGGACTTACAACATAACTAGAGAAATGAGGTTGTATAGGTACTACACCTCTCCCTTCAGGGGAAGCGTGATGTTATGTTATTATTAAATAAACACAATTAAAAAGGGTATATCGTACCCGTAGAGCGAAAAGTCACTAAGTCGAAAAATGGCCAAAATGACTTATCAATGTCACTAAAATCAACATTTTCTTCTCAACATATCTGTCTAACCGTCATTTTTGTTCTAAGTCTTTCCTTTGGACCCCACAGCGTAATGGGAGAAATAACTAATTTAGTAAATTATTATACATTTATTGAAAATTTACATCACCCGAAATTAAAACGACTTAATTAGTTTTTCTCTTGAATTATCAATGCATACATATGCCTTTAGGCATTTAAAAAATCACTAAAATGATTTAGTTAGTTTTTAAAGTCAGTAGTTTACTAAAACACACAAAAGCGAAAATTCACTAACTCGAATGAATGACTACTCACTCTTTATTTTTAAAGGATTTGTATAATACTCCAAAAGCGAAAAATCATCAACCCATTTTAATGTTTTTTTTTTTTATTTTAAAAGTGGAACCTGAGATCTATTGCGAATAATAATTAAAGTCCTTTAATTATTATTTATACAACTTCGACGTACATGGTTACAATTAAGGTAAATTTCGCCTGCGAGTTAGTGAGTTTGGCTATAGTGACGAGCGCAGTGCGTGGTGACTTATTCGCGGAGTCAAAGTCGAATCACGACAGTTTTGGTTCATCTAATTCAAAGATCGGATGTGCAGCTGGAAGTTATTGAGCTAAAATATTTAGAGAGTGGTCACACTCATTCATCATTTCAGCCGAAAGACGTCCACAGCTGGACATAAGCCTCCCCCTAGCACCGCCACTTCGACTGGTTCTGTCCTTCTCGCATCCAGCGGATTGCTGCGGCCTTCACCAGGTCGTTGATGGTCCACCTTAAGGGGCCTTCCAACGTCTTCTGGTACGCAGTCGCAACTGCAGAACCTTTCGACCCCATCGGCCATCTGTTCTGCGAGCAATGTCACTGCCACTTAAGTTTGGCAATACTTTGGACTATGTCGGTTACCTTGGTTCTCCTATGGATTTCTGATTCGATCAGAAATGAAGAGATCCGTATAAAGAAACTCTCAGCATAGCCCGGTCCATTGCCCGTTGGGTGACTTTCAGCCTTCTAATGAGGCCCATTGTGAGCGATCACGTTTCAGTGCCATAGGTCATCACTGGCAACACACACTCAAAAATTTATCTTGAGACACCGTGGTATGTGAGACAAACGAGTCGGATTCGACGATTGACTTCTTTCTCGAAGTTGTCGTAGGTAAACATAATCGTCTACAACTTCGAGTGTAGAGTCTCCGATCTGGGTGTGACGTGGGCAATCGACATGACCTCCGTTTATTCCATGTTCATTTTAAGGCCCACTTTTTTGGAATCTCTACTCAGGTCATCGAGCATTGTACTGAGGTTCTGCATAGCTATGACTACTATATCGGCGGCAAACTAAAGGTACTCGCCATTGATGTTAATGCCTTTCTTTCCTTTAACTTCTCCCGCTCTGGACGGAGCGGGAGGGCGTGTCAGGCTCTTACTGACTAAAACTCACAAGTGTTCCTTCAGTTGCCTGTGTGTTGCTGGAGGCCACGGTAACCCATCATCGACATCGACCCTAGCGGACCCCGTTAGTTATGCTGATATCTTTATGAGGCGCACGTGGAACACAACGCGCCATCGATCTGGGCCTGGTCCTTATCGGACGGCAAGCTACCTATTGCTCACCTTCCGCAAGCCCGCGCCTACGATGGCTGGGAATCGTCCTGGGATTCCCGACGCCCAGGGCGTCTCCTGCGGCGACTAGTGTTCGAGGCCTGTTTCTGGAATCCGACTGACATAGTAACTTAGCACCTCGTTTCATACAAACACTTCAGCACCTCGATGCTGAAGTGCTGTTTTCTCGTCTCATCCCAACAAACATTTTTGTCATATAATCAAAATTTTATATGAGCTTAAGTCTTTTTAAAGTTATTTTATAGTCATTATTTTAACTCTTCGTCATGTACTGGTGTATTATATGTCCGAATAGTCATAAACATTTTTTGTCGTATAATAATGTCATATGACGTTATTTCGACATTTATAAAACTTACTTATACAACTTTTCGTCCTCTAAACGTTTTCGTAGTATAAACGTCATAAAACTGTACATTTTGTCATATAATTACATTTTAAACATCTGCTAAACGGATAATAATTGTATACACGTAGTATTTGTTACCATTATATATAAGTCGAATAAGTATTACGAGTGCGACCTGTATACATCCTAAAGTATCACAAACATGATAATACGACCGCTACTTAATTAATACTCATATTAAAGGTTTATAATTACCTTGTATACAATTTTCGCGTACTTTAATACAAAGTAATAGAGCTCAAGCTGAGAGTGAGCAAAATAAGAAAGGTTCCGTATCACATTTAAATGCAAATTTAACTAATTTAATGCGGATACATTACATATCGTTTATTACAATAAACTTAGGTACTAGAAATACACAAACAAACTTATAACATCGCGAGAGTCGCGGAGGATGCGTGGTATATAGTACGTGGGCACGTCTTTAGGTCTATTCCCTTCGGTGATCAGAACTTAAACTTCCGCTAGCAACAGTGACGGGCCATTTATAATGCCTCGAAAGTAGGTACTTCCACAGATTCGTTACTTTTGGTGTTGTAGCCTGACAACGTGATGTCCAACATCCCCCACCCGACCAACGAACCAATGGGCGATTTTTTTATCTCGCGAGCGGTCTCCATAAGTAGGTGAGACAATGGGAGCGAGCGAGATAGAGAGTATTAGAGAGTCGTGCTCTTTCTAGGCGGTGGTAAGGCTCGGGAAACAACTTTATTTAATTTATTTATTTTCTTCAAGTTCTCGCGTTACACTAATCAATTTAACCAAAATACTACAAGTGTGCCCCGCAGTTCATTTTCCAAAGTTCAGGACTCTTGTTGATTTTTCGAAGTTGAAGTCATCCGAAAATGAAGATAATGTTGATAAAGAAGACACTTCAACCAACAATGATGACTTCAGAGACGATTAAAAAAGTGGGCTATTGATTTTAATATTCCACAAGTTGCATTAAAGCCAAATAAATCTATATGAAGGAGGTAATAAAAAAAGGCGGTCAAGTCAGGTCAAGTCAGGTCAAGTCAGGTCAAGTCAGGTCACGTCAGGTCAAGTCAGGTCAAGTCAAGGCATTTTAAACGGTTTTTATCCATTTGTATTAACCAGTCAGGTCAAGTCAGGTCTGTCAGTGATTAATGATAACATTACCACAGATATTATAATACTACACAGATAACATTACTATGTAGTTGAAAGAAAAAATTGTTTCATTTTTTTAATTATCCCAGGAACGTAATTAACATTTCAAGTTTTCCATTTCAAATGTGCGCATATCATTTCAATGAGGTCCATCTTTGATAAAAACTTATCAACATCCGCATAATTAGAGATCACTGTGGGGTTTACCTAAAACAAAAATATTATTTAGACTTAACCGCTTGAGTCCTAATGATGCACGCGATGCATCAATCGGAAATATCCTTCAAGCCCCACTGATGAATAAAATGCATCAGTCGATGCCACGCAACTTAGGTCTCTATTTCTACTGAAATACGGGTTAATAGTGTCTATGGGCAGTAGCACTCTAGAGTTGGATGATATTCACGTCAAATTAATCTACTAAATGCTTAATCTGTGCATGGAACGTTTGACAGTGTCATCTGTCAGAGCGCCTGCGCGGGTGTGCGCGGACGGTCTCCGTGCATATTTTAATAATTATTTCGTGTTTTTACTGCCGTAATCGTCGTGAAGTGATATTAAATCAAATTAATAATAGTTTATACATCGTGTGTGATAATAATATTACCAAAATACATAAGTTGAGTGTGCAAAATTAGCGTATCATAAAAATGCCGTGAAAGTACTGAGTGTGGTGGTGATTATGTGAATAGTGTTTGTTTTATGATGTTTACAGCGTGGGAAGCTACTATAAAATATTAATTAGTGTAATTGAATCAATTTGTAAGTGATTTTCACTACTATAACGTCATAATAACAACATTTTGTCGTCAAAACACGGTCCTTGAAATCAAGGTCAAGATGACCTCTAGTTACGTAATAATTTTGTTTTTTATTTTCTGTTATTATCTCAAACTGTTATTTTTTTTAGATTCGTTATCTATTCATAATACTGCCTGTAAAATTTTATAACAATAGAAACAGTATTTTTAACAGAAATCGTCAAAACATAAGAACAAATAAACTACCACACACTTTACGATAATATTGTAAATCCTATTGTATTCATCCGTTCACCGTATATAGATAAGTATGTGGTCTGTTTATTCAAGAATCCAAATTACTTTACGTTATCGAGCTACGATAAGTATAACTCAAGATATTGAGGTTTTACCCGGAGCCGCTGACACGCGGCGGGCCTCCGGGGCGCGATGTCGGGCGAGCAGCGGGCTCTAAAAGAATTACGCGGTCCAGCAAGGAACCTGAGTTAACTAAGTTATAAGTCACGCAAACAAATATTCTATTTTTTTAATATAAATTCTTTGAACTAAGTTAGCTAATCGTTTTTAATTTTATCACTGATCCCTAAATCAACTGTAATGGCGTAAACATTTACAATGAACATGCAGTTTATAGGTCGGGAAGTTATGTAGTTGTCATTTAACGCAGTCACTTAATAAAATTATTAATAAAATATGTGAAAACGTTAGAGTTTTAAAAGCGCATAAAAAAATTGTTCCAAACCTACCTCACATTAATCAGTAAACTTGATTGCACAGTGGTTTACGACTGATGAAATGGTTTTATCACCTCAAATAACAAAGAAAAAATGCAATAGTAACTCAGCTGTCAAAAACACCGCCATATTAAATTAACCTGATATAATCTGTTACAATATAATTTCGTTCAATATGAGCATCATCTTTAAATGACAATAACACAACGATTACATTATATAAAAGTCGTATTGTGTACCATAAGTCGACCCGAAGTCGAATACACGCCGCGACAGCTATCATTACATGATATTTAGTCAAATCGCCGACGTGTATATGACTACTATGCGACTAAGTAGGTATTTATATGACTGTTACACGAAACTCTTAGCAACTTAAGTTGAATAAAATGGGCCCTAATGCCGTAGAGTAAACGTCCTTATGACATTTATACGATTATACTGAATAACATTAAGTTGCCACCAAAACGTCTACTCAACGTCGTAAATGTTTGTTGGGATATACCACAGTGTCTCAAGGCAAAAGTTTTTGACCAGTGTGTTGCCAGTGATGACCTATGGCACTGAAACGTGATCGCTCACAATAGCCTCATTAGATGGCTGAAAGTCACCCCAAGTGCAATGGAGAGGGCTATGTTCGGAGTTTCCCTGCGTGATTGAATCAGACATGAAGAGATCCGTAGGAGACCCAAGGTAACCGACATAGCCCGAAGTATTGCCAAACCTAAGTGGCCGTGGGCAGGGCACATTGCTCGCAGAACAGATGGCCGATGGGGTCAAAAGTTTCTGCAGTGGCAACCGCGTACCGGAGAGAGAAAGTGCCCGGGTCTCGTTAAGTTTAGACATGAACACTATGGTCCATAACTAGAATTTAACATTTTACAATGTCCGACAATGTCCGTGTTAAACTAGACGAACAAACGGATGGACAAGTGTTATAAAATACCACTAGAAAACTCCTCACCACTAGGCAGTGGTGAGGAGTATTTTTGAAATAGGCATTTCAGAGGCAAAAAAGAAGGACCTCAATCATTTTTGAGCAAAGGGATAATCCCACAAGAGCTCCACTTGTGATACCAGTCTTTACCAATAAGTAAAAACGTAATAAACAGAATTTTGGAGCCAGGCATAACAGAGGAGGGGAAAGAAGTAGTCGACTGAATTTTAATTGAAATAACAATGTTCTATTCGTTCTATTCTATTTTTCAGTTTGTGTGCATGAGGTTGTTGCACTTTTTTTGGTTTTTGTTTAATACTAATAGTATTTTGTTGATTTTTGTTAATTTTTTCGAATAATTCCTTTAAATTGAATTCGTTTCATTACTTATTCATGTCATATTTAAAACAAAACTTACCACACAACCTTCGAATATTCAGTTAAGTAGTATTTACAATACACATTTCGTACAGTCACGGACTTTAATTGATGAGCCACCTGGCACTGTTCGTATTTTAGCCGTGTAATGCAAATCGGGTTTATTCGGTTCCCGACACGCAAAGTCATATGTCTTCGTATTAGAAGAAGCAAATTAAATTATTTCACATGTTGTAGCTCTGATATTATAAATTTTTATTTTATTTCCATCAAATTAAAGCTAAAAAAAACATAAAGATATGTAAAGGCTAGCCAAAGTTATAACGATTTTTATTTTCAAAAACTTTAACTCTCAATATCTCAAAACAGGATTTTTCGACTTAATGACTTTTCGGGGACTCTACGGGGACGATATAATAAAATAATAATTCAATTTTTTTTTTGTGATTCGATTTTTCATGCTTTGACTCGAATCGATTAATTGGGTATTTTATGTAAAATATTGCTACCATAA
The DNA here is from genome assembly GCA_947363905.1 of Lithophane semibrunnea. Taxonomy (NCBI): domain Eukaryota; kingdom Metazoa; phylum Arthropoda; class Insecta; order Lepidoptera; family Noctuidae; genus Lithophane; species Lithophane semibrunnea. The sequence goes on from OX376185.1 coordinate 23,307,543, forward strand.
TATTATATTGTGCCTTTGGTCCTGCCACTAATGTCAGATACATTGTCAAAGAAACACAGTCCTTTATACACAGTGATTACCTATTATGGTTTTCTAACGTCACAAATATCAATAAAAACCTAACTTGTAGGCGTGTAAATAAATCAAATTAATTATAAACAAAACATGCAGTTTATTTATATTCTACGTCATTTATTCTCTCGATCGAAAATAACTCGTTCTTAGTTTATTTTTCCTATACTATGTGTAGCTTATTATGGTAACCGGATGGTTATGGATACAATGGAACGTCAAAATCGGAAAGTCCTTATAGAGTGCGTTTCATCATTATAGTTCCTATGCCGTAATGTTGGCACTTTAACAACGGACCTATTAGGTGCCGCCTTAACGTACAAATGTTCGTCATACAACAGGGGAACCAACACTACCTACGTCATAGGAACTATTTGATGAAACGCACTCTAAAAGAAAAGCGGAAGCAATTAAAATACTGTTTTTACAGATATTTTAACCTTGGCTTTATTCGGAATAATTTATCCATCTAAATTACCATCCTGGAGCAACCTGTACTTAAAGAACTGTAGCGAAGAGGTCATTTGCCGGGGTCACGGATCATATGTAGGTGAATAGAGGAAAGCCGCGCAATTTCTTAGAAATTATGCCGACAAATCATTGTACCGATAGCACAGCCGATAGAACGCAAGCCAGCTCGTAGGTAGCTTCATGAATGAATCTTTTACATAGAGTGATCTCAATTTTGGTTATGTTTTTGTTATTTAGTTTGTTTGAAAATTTAAATTTTTCAATTTACGAATTATATTATAATTTTACTGACCACTACCTGTGTGTTATATTAATGTCGCCATTGTAGCGGCACGCTGTATAAAGAAAGCGGCGGAAATGATCAAAGGGCATCAAACAATTCGTCTCATCGTCTGCATCGCTGTCAATAGGAAAAGTGCCTAAAAAGCTGGCAGCATTGCCAGGTTGTATAGCTTTGGCCAAAAAATAGGTCAGCCCTCTGGTCAATAGAAGAATCGGCCAACCGCTTGGCGATGTCTTGAAAAACCAAGTGGGCACTTGGACCCCATAGCCCCACTTGAATAACCCCATTGAAACTTTTTCAACATGAATATTATAAAAGCAATTCCTCTTACTAACTAAACCCAGCCTTACTGAGCATTTCACATTTCACGTGGTAGAGCGGAATATAGGCTCCAAGAGATCTATCTATTGGGCAGAGCCAGCTTGGGAAACTGAAGACCGATGATAGTAGGATCGTATCCGCCAAACAACAAGTAACCCGATTACGAATGGCAAACGACACAAGAGCTAGATTGACCAAACACTACACCGAAGACATCCCGGACGTCAGCTTCTACCAGATTAGGAGGGCTCTGAAGCAGCTCAGCTGGCTGAGACTATGGAGGACCTCAGAACAATGCTCGATGACCTCAGTACAGCTTCCGAAAGAGTGGGTTTTAAAATGAACATGGTCAAGGAAAATGTCATTTCAAATGCCCATGTAACACCCACTGACATGCAGATCGGAGACGCTACAGTCGAAGTTGTGGATAAGTATGTTTACCTATGACAAACTGTCCAGTTAGGTAGGTCCAACTTCTAGAAAGAGTTAATCGTCGAATCCGACTCGGCTAGGCAGCTTCGGTATGTCTGTCAGCTTCGGTCGCCAGTTCTTTTCTTGAACTTGGCTTGACACGCTGCCGCGTGTCTAGATACGTGACTATTAATGAAAGTGCATATTAACGAGAATCTTGTATTTCATATTAATTATTATGGAGAATAATAGCATGTATCAATACTACATTGTGTAGCTAATAATGAATCAGTTCACTAATATTTGACTAATATGGGTAATAGTTATGGTATCATAATATGCGAAAACTAATATATTCAATAATAGGATTACCTAAAAATTACCCTAATGTAACATCTCTAGGGACCAGGGTTCATCTCTAGGGACATGACCAGGGGTATTATGGGTCTGTAGTGGTTTAGGGGGTACGTGGTACAGGGTGTTAAGTTCACTCATCCTCTATAGAAAAGGGAGGATCCTCCGACCAGACAGGTGTTGTGTCTGGCGAGCAACTGCCAACTATTGAAGTCGGAATCTTGTTTACAGGGTTATTGGTAAAACACCAACAACCTCTTAAGGAGTCATTGTACTCATCATTATGAACAACTTTTACTATGGAAACAAATATGAAATCGCGAAAAAAAACAGCTGTTCCGTACATTTATGTTCGCATAACTCGTCTAAATGCGAACAGCTGTTTTTTTTCGCCTTGTTTACTGTTTTACCAATAACCCTGTATATATCCATCGCGCGGTAAACTCTAATTGCACGATGCAGGACTTATGTGACGTCAGGATTTTTGTGTTTGATGCGTAGTTCGCATGTGGCGATGCAGATGCCGCCAATCGCGACGCGACTTGCATAGTTACGGACGGAAACACTTGCACGCATGCGTGTCGGTTGACGCAAGACGCGTCGCATGTCACATCGCTCGAGGCGTGAACGGGGAGGATTTTCCCAAGAATTACAAATAATGTAAAAGTCTACTTACTCTGTTCAGCAGGTGGCGGGTTGTCCATATCTATCTCTTCTGGTGTCTGGGCGGTGCACTGCAACGCCTTAGATATCTTATGGTATGCCACGGCCATCTGCACAACTGGCACTCTGAAATAATAACATTCATATGGTATCGTCTTGTTTTCCATAATATAATTTGCACTATTGTTGGTCACTGACAGCCCCTTTAAATAAACTTTATTTCTCAAAATTAAAACACTACACTAATGGCATTACATAACATAGTACAAGACTTAGACGAAAATCTACAAGTAAACTGCCACACTGTTGAAACTATTGAATATTGCCAAACATTAATAAAAAATACCAAGTCTAATTTCTAAATTCTGTCGCTCAATATATCAATATAGCTTCCAACACAATTTTGACAACTTTGCGGTAATGCTGCAGCGAACTACAATCAGCTTTGATGTTATCATTTTAACGAAATGCTGGCTGTCTGACGGCAGTATTATAGATCATCTACCAGGATATAATGTATATCGTACATTGGTTCATCAAAAGAAAAACGGAGGTGTAATTTGCTTTGTTAAAACTGATTTCAAAACTGTAGCAACTGAACCTACAATACTAGACGCAGATCGACTTCTCATAACCATCGATGATACAGTCGCAATCCTAGGCCTATTTACAGATCTCCTTCTTTTAGTAATATTGATCCATTCCTGAACTCACTGGACACATTACTGAGCTCACAAATAGACAAATAGGCAAATAGACAAACACTAATTGTCACTAGTGATATTAATATAGATATTTGCAACCCTACCAACAGTCAGTCATCAGAGTACCTGTGTCTCATGTCTTGCCATATGGTCTACTTCCTACCATAATGTTTGATTGATTTTTAAAGGTCTTTATTAATGGAAGGGTTAATAAAAGTTAAAAAAAGATCTTATTCTAAATGTAAACTAACATAATCCGAGCAATGTTAAATAGGCTAAATCGCCTCTCTTAGCATACAACATGTTTGATTGTTATTGAAACTACTAATTATTTAGATGCAAATTATGAGATCGGACTGATATGTAGGGTTTGCAGACCCACATTTTTAAACCCAGGAGCCCGTTTTTTTTTTTTTTTTTTTTAACATTATCAATTTGTTACATTACAAAGAACATAACAACAATATAAAAAGAATATAAGCATAATTATGTCTAGGAAGTGATACTTAATGTAAAGTACATGTTAGTGAGTTGGATGACAGCAATCGCGCTGGACAGGAGGTAAGGTAACGTTAATCTACCATGAAATGGTGATGAGGGAGTTTGTACTTTTTATAAGTCTTAGCATAAGGTAAACGGGCTAATCTACTCTTACCAATGTGTGAGACCAGAGTATTACGATGACGTGGATTACTAAGAAGATAGAATTTTCGGGATACTTTCAGAATGAAACTTCCTACCATAACCAACCCAACTAGGGATAAAGCATGCCTAGATCACATATTTATAAAGACTCAGAACGAATTCTTTGGGGTCATTCGCAAGTCCTCAATCACTGATCATGATTTATAGTTGTCGCTTATATTTCATTACGTAATCTCTCAACTAGTACTGCAAAGAGATGGATAAGTAAAACTGACACCGAAGCAGTTATTGCTGACCTAAACAGCGTTGACTGGTCGATTGTCACCAAAGATACAAATGTTAATACTGCAACCACAGAATTTACGAACATAGTTTCTTCTACTGTAAACAAATACACGCGCCAAATAAAAGTTGGTAGGAAATTGGCATGCATCAAACCATGGATCACCCCGCGATTTCGAAACTTACCCATTAAACGATTTAAAAGCTGTATTAAAACCAAACTTTGTAAAAAAGGGTACTATAAAATCACAGATTATTTAGAAGACAAAAATGCATGGGATTGAGCTGCTCGCTCTGCTAAGCATTGTGACATTTTGAATATTATGGAAAGCCATAAAAATATACCTACCAGTTTTATATACAAATTGACATTATTGAATATTATATACAAAATGACATGATGATTACTTATAAGTATTGTTTTATTGTGAATGTGAGGACTATGTGGATATTTATTTTTCGTTCTGTTAGTTTTAGCGAAGGTCTGGCAATTTGAGAACTTTATGCGACCTACCCAAACGTCCTTTCTTTGGTATTGTTCGTCGAGTCGTTGAGCTACTTTAGTTCTGAGTTGAGCTCCACTATTACTGACAAATGCTTGCACTGACTGGACAGGTCCACTCAAATCCTCAAAAGACCATTTCAGACTCTTATCTACATGGTCCTCATATGGCCTGACCAAGATTATGTCTGGACTTTAAAGGAGACGGTGACCTCTGAGTTTGTTTCGGCCTTTCTTCTCAGAGTAGTCAGATAGGAAACGCCGACTTCATCTAGCTTATTTTTACAACTTTTTAATATGACGTGTAAAAGTGATTCCAATATCCTATTTACAGAATAAACAATTTCATTTCATTTCATTTCAACAATTTCATTTCATTTCATTTCATTAGTAAGATGTATGATTCATCGTGACAAACTTCATAATGACTGTAAATCTGACCCTGATGCAGGGCTTGAAAACGTTACTAGTTCACATTAAAGGCTCTTACATACTGGGGCGACTAGTCGCGCGTCGCGTCGCCGCCGTATTGTTCGCCATGAAGTTTTCTCAGAAATTGTTTTGTTAAAATTCGCGTCGCGCGGCGAATCGCGCCTGTATGTAAGAGCCTTAAAAGTAACGTTAAGTAACGGTATTTCCGTAGAGATACTTCGATATCGGTACGATTTGGTAGCGTTACTTAGTAGCATAACAAAATAATAACGTTATAAATCTTGGTAAAAATTACCGGTATTTTTTAACGTTATTGTACAAATAGCGGTAATAACAAATTACCGGTATTATTTTTGTTATTTTATGCGACGTTGCCTGCCCGTTTTCTCAAAGGAGGCCGGCGCGCGCCCCTCTTATACGCTGTCGGCGCTGTTGCCATTTCGTTTGTCGTCTTCTACAATATCACGGCAGTCGCTCGCGCCTACAGAACACGCTCGCGAATTATTAGTTATTCGCGAATTATTAGTTCTTGTTTTAGTCACGATTACGAAAAGAAATGTCGTCTATAGATATTTTGAAATAAATTAAAAAAAAACCAGAATAACAAAGAGAATATTAATCACGTAAATAGTCGTACGGCACAGTCTGAGCGTCGATGCATAGTCCACTCAACGAGGAAATTATTGTTTGGAGACTTCCGAATAATTCAAATATATAAATCGCTTATAACTCTCTGTGAATATTTGCTCAGACTGAAATACTTTCTGTGTACGTAAATATGTACTATTTAGAATCAGTATGTAAAGGAATCCAATATTTTTTCGATTTCAGAGATACTCCTTTAACTTTTAACATTTTGTACTACAATTTCTACTGAAAACTTGCTCTGCCGATTGTTATTTTATGCTTTTATGTCCTTAAATACACAGCATTGTTTGGTTATCCAAAATATTTTTTTTTTGTTGCTTATCTACGTATTGTGAAAAATTACTCCGTCAATTATTATACCTTTATTAGTCTTATGATTTTATATTATAAAAGATTTATCAATAATCCAACAAACTTTCGAACTTTCAATATATATTTTGGGATACCTATGTTCGCTGATTTATGCTAGAGCGTAAGGAACCTTCACTTGACAGCTCGGAGATGCGCTGCCACACACTTATAGTGTAGGCGAGTTTGGTGGCCACCGTTATTACAAATATTTTAAGAAAAATTGTGATGTTCACGTTCCCTTACAGCCAAAGTTTGCCACAGGAAGAAAACAACTTTAGATCTGCAATCAATATGACATTACACAATTTGACATACAATAATAATTTATTCCATTAAATTTAATTGACACCAACAATTATGTTGGTAATCGCTTATATTTGACAAAAGATAGATTTTTTGTGGATAAGTACTATCTTTCAAAGTATTGTAAAAGACAGATAGCTGTGTCGCTATCATATTACTTTTCTATTACAGCCAAGAATTTGGCTTAACAAATTGCTTCTATTGAGCAATCACATGTTAAATAATTCAGCCAATAATTTGGTATCAAATATTGACATTGTTAATAATTTAAATTAGAAATTCAGACAACAGAGGCAACCTCTAGCAATAGTATACAGAATTGCAAAATAAAATCAAATAAAAGTTTTAAATCAGTAAATAATATTAACCTGGTGCATCAAAATATTCAAGGATTTATGAACAAAGATTTAGAAGTAGAATTATTTATGAATTTTAACAATATTGATATTCTTTGTATAACAGAACATTGGCTTAAAAGCACCCAGTTCTTGTTCAATTTTGATAATCACCAGGTTGGTAGTTCGTTCAGCAGAGTAAATGCTATACATGGTGGCTCATTAATTTTAGTAAGTAACCAGCTGAAAAGACCGTAAGGATATTGTGAGCCTATCTGTCGAACGGACAGTTGAAATAGCCTGTATAGAATTGGAGCAGTTTATTGTATTAAGTGTGTACAGACCCCCTTCAGGATTGTATGACTGTTTTGAAAAGGTATTGGATTAAGTGTTACACAAGATTCTATTAAAGTCTATTATCACTTGCGGTGATTTTAATGTTAATTTGTTAGAAAATTCAGGTTCTTGTAGTAAAATAATAAGTTTGTTTCAGTCCTACAATCTTGTAAACCTATTTTTGGAGCCCACTCGAATAACCCCTACTAGTGCCACATGCCTAGATAATATTTACACAGATTATACCAAGCCACCAAGAAATTATAAATTTACTAGATTCTGATCATTGCGGGCAAAGGGTTACTATCCCTATCAAAAACAACAAAGTGGCTAAAAAGGATATAACATTTAACCCCAAATCTGCAAGTCGCTTGGAAGTTTTTAAAGAAAAACTAATTAATACATTACCAGTTTTGTCAAATTATGCTGATCCTAATCATCTATATGATGATTTTTTTAATTTATCCTGTAAGCAATTTAATTCCACCTTTATTCCCAAGACTATCTCGGTTAATAGTAATGTATCTTTCAGTGATTGGGCTACCATTGGTATTCATAAAAGTAGAACACGGCTTTATGAGCTGTACAGTGAAAGGACCTATGTAAACACTGTTGAATTTAATATATATGTTAAAAATTATTCAAAATTATTTTAAAAAGTTTGTTGTATGTCCAAGTCACGTTATTTGAGTTCGAAGATTAAAAACAGTGGTAATGTAATTAAAACGACTTGGAATATTATTAATAGTGAAACGGGAAGGTCTAGTAACCGAAATACTGACTACAGCTTGTCTATTAATGACAACATAATAAAATCAGACTCACAAGTCGCCGAGGCCTTTGAGAATTTCTTTTCAGATATTCCCGTTTCTACTACTAAATCCCTAAACTCATCACCTTCTGTTGCTGAGTCTTTGCTTAAGGAAAATATTAATGTTTGCGAATCGGAATTTATTTTTGAACATATTACGTGTAGAGACATAATTAAAACCTTTCACACTTTAAATGTAAAAAAGACTGCAGATCTGTGGGGAATTCTGTAGAAGTTGCTAAGTGTATTATTGACATTGTAGCACCTACTTTAGCTCTTATCTTTAATAATTGTATCGACTGTGGGGAGTTTCCTGACCTTATGAAAAATAGTAAAATAATACCTTTGTTTAAATCAGGTAGTACATCAGACCCCACAAATTATAGACCTATTTCAGTACCTATCTTTAGAATATTTGAGAAGCTAATTTTAGAGCAATTGCAAAGATTTTTTAATAGACATAAATTGTTAAATAACAAGCAGTTCGGTTTCACAAGGGGTTGTTCAACAACTGATGTGAACTGTGAACTGTGTTGAACTTTTAGGACATATTTATAATGCATGGGAAGATAAATGCGATGCCTTGGGCATCTTTTGTGATTTGTCTAAGGCATTCGATTGCGTTCTTCATGAAACATTAATCAAGAAACTCCGCCACTACGGAATCCGGAATACCGCTCTGGATCTTCTTACTTCATACTTGAGTAATAGGATTCAGAGCGTTGACGTTAATGGGAAAAGATCTCCCGGATCTATATTAACAATGGGAGTCTCACAGAGCTCAATTCTTGGTCCTTTCTTGTTTCTTATTTATATTAATGACTTGCCTTACTTCATAAAGGATAATCATGAGATAGTGTTGTTTGCGGGTGACACTTCGCTTTTGTTTAAACTTAAACGTCAGCAGCTGGTTACTGACGATGTAAATAGCGCGATCGCAAAAGTAGTTCATTGGTTTAATGTTAACAATTTACTTCTTAATGAAAAAAAACCAAATGCATTAAGTTTACGCTACCTCACGTTAGGCAGGTGAAAACTAATGTGTTGATAAAGGGCGAAGAATTGAATCCCGAAGATAGCACAGTATTCTTGGGCTTAACTTTGGATGCTAAGCTTCAGTGGGGCCCACCTATAGATAAATTGTCAAAAAAACTAAGCTCCGCAGCATATGCTGTTAGAAAAATTCGTAATATAACTGACATAGAGACAACCCGTTTAGTGTACTTTAGTTATTTTCATAGTGTAATGTCGTACGGTATTCTGTTGTGGGGAAATGCCGCTGACATTCAGACTATCTTTGTTTTGCAGAAAAGGGCTGTTCGATCAATTTATAAACTAAGTCCGAGACACTCTCTCAGAGAGAAATTTAAGGAGATAAATGTAATGACTGTGCCTTCACAGTATATTTTTGAAAATCTTTTATATGCACATATAAATATAAAATTGTTTAAAAAATACAGTGATATCCATAATATAAATAATAGGAACAAACACAAATTTGTTGTACATACAACAAGGCTCAAGAAAATAGGTGGCTCGTTCAGATGTCAATCTATACGCTTTTACAATAAGCTTCCAAGCCACGTACAAGATCTAAGCCTTAATAAATTCAAAAGATTTATTAAACGTAAGTTGTGCCAAAAAGCGTTTTATACCATTAAAGATTACATTGAGGACAAAAAGGCTTGGGATTGAGCTGCTCCAATTTCTACATTTATTTTTTATTTTTGGTTTGAAATTACTTACTTACGCGGTTTGTTATTTTTGGTAACTTTTTATTTTATTATATACCTACACAGTGACATGAATATTTACTTTGTGAAGTATAATATTATTATTATTTTAATTATTGTGAATTTGAGGACTATGTAGATCATATTTTTTATTTCTCTGGCAGTTTGAGTACTATAGGCGGCCTACCCTAATGTCCTTTCTTTGGTATTGTTCGTCGAGTCGTTAAGCTCCTTAAGTTCTGAGTTGAGCTACACGATTACTGACAAATGCGTGCACTGACTGGACAGGTCCACTCAAATCTGTATGGATCTTTCCTCAAAAGACCATTTCAGACACAAATAAATCTACATGGTCCTCAAATGATCTGACCAAGATTATTTCCGGATTTTTATATTTATATTTACATTGACATTTTATTCAAACATTGACATAAATATTTACTTTGTAAAGTATTATATTATTTTCAATTATTGTGAATGTGAAGATTATGTGGATCTTTCTTTTCTTTTTTATTATTTATTTTTTCTTAGTTTTAATTAATCATAGTCTGGCAGCTTGAGTAATTTATGCGGCCTAATCAAAAATGTCCTCTCTTTGGTATTGTTCGTCAAATCGTTGAGCTCCTTAAATTCGGAGTTGAGCTGCACAATTACTGACAAATGCGTGCACTGACTGGACAGGTCATTCTGTGTGGTTCTTTCCTCAAAAGACCATTTCAGACACCAATCTACATGGTCTTCACATAATCTGACCAAGATTATGTCTGGACTTTAAAAGAGACTGTGACCTCTGAGTTTGTTTCGGCCTTTCTTCTCAGAGTAGTCAGATAGGAAACGCCGACCTCATCTAGTTTTAAAAATGTGATTGACGTGTAAAAGTGTTTGTACAAACCTACTTACAGAAATAAAATCATTTATCATTTATAAAAGTTATGTAAATTTTTCTTGTCATTATCTAGCCTTGTATGGAAGAAGAATAAAAAAAAATAGTTTTGAAGTTATGAACGTCGAATCTTCCTAATTTCAACACTAATTTTAACTCATCTTCACCTTGCTTTTCACATCTACACTTTAACTTATGTGAATATTTCCTCACAGAAAAAAACGTCGACGTTTTTTTCTGTCTGTCGCGAGTCTAATGATGAGTACAATGACCCCTTAAGAGATTTCGTGTATGAAAAGATACTCCTTATACAACGTGTAACGTTAAATGCGCAAAACCTGAAAATAGTTTGATCAGAATAACGAGCTGAATCAATTGAACCACTTTATAATGTACGTCACATTTTTCAAAAATCTTCATTAAAAACGTTGCCGTGTTTTGCGGTTGCGATTTTGCGGTTATCCGTTAGATTTATACCCTAACACGTATGACTCCGGATTTTTATTTTTTCTGTCTGTGATGTCTTGTTAGTTGACTTTTTGTCGCAGTTAGGTTTTAGTTTTATCACTTTTATTTTTATGTACGTATTTATTTATTGATATGGCACTTCGCGGCGTTAAGTTTAAATTCCATGTAATAGGGGGCGTAAAAAAGGCATTAAAAAAAAAAAAAAAAATAATTAAAAAAAAAAAAAAAACGGGTGCCTGTGTAACTTAAATTTAAAAATGTGGGTCTGCAAACCCTACATATCAGTTTGATCTCATAATTTGCATCTAAATAATTAATAGTTTCAATAACAATCAAACATGTTGTATGCTAAGAGAGGCGATTTAGCCTATTTAACATTGCTCGGATTATGTTGGTTTACATTTAGAATAAGATCTTTTTGTTAACTTGTATAAACCTTTCCGTTAATAAAGACCTTTAAAAATCAAAATCAATTCCATGTAATAGGGGGCGAGCCAATTGCCATCAACCGGGTACAAATCCAGACTCCGGGCTGCTACCAAGCAATCCCAGATGGAAAGACCAAATAACACTTTGCCCCACTTGTGAATCGAGCCCAGGAGACCTCATACTCAGCAGTGGCGTTTGCGACCACTAGCCCTACGAGGCATTTTTCATAATATCACCGATGAAATATGGTAATAAATAGTTTGGTTTCGTAACAAAAAATACACTATGTGAATCTAGAACCCCGAGATCTTCTCTCTCTTGGAGATCGTGAAAAAGCATCATAATAATATGAGCCCAAACTCAATCGTTTTACTAGTACTAGTAGCCACTTAAAAAATCCACTTTCCACCTCCTGGCACCATCATCAGACCCTCGACACCAAGTCAAATATATTGGACTCATTAAAACGAATCACATGAGCCCAAACTAGAGAAGTTTACTAGTAGCCACTGAAGAATTCCAGTATCTATCTCTTGGCTCCATCACCAAATACTCGTTACCAAGCTCAATCTATTGGACTTATGAAAACGAATCACATGAGCCCAAACTCGAGGGGTTTACTAGTAGCCACTGAAGAGTTGCACTATCCACTCCTGGCTGCATCATTTAGATCGGGATCCTGCCGTTTTGCCGAAAAGATTTTGCCCAAATTTCACTACCCAAATAAATTTTAGCAACCTTTTTTTATACCAATGCAATGTTTGGAATGATTTTAGTACGCACATTTTCATTTGGTCAAATTTTTACTTGGCAGAATATTATCAAGAATAATATCATTTAGGCATTTGGTCTTTAATCAAATGATTTATTACAGCAAACAATCTTTAGATAATAAACGTTTGGTCAAATGATTTGTTAGGTTAGGTTAGGTTAAAACTGTGACCTACTACGCGCGAGCCGAGCGAGCGAAGCGAGCGGTGCCGCGGCAGCGGCCGGCGAGTGCCAGAAACGACTAGATTATATAGAAAAAAAAACAAGCTACCCGAAACTGACGACACTAAACATTTGGCAAATTTTATTTTGCGCCAACTGAAATAGTTGACTACATAAAAATTGGTAAAAGTACTATTTGTTAAACAAGTTATTGTTTAAACGTTCCCTTGCCAAACATTAGGTTTGCGTTACAATTATTTGTGAAGAGATTTTTTGCTAAGTAATATTTTGGCAAATGAAATTATGCGGAAAATTGTTTGGGAAGTGATAATTTGGCAATTTATTTTCGATGAAACAAGGGAGACCCATTTAGATCAGCTTCCAGATTCCAAATTATAGTATTGTTATCCGAACTACATCAAAATGGTTGGGTCCAAGGTTTCATTTCAATACGAAAATTAGAAGTTGATGAATTACGTTAAAGATACCGTTACATAGATGTGAATGTGATTCTATAACCCCGAGATCTTCTGACTCTTGGGGATCGTTTTAGCGACAACACAAAGCTTATTTGTGACATACTATGTTTGCCCTACCTCACCATGCATGAATTATTTTAATCGACTCTTAATGTTTTTGTAGCATCCTCCTTTTTTTAAATGCAATTTGATGCAATAACATAAACACTAACGCCGCGTCAATAGGACTTCAGTGGTGGCGCGGACTCTACACACATTTATAACGGTGAACTTTTGACACCTAATCGGTGAGAGAATGTCAGTGACAAAATTAAGGAAATTTGACCTGCAATAGTTCTTTAGCTACAGGTTCAAATTGAATGTAATTTGGCAATATACCTAGTTAAACTAAGCCCGCTTGGTAACTGAACTGGGTCTTAGCTTTATCCACAACCAAGTTACAGGAGGTCGAAAATGTTCTGAATGGCTTCTCGAGAAGATGGTACGGCTTGCTTTTGTGTTTGCTTGGCGGAGGCACTGCCGTGCCCCCCGATATAATTTTTAGTTTGAAACGTACACCGTCAAACAGACGAGTAATCACCATACTACGTTTGTATGGAAGAATGACCGACTAGTGTAACCTCAAGATAAAAAAAAATATTTGTAATAACGGTGGCCACCAAACTCGCCTTCACTAAAAGTGTGTGGCAGCGCAGCTCCGAGCGGTCAAGTGAAGGTCAACCCTTTCGCTCTAGAATAAATCAACGAACATACCCTAAAATATACACCCATTTGCAAAAAAAAACGGGCACCTTAACAGTCATTGGCTTTTGTATGGATAATATTAATATTTTTATTATGTCATTAGCATAAATGACTGCTACACCCCTCTTCCAGCAGCGCTACAATTTCACTAGCTCTTATTGCTTTTTCTGCCATTACAATCAACAGAAAGATATCTGTTTTAAGTCACAATAAGCCTGGATTATGCGACAAAGATAAATTATTCTACTAAAAATAACGAGAAGTTAGTTTTAGTTGCCAGGATATCCTTCTAACCGCAAACCTGCAAAATGTTAGTAAAAGTCACAAACGGAAAACGGGATTATTATTGTTTTTAAACAAAAGTTTCGAATTTGGAATTAACTTTTTTTCTTACCCTGACTTTTTAATTTTTTTTTTTTTTGTGCCAGTAACATAGTTTGGCTATTAAAACCTCTTTACAACTAAATGATTACCAATAATGTACAAAAATCAAAACCTCCCGTTTTTTTTTTGCAAAGGGGTGTATATGAACGTTCGAAAATTGATAAATCTTTTTTAATTTATAACCATAAGCCTAATAAAGGTAAAAAAATTGACGGAGTAATTTTCTACATTACGTAGTTAAGCAAAAATAAAAATTAAAAAGGAAAATATTTTGAATAACTAAACAATGCTGTGTATTTAAGGACATAAAACCATAATTATAAAATAACAATTCGCAGCGCAAATTATCAGTAGAAATTATAGTGCAAAATGTTAAAAATTAAATTTGGAGTACTTATCTCTGAAATCGAAAAAATATTGGATTTTTTTTAATACTTATTCCAACTAGTTCATGCGTACGTATACAGAAAGTAGTATTTCAGTCTGATGACAGATCTATAAGCGATTTTCATATTTAGGTTAAAAACGAGAAGTTATTTAACTTCTCGTAACAAAATTTTTGGATTATTGTACATCTGTACTCTGTACTACCTAACTTCATCACATACCAAATTTCATAGACGGGAGAATTTTTCGGATTACATACGATTGCAATTGGACGAGAGCTACGGTAACAAAACTAAATCATAACAGTAAAATTTTCAATAGCGCAGATTTTATCGTATTAACGATAATTATTATTATTATTTTAACGATAAAATGTGCCAGATATACGTTAAAAATTATAACGTTATTTATTAGATAACGATATCTGCATTAAAAGGCTGTAACGATACCATATTTTTAACGGCATTTCAAGCCCTGCCCTGATGACCCTATCCGAAATAAAATATACACTTGGTATAAAAACTTTTTTTCCAAACTTCTTTCAAAAGTCAGGTCTGACTACAATAACCAACAGATTGTTGATACCAAATATAATCCAAAAAATCTCTGGAAAGCAATAAAATCAATAAGTCACATATCTCCTAGAAACAATGAGAGCTCTCAATTACTGAGCCCCAATAGAGATAAAGAAACACTCAACTCCTGTAACTCACACTTTACCTCCGAAGGAACCCGTCTGGCAGACATGATACTAGAAAAACTTAATCTATCTCATGAATCTTTAATAAATACATACTCATCCGACGTCTCAAACTCACATTCTCTCCTCCTTGAACCGTCAGATGCTTATGAAATTATTAAAATTATATCAGACCTAATGTCGAAAGTGCTCCTCGTCCTGACCAAATTTCAGTTATTCTTATCTAAAGAGCTTTAAAGTCCTTACTAGTACCAATGATGCACATCTTTAACCTCAGCCTTGACATCGGTACCTTCCCAGAATGCTGGAAAATAGCTGCGGTTTCCCCTATTCACAAAAGCGGTCCCAAACATGCACCAGATAACTATACACCTATAGCACTACTAAGCTCTGTCTCTAAAATATTAGAGAGGATTGTTAACTCACGTGTTATATTATCTTTCCTTGAGAAAAATCATCTCATCTCTGATAACCAATTTGGTTTCCGAAGGAATAGGTTGACCGAGGACGCAGCCACTCTCCTTGTCAATTATTGTGTCTCTGCTCATATTGAGAAAAATGAAAAATGCCTTGCGATCTTCCTTAATCTTGCAAAAGCATTTGACAAACCTAATATTTGGCAAGTGAACGTTTAAACATTAACTCGTTTACCAAATAGTAGTTTTACCAATTTTTATGTCCTAGTCAAACATTTCAGTTGGAATAAAATAAATAAAATTTGCCAAATATTTAGTACCGTCAGTTTCGAGTAGCGTGTTTATTTTCCATATTTTTTTTCTATATAATCTAGTCTTTTCTGGCACTCGCCGGCCGCTGCCGCGGCACCGGCCTAAAAAAGGTTGGTAAAATGGTATGCCTCGGTACTTTCATTGATGGCCACCTAACATTTAAACAACATATATCCAAACTTTCTAGCAGGGTAAGAAAACTCATCCACACCATGCATAGACTGCCTACCCACAGACACACTACAACAAGGTTTACCTGGCGCTATGCCAATTCATAATTCAGTATTGCATCAGTGTGTGGGGTAGTGCTGGAAAGACCTATCTGATTGAAGTAGAACGAGCATAGAGAGCGCTTCTTAAAGTAACTTTTAAGAAGCCCTACCGGTTCTCTACTGACTTACTTTATCGTGAAACGAGGGTTCTCAGAGTCCGCCAGCTTTTCATTCTATCTGCCTGTACCAAAACTCATAAAACTATTAAAAGCAGACCCGACTACACATCAATCATAAGCAAAATTTCAAGTATAAGTTTACCGGCCTTCCTCGCCTCAGTCCACAGTACCGATAAATTAACCAGGAACATTTTATCTTCCTCACTGGTTGATTTTGAGGTACCGTGTTTGGCTGATGCGTTGAACGCTTGGAAAATGGCTTGTCCCAATACGGATTTGCCAGACAACCCGTCCTCCCAGAGACGGTGGGACGTGCCGCTCTGCAGTATTATACGGAATACCTTGATAAACACGTCACCTAATATTGTTGAGCGTGCCCGTCTGCTGGCTGTGGGAGAATGGGAGTCGAGCTTATGGCTTCAGGCGCTCCCGTCATCCACCATAGGTACTATGATGGATGACTCATCGTTTCGGCTCGCTACATGACTTCGCTTAGGCGCACCTTGTGTTGCTCCGCATCGGTGTCACTGCGGCGAAGCTGTCGACAGTCTCGGGCACCATGGCCTGTCCTGCTACAGGAGTGCAGGCCGCATAGCACGGCACGCCAGCATCAACGATATTATTCGTCGAGCCCTTGTCACCGCCGGCGTACCAGCGGTATTAGAACCAAACGGCTTGGTACGTGACGATGGGAAGAGACCAGATGGCATGACGTTGCTGCTTTGGAAGGTGGGTAGGCCTCTGGTGTGGGACGCAACGTGTGTCGACACCCTTGCGCCATCCCATGTTCCTAGCACGGCGGGCTGTGCTGGCGCCGCTGCTGCGGCTGCTGAGACCCTCAAGCGGCGCAAATACTGTAACCTTGTGGGCAACTACAGTTTTGAGCCGTTTGGGGTCGAAACGCTCGGGTCATGGGGCCCGAGTGCGCGTCTCCTTTTTAAGGAAATTTCTCACCGACTGGTCGATACTTCACGTGACCAGAGGGCTGGCTTGTTCTTTGGCCATTGCCATTCAACGTGGCAATGCTGCCAGTCTTCTGGGCACGTTTCCGGATGACAACGGTGCGGACGAATACTTCGACGCCTGAGGGTCCCTTTGTTTTTATGTCTATTAGTAAGTTCTTTTAGTTTTAGTTTTGTTAATTATTAATTCCATAAAATATAATGTTTTTTATATCCTCTTGACGGTCCAATGCGCTCCTCGAGCGTTGTCAAATAAGTTCCATATCTGTCAACACGCTCCTGGAGCGTGCGTCCGACTGGACGGTTGTTTCTATGATATTTTATTTTTTATCTGTATTTTTAATGCTCAAAATGTCACAAATTGTACAGGAAAGAACGAGAGAGATGTATATGCATTCAACATTCAACATCCGACAGTGATTCGTGGTGGAATGTTTTACTTAATTTAGTGTGGTCTCATTGCCGTACAAAGATGGCGGCCGTGAGTGTTTACATTTACATTTTATTGAATTAGATAATGTTAATGTAGTTTGTCAACTTGTGTCTTGTGTAATTCCAGTAATAAATAATATCCTACAGTGGAATGTAGCTTTAGAATTTAAAGATATGTAAAATTATTGTTGCCGTGATTGAAAGTGTTCGTAAACTTTTACTGTGTTAGTGAATATCGGCGGCGGGCCGTCTTGGTGAAGTGTGTGTCAGGGCTTGAGATACCGTTAAAAATATGGTATCGTTACAGCCTTTTAATGCAGATATCGTTATCTAATAAATAACGTTATAATTTTTACCGGTATATCTGGCACATTTTATCGTTAAAATATGTAACGATAAAATCTACGCTACCGAAAATTTTACCGTTATGATTTAGTTTTGTTACCGTAGCTCTCGTCCAATCACAATCAACGGGGCGTATGTAACCCGAAAAATTCTCCCGTCTATGAAATTTGGTATGTAATGAAGTTAGGTAATACAAAGTATAGACGTACAATAATCCAACAAATTTTGTTAGGTACGAGAAGTTATTTTTTTAACCTAAATATGAAAATCGCTTATAGCTCTGTGAATACATCAGACTAAAATACTACTTTGTGTATACGTACGCATGTACTAGTTGGAATAAGTATTTAAAAAAATCCAATATTTTTTCGATTTCAGAGATAAGTACTCCAAATTTAATTTTTAACATTTTGCACTATAATTTCTACTGATAAATTGCTCGGCGAATTGTTATTTTATAATATGGTTTTATGTCCTTAAATACACAGCATTGTTTAGTTAGGTATTCAAAATATTTTCCTTTTTAATTTTTTTTTTTCGATTTTTGCTTAACTACGTAATGTGGAAAATCACTCCGTCAATTTTTAGACCTTTATTAGGCTTATGGTTATAAATTAAAAAAGATTTATCAATTTTCGAACGTTCATATATATTTTAGGGTTCGCTGATTTATGCTAGAGCGAAAGGGTTGACCTTCACTTGACCGCTTGGAGCTGAGATGCCATACACTTTTAGTGAAGGCGAGTTTGGTGGCCACCGTTATTACAATTTTATTTTTTTATCTTAAGGTTACACTAGTCGGTTATTCTTCCATACAAACGTAGTATGTTGATTACTCGTCTGTTTGACGGTGTACGTTCCAAAATAAAAATTATATCGGGGGGCACGGCAGTGCCTCCGCCAAGCCGAGCAAAACAAACACAAAGGCACAACCGTACCATCTTCTCTAGAAGCCATTCAGAACATTTTCGACCTCCTGTACCTTGGTTGTGGATAAAGCTAAGAGCCAGTTCAGTTACCAAGAGGGCTTAGTTTAACTAGGTATATTGCCAAATTACAATCAAAAAAAAAAAAAAAAATTTGAACCTGTAGTTAAAGAACTATTGCAGGTCAAAGTTCCTTAATTTTGTCACTGACATTCTCTCACCGATTAGGTATCAAAAGTTCACCGTTATAAATGTGTGTAGAGTCCGCGCCACCACTGAAGTCCTATTGACCCGGCGTTAGTGTTTATGTTATTGCATTTAAAATAAGAGGATACTACAAAACATCAAGAGTCGATTAAAATAATTCATGCATGGTGAGGTAGGGCAAACATAGTATGTCACAAATACTCGTAAGCTTTGTGTTGTCGAAACGTAAAACGATCCCCGAGAGTCAGAAGTTCTCGGGGTTCTAGAATCACATTCACATCTATGTAACGGTATCTTTAACGTAATTCATCAACTTCTAATTGTCGTTTTGAAATGAAACCTTGGACCCAACGATTTTGATGTAGTTCGGATAACAATACTATAATTTGGAATCTGGAAGCTGATCTAAATGATGCAACCACGAGGTGGATAGTGCAACTCTTCAGTGGCTACTAGTAAACCCCTCGAGTTTGGGCTCATATGATTCGTTTTCACAAGTCCAATAGATTGAGCTTGGTAACGAGTATCTGGTGATGGAGCCAAGAGATAGATACTGGAATTCTTCAGTGGCTACTAGTAAACTTCCCTAGTTTGGCCTCATGTGATTCGTTTTAATGAGTCCAATATATTTGACTTGGTGTCGAGGGTCTGATGATGGTGCCAGAAGGTGGACAGTGTAATTTTTAAGTGGCTACTAGTACTAGTAAAACGATTGAGTTTGGGCTCATATGATGCTTTTTGACGATCTCCAAGAGAGAGAAGATCTCGGGGTTCTAGATTCACATAGTGTATTTTTTGTTACGAAACTAAACTACTTATTACCATATTTCATCGGTGATATTATGAAAAATGCCTCGTAGGGCTAGTGGTCGCAAACGCTACTGCTGAGCGTGAGGTCTCCTGGGCTCGATTCACAAGTGGGGAAAAGTGTTATTTGGTCTTTCCATCTGGGATTGCTCGGTAGCAGCCTGGAGTCTGGACTTGTATCCGGTTGATGGCAATTGGCTCGCCCCCTATTACATGGAATTTAAACTTAACGCCGCGAAGTGCCATATCAATAAATAAATACGTACATAAAAATAAAAGTGATAAAACTAAAACCCAACTGCGGCAAAAAAGTCAACTAACAAGACATCATAGACAGAAAAATTAAAAATCCGGAGTCATACGTGTTAATAAATCATAAGGCATAAATCAAATGGATAACCGCAAAATCTGTCAAATATGCAATGTCAAAGTAGTCCGCGCATTGAGATGAATAAAACGCGTGCGGTTATATTCACAGTTGGCTTCCCACTGCAAATTAGCGGTGAGTCCACCGCACGAATTTTGTGTCGCAAAGAGATATATACAACGTGTAACGTTAAATGCGCAAAAACTCAGACCCTACTGATTTTTAATTCAATTGACCTATTGAGAAACAAAACCATTAGAAAAATTGTAAAGGTTTTATGTGCTGTTTTAGTTTTACTGGCAATTCTGATTGTTTCTTGCGTCTGCGACGACGCTCTATCGACGGAGGGGTCGTCACCGGGCTGCTGTGCCGCGCTGGCTTGACCTATTAATAAATAGACACGGCAACGTTTTTAATGAAGATTTTTTTTTTAATGTCACCAATATTATAAAGTGGTTCAATTGATTCTGCTCGTTATTCTGATCAAACTATTTTCAGGTTTTGCGCATTTAACGTTACACGTTGTATAAGGTGTATCTTTTCATACACGAAATCTCTTAAGGGGTCATTGTACTCATCATTAGACTCGCGACAGTCTAAGAAGTCCGTTTTGACGTTTCTTTCTGTGAGGAAATATTCACATAAGTTAAAGTGTAGATGTGAAAAGCAAGGTGAAGATGAGTTAAAATTCTTCCATACAAGGCTAGATAATGACAAGAAAAATTGACATAACTTTTAGTTTTGAACTTACAGTGTCAAACAGAAGAGTAATCACCATACTACGTTTGTATGGAAGAATGACCGACTAGTGTAAACTTAACACTTTCGCGGGCAGTAAACGCATATAGACGTAATAACAATAAAACTACAATTGTCTCATTCACTGTCCGCGAAAGTATTAAGATAAAAAAATATTTGTAATAACGGTGGCCACCAAACTCGCCTATACTATAAGTGTGTGGCAGCGCAGCTCCGAGTGGTCCCTTACGCTCTAGCATAAATCAGCGAACATAATATATATGAAAGTTCGAAAGTTTGTTGGATTATTGATAAATCTTTTATAATATAAAATCAGAAGACTAATAAAGGTATAATAATTGACGGAGTAATTTTTCACATTACGTAGCTAGCAAAAAAAAAAAAAATATATTTTGGATAACCAAACAATGCTGTGTATTTAAGGACATAAAAGCATAAAATAACAATTAGCAGAGCAATTTGTCAGTAGAAATTATAGTACAAAATGTTAAAAGTTAAATTTGGGGTATCTCTGAAATCGGTAAAATATTGGATTCCTTTACATACTTATTCTAAATAGTACATATTTACGTACACAGAAAATATTTCAGTCTGAGGAAATATTCACAGAGAGTTATAAGCGATTTATTATTTGAATTATTCGGAAGTCTCCAAACAATCATTTCCTCGTTGAGTGGACTATGCATCGACGCTCAGACTGTGCCGTACGACTATTACGTGTTTAATATTCTCTTTGCTATTCTGTGTTTTTGTTCACTTATTTCAAAATATCTATAGACGACATTTCTTTTCGTAATCGTGACTAAAACAAGTACTAATAATTCGCGAATACCTAATAATTCGCGAGCGTGTTCTGTAAGCGCGAGCGACTGCCGTGAGATTATAGAAGACGACAAACGAAATGGCAACAGCGCCGACAGCGTATAAGAGGGGCGCGCGCCGGCCTCCTTTGAGAAAACGGGCAGGCAACGTCGCATAAAATAACAAAAATAATACCAGTAAGGACCATGGGAAGAAACGTCCCCACCCACCAACACGCTTGAGACTAGTGTCATTCGAAGCGTCTGTTGGGTTCGATACTTTTTTACTATGGCGACATTTTTCAAAAATGTGGGGTTTTCCTGGAATATTACTTTTTTTATTAAATATTAGCATTATTTTACATTTATATATTTTCTTAGTTTGCACTTAAGAGGCATAGAATATAGCGACCTAAATATGGTTCTCATTCATGACAACCTTTCTTTTTATCAGAGACCATTTTTTTTTTCTCTGATACCTTTTTTTAAAGTTAGGTTCGGTTAGGTTATGTTTGGTAAGGATAGGTAATTATAGCTTAGGTTAGGTTAGCTAACCGAAAAGTTTAGGTTAGGTTAGGTTAGCTTCTGTGCACTGTCAACGTGGCTCTACGTGGGAATCGTGCGATCGATGGCCCTTTACGGGGCCCCGATCTGAGCGGCTGACCTGACGGCCGGTAGTATCGCAGTCCTGCGCAAGCCGCAGAGAGCGATGGCCGTCAGAGTCATCAGGGGGTATCGCACGATCTCCTACGAGGCGGCTTGTGCACTGGCCGGATCCCCGCCCTGGGACCTCGAGGCGAAAGTACTCGCGTCATCGTATCGGTGGCGCGAGGAAGCGAGAGTGTGGGGTGAGCAACCGATGCAGCGACACATAGAGCTGCATCGGTCTCAGCTTCGCGAGGTCTTGGTGGCGGAATGGCGGGACAGGCTTTCACGCCCTACCGCCGGCCTCGACATCATCGAGGCGGTCCGGCCGGTGCTCGAGCGCTGGCTCAGGAGAAGGCACGGCTCCCTGTCGTTTCGGGTGACGCAGGTGCTCTCGGGGCATGGTTGCTTCGGGAAGTACCTGTGTCGCATAAACAGGGAGCCGGACGCTCGGTGTCACCACTGCGTCGACTGCCGGGAGGACACGGCGCGGCATATGCTGACAGAGTGTGCCGCTTGGGAGGAGCCGCGCCATGCCCTCATCTCCGAAGTAGGCAGTGACCTCTCGCTGCCGGCCGTCGTTGAGTCGATGGTGTACAGCGAAGAGTCCTGGGACGCGGTGGTTTCCTACTGCGAGACAGTCGTCTCGCAGAAGGAGGCTGCGGAAAGGGAGAGGGAGATCTCGTCCACTCACCCGGCCCGCAGCAGACGCACCGGGCGTCGGCGGAGGGCGGTAAACGCCCTCTTCCAGCCCCCCTAAATGGGTCCAGGGACGACGGACTCGGGGACGTCCGTCGCCCCCTACACATCAGGACCCGAGGTGGCGGTGCGTAGTGTTCCACGCGCGCCCCTCTTAGACGTCACGGGGGGAGTCAAACACCTCACTCCTCGGGTCACGGGGGGGCCCCTGACCCGAGGAGTCCCGCAATGGCGGGCCAGTCGGGTTGCGGAAGATTTTTACGTTCCCGTGACCCCCGGCGAAGGTGTGAGCTGGAAAACTGGGGTGGTTTTTAGTCAGTAAGAGTCTGACAGACCCCTCCGGCCGCCCCAGGGCAGAGGTCATCCATGAGGATTTAAAAAAAAATAGGTTAGGTTAGCCGTTTTTTTTTAAGTTTTTTGTAGAATTATCCAATCACAAGAATACACAAATGCTGTTCATCATTGAGGAGTTCCATTTGACCTTCAAAATCAAATTATCACTGTTAGGTTAGGTGAGGTTAGGTTATGTTTGGCAAGGATAGGCAATTATAGCTTAGGTTAGGTTAGCTAACAGAAAAGTTTTTTGTTATTACAAAAAAACCCCATTGATTTTGCAATGGAGCAAGACAGTAAGTCTTTCTCGGGATCCCTAAAAACATATTGACACGTATCCTATGACTGTTGGAGGGTGGGGACGGAGTCCATACAAAATCCCCCATGGTCCTTTGTTACCGCTAATTTTACAATAACGTTAAAAATACCGGTAATTTTTACCAAGATTTATAACGTTATTATTTTGTTATGCTACTAAGTAACGCTACCAAATGGTACCGATATCGAAGTATCTCTACGGAAATACCGTTACTTAACGTTAATTTTAATGTGAATTGGTAACGTTTTCAAGCCCTGGTGTGTGTGAAAAAAATAACAATTGAAATCCTGTTTGTGTTGTGTACCAGTGCTAAATAATGGATTAGCTGTCGTAAAACAAAAGCTTTGTCCTTGGGACGACACCGAAACTTCAACTATAAACAAGTCTTTTTTCTCCGCCGCGTCGGTGCCGGCTGCGCGCCGTGATGACTCATATGGTAAGATTATACAATCCAAACAAAAGTGTTGTTAACATTGTGGTTTTTTTTGTTTATTAGTGTTAAATAGTGTATCGTTATGTAAAATAGGTGAAAACATTTTGAATTTGAATTTTATTCCTATGTATTTTTATTTGACGGTATATTGAAAAAAACCCCCTTCGCTTCAGTTTACATTAAAATTAACAATATTTCACATTTTAAAACTGTATTTATCTAGCTTTATTAACATAGCTTATCTGATTCCGATTCCAACGACATATGTTATGTAAACATCTCCGATACAAACTTAAAACGTATCATAGTTATAATCTCAAGTGGTCCCATTCGGGTATGGGTTACAGACTACCCAGAAGTGGCCTTGACACGCGTGCGCAAAGACTCGGAGCGAATTGGACCGTCCAGGGGTGTACATACATACACGCGGATACATACGAACCAGTTCAAAGGAACAATATTTTTTTTTTTTTAATTTATTAAACTTTATGCACAAGTAAAAACTACTGTACAAAGGCGGACTTAATGCCTGAGGCATTTTCTACCAGTCAACCTTAGGGTGGTGCATAGACAGACATGGCAGGTGCAACATAAGACAATACGTCATGTAACCTGAATGAAAATTAATACTAATTAATACATACATATATACATACATAAATATAAACAAAAAAATACTTAGTCAGGAGAAATAACGACAGGTAGAGGAGAAAACGAATCCAGCAAATTAGCCCCGGAATGATTCTGCCAACATCTTATGAAGATGTTCACAAACGATAAGCGACTAGTTGCCGTCCTGATGTCCAGGGGGAGCGCATTCTAAAGAAAGACCGCCTGGACGAAGAAAGAAGAGTGGATGAAACCAGAGCGGTGAGAAGGACATCGTAGAAGACGATTGTTGGTAGAACGAAGATTTTTACTGTGGGCAGAGCATAAGTATTGAACATGGGAAGTCAGGTAAGAGGGAGAAGTGGGTTTGTCGAGTATAGAAAACCACATAGACAAAGCCCTTAACTCTCTACGCCGGCGAATGGGTAACCATTTCAAAAGCAATCGATGCGCGGATACATGGTCATACTTACGAAGATTGAAAACGAACCGAATGCAATTATTGAGAAGGAGATCTAGTTTATTAAGGAGATCTGCATTCAGGTCATAGTAACACACATCAGCATAGTCAATTATGGGAAAGATTAGGGACTGTACAAGCATTACCTTTATGTATGATGGGAGAAGGTTTTTCAACCAATAGAGCGACCGCAACGTTCCGATAACTTTTTACTAACTATCGTGACCTGCTTTCGCCAGTCAAGATAAGTGTCGACATGCAGACCAAGATCCTTTACATCCGAGCTAAACGGAATGACAGAGTTGTCGAATATTACAGGCGGAACAGTTATGCCATTCAGCTTCCTCATGCTATAGGGGCTCCCTACTATAATGGCTTGACACTTGGTAGGGTTAACCGCCACCCCAAATCGATCAGACCAGTTCTTAACCGTATCTAAATCCCGGTTCAGCTCTTCGATAGTATCGGAAATGTTGTCAACCCTCGCCTGGCAGTAAAGCTGCAAATCGTCAGCATAAAAATGATACGCAGTTGAAAGCACGGTGGTAATGAGATTAATAAAAATGGAGAACCAAAGAGGAGATAATATACCGCCTTGAGGGAAGCCAGCAGCAAGGTCACATCAACTCGACGACGAGTCTCCAGCATGAACAGACTGCTGACGCCCCCGAAGATAAGAAGAAAACCATTCCAATACCTCCGGAGAGACCATAAGATAGGAAAGAATGGATAAAAGGACTTCGTGACTGACGGTATTAAAAGCATTGGAGAAGTCAATTAACACTAAGACTGTTACTTTAGTGTCTTCCATTCCCCACCTAATATCGTCAGTCACTTTAAGTACTGTGTCCGGAACTATACAGGATGTAAGGGTAAACACTCTTGTCATGCAAACCATGGGTAGTTGACTTAAATATACAACAAAAAAAAAACGTTATTTTCATTAAAAGATTTAAAAAAGTTTCTATCTGACACCGTGCTTGCTAGCGAAACAGCTGACTGACTAAGAGAGGGATCGCGCTCGCTGCCGGTCAGGTCACATCCCGTACCCCCCGCCCGTGTTTAGACGCAAGTTCGTTGCCCTAGCGCATAGGGCAACGAACCTGCGTCTCTTGTGTTAAAATTTAGATCTAAAAAAATAAAAAAAAAGTTGTAATTTTCCATTGATTTTACGTTCTATAAATGAAACCAAACCACTGGTTGCAAGGATAACGGTGTTTACCCTAACACCCTGTAGAATCCCAACACCTGACAACACCTCTTTGCTAGCTAGATGCCCCCCAGCCTATTCTCTCATTAATACGTACAATAAAGTCTGCAAACTCTGTGAAATGAAAAATACTACCTCATTTAGTTGTAAAAAAATAATAAAGAAAATGTTGCAAAACTCTGGTTATGATGACTCGGAACAATTAATATAAATGCCCGGACCTGACACTAAATCAATGATACACAATGGGAACAAACACGCAAACATACACACACACTCACATACACAACACACACACTCACATCACACTTAAACAAACAAAATACCATACAACACCTGAAATCACTTATCTAGTCTCCACTTTGTAGGTCGTACCCCGAGCCCCAAGATACAGACTAACTGTATAGCTAGGTTACACTAATTGTTTACTAGTGAACAATTAGTGTAACCTAGCTATAGGTAATATTGTAACCTGCAAGTACGCGTATGGCGAGTTCCTGGTCGTGAGAGCCGTCTGCAACACCCTCAGGAAGTCCATCCATACCACGGCGGGACGATTATGGTTTGGGCCGGAATTCGTGTTGGTGGAAGAATAGACCTCGTTTAGATCAGAAACACCGCTGAAAAATACCATAACCAGGTGCTAGTACCAATAGTCTTCCCCAATCGACTACAAATGGCCCAAGAATTTACGCTCATGCATGACAACACCCGTCCGCACACAGCGCGAGTGGCCTGCGCAATCACCAGACCTAAACCCCACGCGTGGGGCATGCTCCAAAGAAGGGCTTTGAAGAATTTTCCTTCAAACATTGCGACTGAAGAGCAACTTTTTTGGCATCTTAGCAGGACCTGGGACAATATCCCGCAGCTAGACTTTGTTCACTTGATTCAAAGCATAAAAACCGTTGTAGGACCGTTATTAACGTCATGGGTGGTTTTACTGACTACTGATTTTTCACATAATTGCAAAAATCTAAATAATTTTGCTTTATTTTTTCATTTTTTCTTGAAAACACATTAATCGCTAGTTTTACCATTATTTCACTATTCGTCTATAATTGAATAAAATTTTATCTACGCAAAAAAAAAAATGTTTTTTCCTGAAGTCTACTCTGATAAATGGACTTTGTAAAAATATAAACATTTTGTAAATTTTGAGTAAATTGAGAAAATCTGAAATATCCCTAGACGGTGTTGATGTGTGTATTATCATATTTTATACTAATAACGCTTATCATTATAAACTTATTAGTCATAACATTAATTTGCCATAAAATCAGTTTCCATAATCATTAGTTTTCTATAAGTAAAATACAATATGTATTTTATAATGGATTTCCGCAAAGTCACGCCTGAATCAATTAACTATCTTCTATAAGTAACTCATTACATAATCGATACTTAACATAAGCAACATTTAATATAATTTAGAAACGTTTATTGTTTTGTACAAAAAATAATGTCATTATGGCATTTGATCCGTAATCAAATGATATATTACAGCAAACAATCTTTATACAATAAACAGTCTGTCAAATTCGAAACGGTTAGGTTAGGTTAGAACTGTGACCACACAACGCGCTAGATTTCCTCTAATGCAGTGCCGCGGCAGCGGCCGCCGAGCGCCAGATCCCCTCTATTGTTGGTGAATTATTTGGGTTATTTTTCGGTTTACTTGTACTGAACTAGCATTGTCATGCTAGTATGGGCAAATTAATATTATGGAGAATAAATGTTATGGAAAACGACATTATTGAAAATGATAAATATGGCAAATAAAGGACCACGGGCACGGATGTCTAGAGTCTGGACCAAATAACCAACAGTGATGTAATATTATTATGCCGTATGAAAGCTTTTGGGGGTATCATTTAATTCATCCTATGGCAGTTTTTTTTTTTTTTTTTTTCCGGTTCCGGTGCTCTAACATTGTAGACGTTTGACAGTGCTCGCCTAAAGAAATATTAATAAACTCAGTGCAAACTAAACAAAGACAATCAAATTGTTAAATAAAAGTGTGGCAGAGGCGATATATGAAGAATTGAATCAAAGACTCAGTGTTCTTCGTTAATATTGTGACAAGAAAATCAGTGACCAAAATAAAGCTTTATATAACCTCAAAAAAGCATCTGTCAATTATCAAAAAACCAAAGACAAAACCGTCGAAATAACGAAAAAAGACGGTTAGTGTGGTCAGAACAAAATAACATTAAATCATCACTGACACATCTGTAGGGCAGACAACTTAACAAGAAAAATTACGTTCCAATTCAAGCAATCACCAAACGTTTAGTTATTGCGCCATTGTAATAACTAATAACCTAGAATAAAATGTCCGAAGAAATGTCAATATCCACGCTATATGCTATGGTGAAACTAGAAATGCAAAAACAAGCTACTTTGATAACAGATAATACAGATAAAATTATGGTAACCATCGAGGACAAAATAAAACCGCTAATAGAGGAAAACCAAATCCTTAAATCGGAAATTGAAGTTCTAAACAAGAAGATAATTATTTTAGAAAATCTAACTAAGAAGAACAACGTTATAACGCTATTCGAAAACATTACGCAGTTACTCCATAAATTGGATGTAAATATCGAAAAGTGCGACATAAATAAATTAAACAGAATTGGAAAACAGACATCAGGAAAAACAAGGCCGGTATTAATCAGTCTCACAACATACAACTAAAAAGTTGAGATCCTCAAAAATAAAAAGAAAATGCCAGAATCAACATACATAACCGAAGATTTCTCTAAAGAAACACTACAAAAACGCAAGGATCTACAGGAGCTTCAACAAGAGAAAGAAAAGGGTAACGACGTGTACGTCAAAAACAACAAACTTGTAGTGAAAACCAAAGTAAATGAAAAACGGAAAAGAGAGAACTCGTAATCTCCCCCTGCAGCACCGCAACATCAACACGGAACTGGCGATAATAATAATAAAAATAAAAGTATATTGACACCAGCAAAACTACACAAAACTGATCCATTCGCCTATATGAGATCCAGATCCCACTCTACGACTGGAGTAACTACACCAAAAGCATAGGAATCTTCAGGCATCGGTAACCGAGAAAAAGCAATAATCAAAAACCACACAAAACAACATATCGAAAATAAAATTCTCCCCAACCCGGTTAGTCACCGTGGGGTAAGAGACCAAAACCCCCTAGGTTTGATGACTAAAAAGCAAAATACAACAGAACAGAAAACTTCAAAGATAAATCATGAAAAAAAAAACGAAGAGTTACGAATGATAAAGGAAACAGTAAGAGAAACAGTATTTTTATATCGACTCTTAACACCAGGACTTTAAGAACAGACGAATCCTTACAGGAATTGGAATAAGCCTTAGAGTCTATAAATTGGGACATAATTGGCTTGAGCGAAGTGAGAAGACTGGGTGAACAAATCGAGCAACATGAAAAATACATTTTCTATCACATTGGAATCACACCTGGCTCACATGGAGTTGGCTTTCTTGTCAAAAAGTGCTATAGCGAATATATTCAGGATTTCATTGGAGTTTCAGAACGAATTGCCCAACTAAATATCAACTTCCTTGGGTATGACACTATATCAATAATTCAGATTTATGCACCTACAGAGATTGCGCCAAAGTATATAAAGGACATATTCTATAAAGACCTGGAGAAGACTCTCGAGAATGCACACAAAACAGTATTTCTCATGGGCGATTTCAACGGCCAGATTGGCAAAAGACTACCATTGGTAGATGGAATTCTGGGTCAGTTTGGCACCGGTAAAAGGAATGACAATGGGCAAAGTCTAGTGACCCTGGCACATACACATAACCTCAAAGTCATGAACAGCTTCTTTAGGAAAAACAAAAATAAGAAATGGACCTGGATATCTCCTGACGGGCAAGTGAAAAATGAGATAGACTTCATACTTTCTAATAAACCCCAATTTTTCAAAGATGTAAACACAATTAATACATTTAACTTCAACACAAATCACCGAATGGTAAGAGGAGCAATTTACCTAAACAAACCAAAGAAAAAGAGAAATCACACTAAGAAAGAAATTCAACCAAATCAGGTCCCACTCCCTATCCCAGAAAACTTGCTGATAACTCTGGAAAACGAAACCACAGCTATTTACCATCTGAAAAATGTACAAGATAAATACAACCTATTAGAAGAAACAGTTCAGAAAGTGTCGGGACAATTGTGTATCTTGAAAAACCAAAAAAACAAGATCGGAGAAGAAGCAAGATCCCTAATAAAAACCAGGAAAATCCTTCTAGAAAACAGAAAACAAATAGCACAGTTAAGTAAACAAATTAATGGAAAAATTAGAACATATAGAAAACAGCTGAGAAACAGGACCATCCAATACCACATTGAGAAATCTGGAGGAATCAAAAAAGCTTTAAAAGAGTTAAGGGAGAATACATGTTGGATTCCATGCATTAGAAGTAAAAAATCTGGCAAGAAAGAAACAAAGCGACCCGAAATCAGAGAAATAGCAACAGACTTTTACAGCAACTTATATGATGACGAATACAACACAGACACAGACACGCAATACCTACCGGAAGACAGCGAAGAACCTACTCCCTGAATATTAGGAACTAAAATAAGACAGGCAATTCGGTCTCAAAAAAACAACAAAGCTCCTGGAGATGATAAAATATCAAATGAAATTCTTAAAGGATGCCTAGACCATATTATAGACGCCATTCAAAATCTGTTCGATGACATACTCACCACAGAAACTATACCGAAACAATGGACAGTGTCTACCATTATATTGCGCCATAAGAAAGGTGATAAAGCCGAAATAAATAACTATCGACCCATCAGCTTGATATCGAATTTATATAAGATATTCTCAAAGGTGATACTAAACAGAATTAGCTCAATACTCAAGTTTCTATGTACGTGTGTGTGCGCAGAGCGCTAAAATAGGCGCACCGACGTTACTTAGCAACGGGTCGACCAAACGACCTTCTGTCGCTCCCGTATATGCACGTCCTTTTCATTTTGAATGAAGTACAGTCGAGTATTCTTGCTTATTCAAGTATCTTTGTTTCGAATTATTTAAAAATAGTATATTAAGCAATTAGTGAATAAAGGACGGATTTAAAGCAAGGGCCATAGATGAATCACGAGCAAGTGAAGGATTCTTACGACTGAATCACGACCGTAGGGAGTGATTCATGATGATTGAATCACGAGCATAGCGAGTGATTCAAGTGTTAGAATCCTGAACGACGCGAGTGATTCATGGCCCTCGATATAAATCCGTTTTATTCAAGATTTGCATACTATACTTTATACCATGACTACGAGAAAAAGAAGAGTATGTTGTTATGTAAATGTTATGCCTTGGTTTTATAGTACCTACACCGTAGCATAAAATACTTACTCCATAATGTTGATGACTTCTTTTTCTTCGACAAATCATTAAAATAAGTTAGGAAAACAGACTAAAAATGTGCCAGAAGCTTGATTTTCATTTTTCCATTGGCAAAACTCATTGTAGGCTTTGATGTAAACCATGCTGTGATTTGTTGAGTAGCAAGTTTTCTACTATATCTGCCGCCCTCTCTTTCATAAACTCAGGTGTTAACACATCTTCATCACTTGAATACATTTTCAATCGATTTATTATTAAATAACACTAAACTTTTTGTTCGTAAAACTTACAATATTTAAAATAGCGCAAATGTACTAATGACAGCAAAGAACACAAAACAGTTTTTATTCTAATGCTAAACTGCTGTTCGAAAATCAAATAGGAGTTTGTATTGTTGTTGCATTGAGATGGAGTTCGAATATATTGGTGTGTTCTAAATTCAAACACCAAAACAGTGATTAAAAGAGCTTTTTAGAGGGGGAGTGGTATAATAGTATATTATGCAATTAGTGAATAAAGGACGGATTTAAAGCGAGGGCCATAGGTGAATCACGAGCAAGAGAAGGATTCTAACGACTGAATCACGACCGTAGGGAGTGATTCAAGTGTTAGAATCCTGAATGACGCGAGGTGGTAATAAAGAAAAATCTAATAGAGTATCAGGAATTTCAAGCCCTGATAGACGTGGTTCATATATGTATGCCTCCTTCTAAAATGGGGAATTAAGTCTGCTGATTTAAAAAAAATCATACGTATAAATTCATATCCGTTATACGAATCGCATTATAGCCGAAGTCATAGGTACACACGGCTACACAGAGAGATTTTTTGTTAGTACACACGGCTACCCATCAAGCTATACCCTTTCAGTATAAGCTGACCTCGCATTTTACGGAAATCCTATACAATGCAAGATCAGCATAAACTGGACATGTATAGCTTGATGGGTAGCCGTGTGTACTAACAAAAAATAAAATCAAAAATGTGAGAGACCAGAATCTCAATCTAAAGATCGACCCCTCTAAGCTACCTCCGTACTTTAACACAGATAATAATTGTAA
Source organism: Lithophane semibrunnea (assembly GCA_947363905.1). Classification (NCBI taxonomy): domain Eukaryota; kingdom Metazoa; phylum Arthropoda; class Insecta; order Lepidoptera; family Noctuidae; genus Lithophane; species Lithophane semibrunnea. The sequence continues at coordinate 23,340,499 of OX376185.1, forward strand.
TCTATTTCGCATAAGCGTACTTTATAATCTACAAAAGCAGTAAGTTTTATTGACCCTGACTTTGTATTGAATGAATTCCTACAACTTCAACATTCTCTGAGAGAGTCTAACCTATCCCATCTGTGTCCTTCATCTCGACTTCTACGTTCCGGCTCCTACATCCGGACTAACGACTGGAAACGTGCACACTACCTCTAAACGCTCCTGAGGCCTTACCAAGACCTTACCTGCGGCTTACCGCCGCGAGCTACCTGCGGCCTAACGCCGAGAACTACCTGCAGGCCTGTGCTGACAGGCCTCCTCGTCTGCCACGTGTCTCCGACGTGTCCTACCGGCCTCCCGCTGAGCCTGTGCTGGCAGGCTTCTACTATATCAGATGACCAGGGACGGTCCCCTTCTACCTACCTAAGTGTGCGAGTGTTCGGAATATCAGTGACCTTACCCGCGACCTAGCTGTGGATCTCCTACTTATTAGATGTATTAATCTACCCAGCTGGTTTTACTTATCTCTCTACACTACCTACCTATTCTATAACGGCCTGCGCAGCCTACCTGCAAAGCCCTAGCCATTACAAACAAACGTGATTTTTTTGCCGTTTTTATAGATAATGGTACGAAACCCTTCGTGCGCGAGTCCGACTCGCACTTGGCCGGTTTTTATATGCAATTCTAGGTACTTACACAAAAAGCACTATGGCTTTCAAAAGGTGCCAAGTAAGATCAGAATTTCTAGAAATTCTGCTCTTACATTGCACCAGGTAGTCCAGGTCGAAGCGAAGCTTGACTGCCGCCTCGGTAGTCAAAATTACCAGCTCGGGTACATCTGTTGAAAAAAAATAATGATTAATCTCTAAGGCCCACTTGCACGTTTATTCGAAATGAATGTATGTAGAGTTTGTAAACTGGAAGTCGCGGTCAAGTACCGCGCCGCTATTACTTCACTACCCGTAAGAACTGCGCACCCCCCGTGAGGCCCCGCACCACGCACGACTTATCAGCGCACGCACAAAAAACACAAACACTTATTTATATGGTACCTCTGAAGCATGACCTACCAATCAGAAAATAATCATCAAAATCAATTCAAAATTGGTGGAGTAACAACACACAAAAAATAAACATAAAACTAGAATTGCAAGCCCTGATAATTATTATGTAATTCGACCAAATATGAATTAACGAATAATGAACGGAAATAGTTTATCCATCATTACGATATTTATTACTTTAGGTACCTACTCATAAAATTAAAGTAATAAAAACTAAAACCCAACTACGACTAAAAGGGTATAAACAAGATACCACAGACAGACAAATAAAAAATCCGGAGTCACACGTAATCTGTTCGATTTATTCCCTAACAAAGATTAAGCCCCTTTATTTGATACTCAACATGGTACAATAAAACATTTTTTTTTTTACTTTCTTACTTTGTGTCCTCTAGAGGGCGCCATTTTTAATTTAATGTGACGTCACATAGCCTATAACCAGCGGACGACCAAGACGCTTTCGACAATACCTCATTTGTCAAATTGTGATGAGTGGTTTAGAAGCTATGAGGGAACAGATGAACATACCTACATACATACATACATACATACACATATACTTACATACATAAATACCCGTCAAAATGATAACCCTCCTTTTTTCTTCGCCGTAGTCGGGTAAAAAAAGAAACAATCGTTATCGGATCTCATAAAGCGGAGATATCCAGTAGCCCCCTTTTGGCCCAATTTTGGAGGAAGTAGCCCTATCAAAAATCCCCCACGACGAAAAATTACAAAAAAATCGTTATACCTTTACTAAAGTTCGTCCAGATCGGTTGTAAAATTAGGAAATCAGACTAACTTACGTGACGTCTGATGGTAATTTTATGAATGGCTCATACTGATAACAAATATAAACAGTAGTATTCGTCTCCAACGAACTCATCCGCGTAGACGTTTAGAATGCTAATAAACAAAGTAAATTTGAACGCAGCTGAGAGCATAAGCCATCAGCAGTGTCATCTGTCAAATCACTTTTCGACTTCGCGCGCTCGCGACAACGCGTAGAATCGTGTATAAAAATTATTGAAAATCATCCATTCATATTTCAAGAAGTCCAGTTCGGACTCGGACTATGATTTAAACAAAGAGATTGCAAGAATGAAGAAGAAATTGAGAAAATAGTCTCACCGACGCCGGCGTCTTAGCCGCCATGATGACTTTTAATCAAAACGGCAAAGAAAAGAAAACGTGAGTAAGTAATCACATCTTCTTTCTAGGTAACGGAAAACTGCATAACTCAACATTTACTGTCCAGACAAAACCAGGGAATGAGATTCCAAATGGTTAAGTACTTCGTACTTGCGAATCCATGTCTGACTAAGGCGAGCCTGACCGCCATCCGTGCTAGTACGAGATACTTCCGCACGAAGTTCAGCTTTTGATACGAGATATCAATTCTGATAAATGTTCTACTTGATTGTGCGAGACACATAATGGTGGATCATATCACACCAAGACCAAATCTTTGATACACTGTAAGTGCATTGGTCTAGCGTTACATGAAGTTGTTAACAGTTAACCTATTTCAGATCCAATTACTGAAGAAATAAATATAGAAACCCCAACCCTGGATGAAACTCCAAACCCGGATGAAATTCCAGAAGCCTTGTTAGTCGCTCTAGGCAATGAAAAGCCCAAAGAAGAAAGGTATTGCCCAAATATAAACCACTTAATAGCCTCACGATGGGAAACCATTTTACTCAATGATAGTGAAGAAATTAAAGATATTTTAAATGTATATATATAAAGTGCCATAGAACTGCCCACTCCTGGACGCTCCTGAGCTCAATGCTGAAGTCAAGGTGGCCTTAACAGAATCAGCCCGCAATCGGGACGATATGCTAAGAGCCATGCAACGGCAACTGGGCATAGCCCTTACCTGTTTGGGTCAGGGAATGACCAAGATATTAACAGGTCAGGATGTACCTGATGCCTTGCCTACAAAACTTTTACCATCAGTTCATTATAAAGAGACCAATACCAGAAAACAATTACTGGCACCTCTCTTGGAAAAGTCTTTTACAAAAATGGCTGAAACAATACCAAGGAACTAATACCTATTTGGTGAAAACTTGGCTGAAAAGATCCAAAATTGAGAAATCTGGTTTGCAATTAAGAAAACCCAAACCTCCAATGTTCAATCGCCCGGGAAACTGGAGTGGCCCCTCACGTCAGAGCTCAAAACAGAAGAACACATTACGTGGGGGGCAGAAGTGTCCTCAAGTGCAGTCTCAAACAAAGAAGACGAACCAGTATCAGCCACTCAAAAAGACAGTGAAACGTGTGCCTGTGAACCGCTGCGAGAGGGAATACCAGCGTGCTCGCCAACGGCGCTGAATTCACAACAGGTAAAACATGCTAGTAACCTAACATAAGTTGTTGGCAGATTATTACAAATGATGTGACGGTTCTTGATAGGGTCCAAGGCTATCACATAGCATTTCCATCTGTACCTGTTGAAATCAGAAAACCTTCAAATGTGGTATCGTTCGTGGTGGTACAAGCTATCGTTCATGGGTTTCTTCCTGCAGGTCTACTCCCTAAACACGAAATCCAATTTGTCTTAAGTTACGGGCGATTCCTACTCCCTATCAAAGTTTGTACAAACTTTGATACGAACTACTAGTTCGAACTTCGAAACGAACTACTAATTTAAATCACGAATATCGAGATCGTGTAAATGTACGGAACAGCTGTTTTTTTTTTCGCGATTTCATATTTGTTCCCATTGTAAAAGTTGTTCATAATTATGAGTACAGTGAATCCTTAAGGGTGCGTATTTAGACAGCAAAAAATGATATTTCACACGCGTTAAACACGACGAAAACAAGACAATGCCTTCCCGCCAGCAGAAACTTTTCCCCTGGCGTTTATAGAATTCGAATTTCAATCTTCTGTAGTTTATTTTGCTTATACGATACGCTAAGCTTGAATTTAGATCATGTTCATGTTTTGGAACTAGAAACTCAATGTTGACGTGAAAAAGTTCAAATGTTACCAAATTTTATTTAGGACCTTGTACAATTTGTACCTCATGACGTCTTTGTGGAAAACTGTGTTACCAAGTAATAAATATAATGCAATATCGTGGATTTCGCTTTGGAGGATCGTGCAAAGTGATACCCAAGTAAAAAATAATATTCGTATAATGAATTTTGCACTGTATTGTGCAACGATAAATGGCATGTATCATGAAAACCTTTCCTGCGCCAAACGCGAACAATCCCCTTCGAAAACATTTGAAAAATGTGAAAAAGAGGCTGAGTTCTGTACAAAAGAAATAAATGTAGGATTGTTGACTTCACCACTAAAAGAATTGACATATTCTATTCATCTATGTAAATGGGTGCCAAAGTACCAAAGGGACTAATTATAACAAGGGCCCGAGGTGTACGCTCAGTACCTGCGCTGCGTTTTGGGCGCGCGCCCGGCGCGTGTTGGACGCTCATCAAACGTAACAAGACTTCCACATTTTGTTGTAACTTTTGAAACTTGTTTCTTTTAAGTTTATTACTAATGCAGAGAAAATGACAAGGACAAATAGTGAAAAAGGAACTCGCTTCAAAGCGTCAAGGGCACGCTTAGGCTTCATTTACGGAGACGCGAGGAATCGCGCGTGGCTTTGGGCGGCGCGGCCCGCACTGAACGCAAACATATGCGATTTTAGACGCGTTTGCTTGAAATGGAGCATTTTTTGCGGCGGAGCCCGCGGATGGCATCGCCGCATCACACGCGGGGTTTTATCACGCAGCAGCAATTTTCGATGAAGCGATGCCCACGGCAAACCTTCTCCCAGTCTTATTTGTAAATCGCACAACGGAGATGCAAGTTGAGAGTTGCAAGTTGGGACATGTGCGCTCCCATCTCTCGTTAACATGAAACAAGTCAGTTTGATTGAGTACCCCGCGTGCGCCGCAGTGTTGCCCGCCGCGTGCTTCACTCCACGCTCGACATTACGCGGCGGGCGCAGCGGCGGGCACCGCCACTCTTCCCGTCTCGCATCTCTATGAACAACATCGTATATTACCATGTGTTTGTGTTTACGCGTGCGATGATAAGTGCCGCTTCACACGCCGCCGCACCGTAAACAGAAAAAACGTCAGACGCACCGCGAAACGCCATGATGCACGCGACGAGCCACGCCCCGCGTCTCCATAAATTAGACCCAACGGTGTCCGGCATGGGCGCTCGCTTGGACTGCAGCGCTTGATATAATTCATACAATTTTATTGAGCGCCCGAAATGCAGCGTACAAAACGCGCGTCTCGGGCGCTTGTTATAACTAGTCCCTTAGTAGAAAGTTTAGTATGGTCCCTCTTTGTAACTGTTGAAATTGTAGCTTTGAAAACATGCCAAGTTACATTATAACTTTAGGCCTCATTTGCGGAGACGCGGAGCGTGTCGCGTCGCGTGAAGTGTGGCATCTCGCGGCGCGTCTGAACTTTTTTCTGTTTACGGTGCGGCGGCGCGTGAAGTGGCACTTATTATCCCACGCGTTAACATAAACATATGGCAATATACGTCGTGATTTTCCGCTGGTTTTTTTTTTTGGGGTTTTAATATATATTTTTGAAATGTGCTAATTAAAACCTTTCATATCAAATGAAAGGTTCAATGATCGTGGTGATAATACTATTATCACCACGTTCGTGTTTTAATACCCTTTATTATAATATCTGTTGCATAAATAACTATTCTACATTATTTAGTTGTTAAAGAAAGAAAGAAAAATATTTTATTTGGAACACGCACAGGAAATTTAACAATAGAAACAAACATTAAATCTATAAAATCAGTAAAACAAGTAATAGAATAAAATAAAACAACGTGAAACAGGAAAAGAAAACCTGTGCGATGCCAAAAAGGCTCCTATCTCAGCATAATGCTACGGTATTTGAGAAATAGTAAACAAATACCGCAGCGCTGATATTCTGATAGGGCCCACTGTGATACCACGGACACATCTACGGACATAAAATAAATAATAAGAATAAGAAGAGAAAGAGGAAAAGAGGTTAAGAGGGAGGGAGAAGGGGGGGTTGTTAAGAGGTTTTAATAGCCAAACTATGTTACTGGCACTTAATAAAGAGTCTGGGTATGAAAAAAAGTTAATTCCAAATTCGAAACTGCAGGTTTGCGGTTAGAAGGATATCCTGGCAACTAAAACTAACTTCTCGTTATTTTTAGTAGAATAATTTATCTTTGTCGCATAATCCAGCCTTATTGTGACTTAAAACAGATATCTTTCTGTTGATTGTAATGGCAGAAAAAGCAATAAGAGCTAGTAAAATTGTAGTGTTGCTGGAAGTAGGGGTGTACCCAAAAAACTATATTCTTATTGATAATAAAAAATGACTAGTCATATACGCTAATGAGACAGTAAAAATATTAATAATAGGTCTTTACCTATGAAATTGCCGTTCTGCAGTACTGGCCATTTCAAATCAAAATAATTTTTGTTTGGCTAAGAATTCTAATTTTATTTTAAAAACATGGAATTCTTTTTTCAAAAGAAGTCATTTGTTTAATGACTAGTGTTACATTTTCATCGCATTTCAATCTTTTTCGTCATCATGGATACGTTAAAAATTCGAGTAATTATGGAATATGAGTACCGTCGTGGCAGCAACGCGGCACAAGCGGCACGCAACATCAACGAAGTTTACGGAGCTAACACTACAAACCAACGCACCACCTGTTATTGGTTTGCTCGCTTCCGTTCTGGAAATTTCGACCTGAAAAATGAACCTCGCGGTCGTCCGAAGACTTTGGTCGACAATGACGAATTAAAGGCGATTGTGGAAGCTGATGATACACAATCTACGGCTGAATTAGCAGCAGCTTTCGACGTTAGCGTCAAAACAATATTGGTCCATTTGCGTCAAATTGGCAAGGTAAAAAAGCTTGACAAATGGGTGCCCCACGAACTCAATGATCGCCAGCGCGAAGTGCGCGTCGAGGCGTGCCTTGCACTGCTCAACAGACACACAAATGAAGGAATTTTGAAGCGCATTGTTACCTGCGATGAAAAATGGATTCTGTTTGATAACCGCAAGCGCTCAGCAAGTTGGTTGGATCCTGGTTCAGTACCTAAACAATGCTCTAAACGAAAATTTACCCCTAGAAAAGTGATGGTCACTGTTTGGTGGTCTAGCGCCGGTGTGATTCATCACAGCTTCTTACCAAACGGGGTGAGCATTACTGCAGATGTGTACTGTGAAGAACTGAACACAATGATGGAGAAATGATGGAGAAGCTGGCACATCTCCAACCAGCATTGGACAATCGCTCGTCTCCGCCGCTCCTGCACGACAACGCGCGACCTCATACTGCACAGCAGACGGTCTCCAAATTGCAAGAACTGGGGTTGGAAGCTCTCCGTCATCCGCCCTACTCACCAAACCTTGCGCCTACAGACTACTACTTTTTCCAGAATTTGGATAACTTCTTGGCGGGAAAAAAAATCAATACCCGAGAGACAGTACAAAATGCCTTTGATTTGTTGCCTCCCGTCCAGCTGATTTCTTTTAGAAGGGCATCAATAAACTGCCACTGCGTTGGCAAAGATGCATTGATTGCATAGGTGATTACTTCGATTAATACAAATAAAAAATACATGAAAAAAATTCGTTTAATTTTTTTCATACAAAACGGCAATTTCATAGGTAAAGACCTAATATTATATATTACGATAGAAAAGGCCAATGACTGTTACCGCCTGGCCACGGGACAGGCGGCGCGAACTGCGGCGCGAATTGCGGTGCGGCAAGCGGGGCGGCAAAACATGCGGCACGGAATGCAAGCCACGGGCAGAGCTTTTTCCACCGCAAATATTATAGACCGAGAGCAAAATATCTTTATCTAAGTTATCTCGATATTGCTTGGAGATTATGTAGTAGCTTTTTGGTTCAAGACGTATAATATTTGGAAGAGATTGTGGAGTTCATTATATAAATAAAAATCGGGGGACTTGAAAAGTTATAAAATACCGTTACGATCCGTTCCAGTAGCGATAATTACTATTGTTCCACCCGGATCGTAACTAAATTAATAGTTGATGTCGTTTCGATAGATTTTCGTGATATTGCCAAGAAATTAGTTCGTAAATGGCTCAGACCAAATAAAAAATCTAGACAGAGCGTTGTCAACAGTGACGTGAAGCCGGTTTAGTAAACATTTGTGTAGACTTAGTGAATGTTGCCGCGGATTAACAACTCATTACCCTAATATTTTGTCTTAAGTAGTACCTCGCTTTATTCCGACAAGATAGGGTAAAAAAAAAACAATAGTTAAAAGTAACTACATTTATAATCGAAGGAAAGGTTTTAATGGTCCTTTTGTTGGGTATTTTTTTTAAAATATTTTCTCTTACTATGGTTTTGGAAATTGTTTCCAATAATATTATCAATATTAAAACTTTTATAACAAATATAAATCATTTCGAGGGGTATATACATTTCACAAGAAGAACTTGTTGGGCTTCTATCAGGGACTTGAAACGTTATAAAATAACGTTAAAATACCGTTATGATCCATTCCAGTAACAATAATTTCTACTGTTCCACCCGGGTCGTAACTAAACTGTTGATGTCGTTCCAATAGATTTTCGTAATATTGCCAAGAAATTAGTTCGTAAATGGTTACTGGAACTATACATAACGTATTACGTAACGGTATCATACCTCATACCCCTTTTTTGGGTAAATTTTCAAGTCCCTGGCTTCTATACTATCCGTGGGCGTGGCATGCGCTAGGGTTGCCAACCATACTGTTAAAACAGTACCTATTATACTTCAAATACTTTTTACTGTTCAATAAATTAAAGTACCTATCCAAAAATACTTACATTAAATATTGATAAGAAATCAGTTGTCCTAATAGTAATTGTTGCGACCTTTTTATATAATATTCTTTATGGTTTTTAATATTTATACTTTTTTTATGTTCCATGTCAAAATTAAACAGTTGTGTCAGAAAATCGTAATTTTATTGATCGCTTAAAAATACAGTCCACATATTTGCCCACATTTTTGGTCCTATCTCGCCTGAAAATGAACACGCGATCCAAAACTAAGCAGTTGGCACAGCTCCGGGCTACTGGCGAAGTGCTTTCGGAGTCAGATTCACCCGCCGTGGGTGGGCTCGGTCGGTCCCCTGAATTGGACCCCTTTTCGACCGAAGCCACGAGTATACCCGCGGCTGTCGATCCGGTCTCCGGAGCATCTCGCCAGAATCCCACTCTTAGCACTAAACCTGCTAAATCATATTCAAAATCTAGTGTGTCAGGTTCCTCACGGTCATCAGCCACTATGAAGGCACGTAAGTTGACCGCAGAGGCACTTTTGGCTAGAAGATCACTGGAAAGGGAACAACAACTGTTGTTACGTGAGCAGCAGCTCGCTGAACAGCGCCGTGAGCAGCAGCTCGCTGAACAGCGCCGTGAGCAGCAGCTCGCCGAACAGCGGCGTGAGCAACAGTTCGCCGAACAGCGGCGTGAGCAGCAACTCGCGGAAGAGCGGCTAGCTCGCGACCGCAAGCTCCTCCAGCAGGTAACACGAGTGGAAGAGCTCGAGTTATTAGCGAACCTGGCGTCGCAGGAGGCTGATGAAAAGTCAATTCGGTCGGTGAGTCATTCCCGTACTCAATCTTGGGTTCACGACAGTCGTCAATTCCCACAAAATGACTCACCGCGAAAGGACATGTTGACATCCCACGATCACCCTATTTTGACTCGAGAAACTCATTTCATGGAACCAAATCATGATATTCATGCAACAATTAGGCCTGTTGAAATGTCACACCAACAATTGACAAAACCAGAGGTTGTAATGAATCCTACAAACATTAATTCACACAGGTTTTCTCATAAATATATAGAATTAATGACATTTAGCGGAAAGGCTACTGAATGGTTAATGTTTAAACGTACTTATCACGACACTCAACATTTGTTTACGCCTACAGAAAATCTCGCTCGCTTACGCTGTGCGCTACGCGGGCGCGCCCTGGAAAGCGTGTCTGCATTGCTGTACACTGCCGAGCGCCCTGAAGTAGTGCTGGACATGCTGGAGCAGACGTTCGCGCTACCCGAAACTATTGTGTTACATGAGATTTCGCTAGTCCGAAATTTACCTAAGATAAGCAATGACCAAAGAGAGCTTAATTCTTTTGCATGTAGGTTGCGTAACTGCATAGCTGTCATTAATAGTTTGAACCAAAAAGAATATCTGTATTCTATTGAAATATTCCATACTGTACTCAGTAAATTAACTCCAATATTGTACAGTCAGTGGAAAGATTTTGCTTACCGTAGCGACCGATCCTTACCAAGCTACAAGTGTTGTCTACGTTTCTTGATATTGAAGCCGATAAACAGAATAGGTTCGGTTTAGTGCCGGATTACGCCAAACGTCCTAATTTTCACCACGGCGACAGCGATTTTGTTCGACGTGAAAACACGCACGTCACGTCAACTCGTAGCACTAGTACAGGGATTTGCCGTTACTGTAAGAATAATCACGAATTGAGTGAATGTTGTGATTTCAAGGCTCTACCTTTAGATGATAAGTGGCGTTGGCTGAGAGATGTTAAGATTTGTTATAAGTGTCTTAAATCCAAGGCTCATCGGTGGAAAGCGTGCAGGATTTCTCGATGTGGCGTCGACGGCTGCGAACGCTTTCATAATCCGCTTCTGCATTCAGCGTCACCTATGCATGCGACCCACACTGTCAAAGAGGCTCCCACTAGTTCAAATTGCATTTCATCCAATGCTGATGATAGGGCTCGAATCGTAACCATTTCCAACACTACTGAGTCTGGTTTATTGGGTAAAAATATATCTCAATCCCGTGTGTTTCTCAAAATTGTGCCTGTTGAAGTAACTGGCCCTAGTGGAACTTATGACACTTACGCATTACTTGATGACGGATCCACGGCAACCTTGATCGACTCAGAGGTGGCACGTCGTATCGGTGCGACAGGACCCGTAGAATATATCAAGGTTGACGGTGTTGCTGGAATGTCGACGCACAAACCTATCCAACATGTTAGCTTTTCTATCAAAGGAAAAAATTGTAGTGATACATTTTCCATCACTAACGCTAAAGCTATGGACACACTATCCTTATTCACACAAACTATTACCCGTGACGATTTATATCAGTATTCTCATTTAACAGATTTAGTTGATCAGCTCACTCTCGTTGATGCGACACCCAAAATTCTTCTGGGTGCTGAACATTGGTATTTGACAGTTAGTCGTGATGTGAGAGAGGGTTCTAAAAAACAACCTGTAGCAACCCGCACAGCTTTAGGATGGGTATTGCATGGGAAATGTAGTAGTTGGACCAAACCTGTCCATTTCGTGAACCACATTTCACTCGATGACAGTTCCAACTTAGATAGTCTTATCAAAAACTATTTTCGTCTTGATGCTATAGGAATCTCAAACTTAGAAACTTCGTGTTCCAAACAGGATAAATATGCTCTAGAAATATTAGAATCTACAGCCAAGCGTTTGCCATCTGGTAGATTCGAAGTTGGTTTATTATGGCGTAACGATATTCCAGATGTACCTGACAGCTACCCTCACGCGCTGTCAAGATTTTTAGGTTTAGAAAAACGTATGGCACGTGACGACAATTTTAAAAAGGGGTACTGCACTTTCATTAATAACATGTTGGAAAAAGGATACGCTGAAGAGTGCCCCAAGGACACGTACCACAACGCAATGAATTTACCTAATCATATGAATAAAGTTCGTTGGTATTTACCACATTTTCCGGTTGTACATCCGCAGAAAAAGAAATTACGAGTAGTCCATGATGCAGCTGCAAGGACCTCCGGGGTTAGCCTTAATTCCCTTCTTTTTCCGGGACCTGACTTGCTACAATCCCTTCTCCATATTTTGTTTCGATTTCGCGAAGGTCGTATTGCTTTGACTGCTGACATAAAGGAGATGTTTCCTCAGATCAAAATGAGAGAACATGACCGAGATGCCTTGCGTTTTCTTTGGAGACAGGATCGTAGTAGCGAATTGAAAGAGTTTAGAATGACCTCTGTAATTTTTGGTGCTGTATGCAGCCCTTGCACGGCTCTTTATATTAAAAATCGCAACGCACGAGAACTACAGATGTTGTACCCTGCGGCAGCAAAAGCTATCATCAATGATCATTACATGGACGATTTTTTAGGCAGTATGGATGACACACAGGAGGCTTCGCAGCTTGCAGCTGACATTATCATAGTTCACAAGTCAGCAGGAATGGAGATGCGTGGTTGGGTTTCAAACGAGCCCGCCGCACTCACTGGCGTTCCTGAAGACCTGCGTGCTGCAACTCCCAAAAATATTCTCGTAGGCCCTGAGGACGTCGTTAGAACGTTAGGTCTTATTTGGCATCCTCAGAGTGACACCTTCAATTTTCGGAACGGGTCCCAAATTAATAGTAATGACATATTAACTAAACGCAAAGTTCTATCTTATTTAATGTGCGTTTATGACCCCCTTGGTCTCTTAACTCCCTTTGTTATTCAAGGACGTATATTATTTCAACAAACATGGAGAACAGGGATTGACTGGGACACCGAGTTGCAACCAGACATTGTTCAGAAATGCCTATTTTGGTCGCGGCAGCTAGCCAATATTTCAAAAATCAAAATTCCCAGATGGTATAGATGTGGTTTTAAAGATGAAACAATTAGTGACAGACAGCTCCATGTCCTTGCTGATGCAAGTGAGCAAGCGTATTCCTGTGTTGCATATTGGCGATTCACTTTTTTAGACGGTTCAGTGAAGCTGTCACTCATTGGTGGAAAGGCGCGCTTAGCCCCTCTAAAACCCATATCTATACCACGATTGGAGCTGCAAGCAGCTCTAATTGCTGCTCGTTTTGCTAATACAGTCATTACCAGTCACGACGTTCAAGTTGACCATATATACTTTTGGTCGGATTCAACCACCGTTTTGAGTTGGATCCGAAGTGATGCTCGAACTTTCAAACCATTTGTAGCCAACCGTGTCGGTGAGATAACCGAGTCAACAAATATAAATAGTTGGAGATATGTGCCCGGTAGTTTGAACGTAGCAGATGATGCGACGAGGTTAAAAGACCGTGACACTAACTTAAACCGTTGGCTATCCGGACCAGAGTATCTCTTACACCCACAGTCTGAATGGCCTAAACCACCAACAACTTTTGAGACTTCAATCGGTTCAGAGGAACTGAAACCCTCTAAAGCGATTGTGGGTCTCACAAGTTGCGAGCAGGTTCTTTCGCCGGTAATCCCAAATCCCTTACGATTTAGCAAGTGGAATCGATTCGTGCGTGCAACCGCGCGCGTCTACCAATGCGCGTATAAATTTCGATCTCTTTTAAAACGTTTTAAAGGTCAAAATTCTAAATTGAACACTAATAACTCTTCTTCCAAGTTTTCACCATTGACCGGTTCAGATATGCAGAAAGCAGAAACCGCCATTATAAAGAGGACTCAGATGGACAGTTTTGGCCTAGAATTGACCGTTTTGCACGACCCCAAACAATCCAAGATACCTAAAACGAGCAAACTGCACTCCTTGGCTTTGGTACTAGACGGAGAAGGCTTACTTAGGCTGGACAGCCGGGTAAAATACATGAAAAATATGGACTACAACACCACGTCTCCGATTATACTTGATGGTCGTCATCCAGCTGTTCGCCTCCTAATACAGTTCTACTACATTAAAGCTGCTCACGCCTTCAATGAACTAGTCTGCAATGAGCTAAAACAACGTTTTTGGATTTTGAGATGCCGTAGTGAGGTTCGGAAGTTATCAAGAAATTGCACATTTTGCTTGAAACGAAAAGCAACTCCTCAAACGCCAGCTACAGGTGATTTGCCTGATGTTAGACTCGATTGTCACAATCGTCCATTTACTAACGTTGGTTTAGACTACTTTGGCCCTGTCGATGTGTCTATTGGTTGTCGTAGAGAGAAGCGATGGGTGGCACTGTTTACATGTTTGACGACGCGAGCAGTGCACCTAGAGATTGTAGCAAACCTTTCGGCTGACTCCGCCATCTCCTGCTTACGTCGGTTTATGGCACGTCGAGGAGTGCCACGAAAAATCTTATCAGATAACGGCACTGCTTTTATTGGGGCAGACCGCCAACTAAATGAATTTATAAGCGACGCTGTGCAAGATTTTGTTGTAAATAATAAAATTGAATGGAGCTTCATTCCACCTGCGTCACCTTTTATGGGTGGCTGTTGGGAGAGGCTGATACGTTCTGTGAAGACAGCCCTTCAGGTGACTTTAAGAGAAAAAGCCCCACGAGAAGAACTGCTACACACGCTTCTATTGGAAGCCGAAGCAATTGTTAATTCGAGACCTTTGACATATGTTGCAGCTAGTAACGAATATCAAAGCCTCACACCTTTTCATTTTTTAATAGGCAGCTCATCAAATCAGCAGTTACCTATAACTCTGGACGACGGAGTGTTCTCTTTAAGAAAGGAGTGGAAAAAGGCTCTTCGCCTCTCTGAAATTTTTTGGCGTAGGTGGCTCAAAGAATATTTACCCCTTCTCAAGACGAAGAGGCAGCAAGGAGAAAAATATCGGAATTTGGCTGTTGATGACGTTGTCCTAGTTGTGGACCCTGACCTACCCCGAGGAGTGTGGCCTATGGGACGTGTGACCAAAGTGTACCCGGGAAAAGACGGGGTCGTGCGCGTAGCTGACGTGGTCACTAAAGGCGGAACACTGAAGAGGCCCGCTAGAAAGTTAGCTCTACTAGGACTTCAGTAGCTGTGCAGCATTGCTACACGGGGGGGATGGTGTTGCGACCTTTTTATATAATATTCTTTATGGTTTTTAATATTTATACTTTTTTTATGTTCCATGTCAAAATTAAACAGTTGTGTCAGAAAATCGTAATTTTATTGATCGCTTAAAAATACAGTCCACATATATGCCCACAGTAATCATAAGAACTAATGCCGCCTGTGATACGGTTTATCCTAGTACAGGCATCATACTTTGTAATACCTACATTATTTCTAAGCTTTACACTGTATTTTACCAATTTTTTTTTCTTGAATAAATTTATTATTTATTTATTTACTTTTTTTCACGTGTATCCAGAGCCATTAATAAAACCTGTTTAAACAATAAATGCGTGTGGTGGATTTCAGAAGGACTCTGTCAAATGACAAATTGTCTTCAAGTCGTCACCGTCATTCTGACAGTCTGCCGACGGTGACGCCTACTGACTCGAATATGCGCGGATAACATAACCACTTTTTCGGGCCTTTGCTTTTGTCTTGTTAATTTACAAGTTTTACAACTCAACCTATTATCATAATTGTGATTACTTTTTTAGTTAGTTAGTGCACAAAAAATAGAAAATGAAAACGATTCACATCATCCACGTTCATCTTCTCTTACAAAAACGCCTAGAAAGTCAAATTGTCGAAGCTAAAAGTTCATTTTTTAATCCCGTTTGGGTTTGAAACCCTAGGGCCATGGGTTCCAGTGCCCACTTGGTTTTTCAAGACATCGTCAACCGGTTGGTCGACTCTTCACGTGACCAGGGGGCCAAGTCTACTAATTTACAAACGTGGCAGTGGTCTCACAATTATCAGTTTTTGACAGATATGCCATACAAAATCTGTCAAAAACTCATCATTGCGAGACCACTCACACGTTTGTAAATTAGTAGACTTGGCCCCCAGAGGGGAGGCCTATTTTTTGGCCAAAGAATCAGCATTGCCATACAACGTGGCAGTGCTGCCAGCCTTTTGGGCACTTTTCCTGTTGACACCGATGCAGATGATTTTTTTTATGCCCTATGATCATTTTCCCTTGTACATAATTATTATTATTAAGTAGATATATATAATAAGTCAGTAAGTAGATGTATTTGTATGCTTAAAGTAATAAATATTTACCAAAAATTAAATACTTTTTATTCTTTCAAAATACTGTTTACTTTCCTTCTATTTCGTACTTTATTTCTTGTACAAAAAGTTGGCAGCCCTACATGCGCGGTACTGATTCGCATTTGTTTTTGCCGCCAGTGCGATCCGCTCGGCAAAATTAGCGAATCGCCCCGCCTGTCGCCGCTGCCCGTGGCATGCTTCGTACATTTCTATACATTTGTTTCTGCCGCAAGACGCACCGCAATTCGCGCCGCGCGAAAATTCGCTGCCGCAAATTTCCCGTGGCCAGGCCGATAAGGTGCCCGGTTTTTTTGCAAAGGAGTGTATATTAAAAAAATATAGCTTAAGTCAGTCCCACTTCTAAGACGAACTAATAAAGCCTCGTATGTTAAAATCAATCAAGCCGTTTAGGCTACAGAGTGTGTCAAAGAAATATACATACATACTTACATTCACTCGAAAAACATTACCCTCCTTCTCGGGCAGTACCCGACTGCCCATACATAACATAACGTAGTAAAATATCGTTTTGTGATTGTTACTTTGTTTTTTCAGTCACTTAGCGACACACTTAGGTAGTAGTTAAAAAGCAATGTATATGTTATAGGCAAACTCCGAAGCTCCGGCGCTCCTAGGTTGGACTGGTCAATCCTCAGGTCAGACTGAATGACTTAGTCAAAGCCCAAACAAATGTAAATTTTCGGCCTTTGACTAAACAATTTTCGTCAAACCTGGGAGAGACTAATTTGGTCAGGCAAACGTCAAAACACAATTTTATTAAATCGGGGTTTGACGAGTCAAACTCCGATATAGGTATGAAGTGTCTTATCTTCGTATATTTGGAAGCATTTTATCATTTAAGCAGCTTTCAAGTCTTAAGAACCGCTTAACTCTGCACGTTCTGACACCTGATTGGTCAGCTTAAGTGATTTTCACTTTTATATTTGAGATGCTTTGAGAGAATGCCGTGTGGCATTAGGCCCGCCTTTTGTACGATGTGCAATAAAGTATAAAATAAATAAATAAATGCTTTGGAATATACGGAGGTTAGTTTGTAAGATTAGGTATAAAAAAATAACATTTTTAAAATTTTGATGTTTATTGTTTTAATAATTTCTTAAGTAATTAAAATGGAAAATTAATCATTTTTCTGACATGGTGAGGCATTAACTTTAATGTTAATTGTTTTAATAATTTCTGAGGTAATTAAAGTGGAAAATCAATGAAATGAACACTTATTTTTATTCAAATTAGAAATTTTCTCTTTAAACTTTGCTTTTAAAGCTTCTTTATCCACGTTTTTAGTAACAACAACACCGTTTGATTCACTCATCTTCAATTTTACACAATTACACGCCCGCACGCTCAATGAACGAACATGAAATGACAAAACAATCGGTCGGAACACCGCGAGAGACATTATGAACCTGTTTAAACATGTTCAGATCAACGTTTGACCGAGTTTTGCAGTCGCTTCTAGGATTGACTAGGCCAAAACCGAAACAGAATAATTTACTTTCGACGTTTGACTGAAAAGTTAGGAGCTCCTGGGTTTGACTAAAAATACTTCAGGCAAAGGGCGAAATTGAAATGTATTTCGGGGATTGCCTGATGGCTTTGGCCAAACCTAGGATAAACCAGTCCTTCCGCGAAGAGACTGTGTATCGGACTTTGACTATAACATATATACTACAAAAATAGTACAGTCGCTGCGTAACATGAAAACAAAGAGTGAAAAATAATTTTAATTTCGGAAGTCGGTGTCTGCTTTTCAATTTTCGTTTTTTGCCACCGACTTCCAAAATTAAAGTTATTTTTCACTTTTTAGTTGTGGTACCTACCTCACACAAATTCGTATACCGTTATCTGCTATGTAAATAACATTGACGGAGTGAAATAATTATATCGTCTACATAGCAAAGTGGGAAAAATACATTATTATTGAAGCTAATTCAAAAACTGCGCAACCAAAATTAATAAAATTTATATGGGACCACCTCTGAAGCATGACCTACCAAACAAAAAAAGAATCATCAAAATCCATTCATAATTGGCGGAGTAATCGGGTAACATACAGACGAATTGAGAACCTCCTCCTTTTTGAAGAAGTCGGTTAAAAATAACGTAGTAAAGACAAGAACTCAACCGGCGAGGATGGCGGGTTCGCAGAAATTGGCACACGTTCGACCTCCAAGACGTTCCGCTCGGGACTAAGGGACGCGGGACGGGGCGCATGAAAAGATGAAAACACTTATTTTTTAAATGAGTGGTATAAATATTCAATATTTCACATTATGTCGGCCCATTTTATCACATTTTTTACGACCTTTATTATGGTATAAATTATATTATTCAAAGCCTAATAAAACTCAAATAATATAATAATGAGACTTAGACTTGTCTTTGCGATTTAATTGAATGCAGTAAAGTGCAAGTAATCGTGTATCGCATAGCCGGAATCTAAACATCAAAGTATGAATTATGTAATAGGTTTTTTCAAAATTTAAATCCGTGTTATCTACGAATAAAACACAATAGATTTTTCGGGTAACTTCGCCTTAAGCTTTGAGGTTAAGGTTATGCGGAAAGGAAGCTTAAGTACTTAAAAACTTAATATAATACAAAATACTTACTGAAAATAAGAGCTATAGCCCATATTAAGGCTATGGTGATCCTGGCGCGTCTCGGGGTGGCCGTGGACCTAAACTGCAACGGACAGCAAATGGCGTCCGAGCGATCTGCGGCTATGAATCCCGTCGTTAAAACTGCGACCGTCACTGAGACTGACTGGAACAAGAGAGACAAACAAAGTTTATTATACTAAATCCTTCTGACTTTTACAAGAGGTAAATAACAAAAAAAAAAAAACAACCGACTTCCAAAAAAACCCTAAAAAAGTGAAAAATAACTTTAATTTCGGAAGTCGGTGTCTTTGCTTTTCAATTTTCGTTTTTTGCCACCGGCTTCCAAAATTAAAGTTATTTTTCACATTTTTTGTTTTTTTTTGTGAAATGTTTTTATTTTTCACTTTTTAGTTGTGGTAACTACCCCACACAAATTCGTATACCGTCATCTGCTATGTGACGGAGTCAATTAACATGTCATCAACATACGCAAAGTGGGAAAAATACGCAACTATTGAAGCTAACTCAAAAACTACGAAAGCAAAATTAATAAAATTTATATGGGACCACCTTTGAAGCATGACCTACCAAACAAAAAAGAATCATCAAAATCGATTCATAATTGGCGGAGTAATCGGGTAACATACACAAAAAAAAAAAAAACATATAGACGAATTGAGAACCTCCTCCTTTTTGAAGAAGTCGGTTAAAAAAATAAAACATGCCTGCCAAAAAACGAACTAAAAAGTAAAAAAAAAACAAGTTGTATTTGTTAATACGTAAACACCGTGTAAAAAAAATCTTTCCGATCCGTGAGGTTGTTGTTAAAAATAATAATTACTGAAAGTCTATATGAGCAGTTTTTTTTCAATGTGGAATTTTACCGGGTTATTACATGGAGCGTGAGCGGCGCGGTCGTCTAGCGGGTGTCTGCAAGTCATTATTACATTATGACCTCCGCATAAAGGAGAATGCCATATTGTCGTACCAACAAAGGAGCTAGAGTGTCACAACCAAATGTAGTTCATAAAATTACTCCTATTTTTTAAATCAGATATACGATTTTGTTATGAAAACGAGGAATCGTTTTCATAACAAAATCGTATATCGGCTTTCGGACACCAAAAATAAAAGTCTTTTTTTACTTTTGTGGTACGTATTTTCCGCTTATGTCACTGACATTGCACTTCATTTCCGAATGTTGCTACTATGTTAAAAATATAGGTACCTACCTGTCAACGAACATTAAAAAATGAAGAAGATAATTGTACCAATTTGCCATTTTATATTAGGATACATATTTTTATGTGTGTCAAAAAACATCTTTAGGTCACGCGTTACATCGTAATAATTTATTATTATTTTTTTGGAATACATTGCAAATAAATGCATTTAATGAAAAGAGGACCTATTCAAAAAAGTAAAATGTCATTTGTACTGTGACGTATTGCAATAATTATTCTGTGGCGCCGTCATGGATGACGTTACTTTCAATACTGGTTTCATCTGAACTATTTGAATAATAATTTGTAATACTTATTAACAAAAACGGGGGCTCAGGTGCGTTTTCATAACGTAGTCTTTGTGTGATAATCCTTAGCGATGCCCTCAACTAGAGTAAGACATCGGCCAGCAAGTCAGCGTCGCCGACGTATCCTAAACCGTTCACTAGTATTGGTAGAACAATTTAGAATATATTACATAGAAAATATATCCGTGGATATGATCGTGTTTTAACATCATAGATTGTACCGACGAGACGCGCCCGTAAGTATTACCTCACCTAGTAGAAGCATGTATATTATAGTTAGCTTCTAAAGTACCTACCTACTTCCGGGACTATTTATTCAATTTAAGGATTAAAAAACAGTTTTTATGCTTTCAGATCAATCCTGGTAGTTCCTATTCATAATGTTACAAATGTTTCGCATTGATACAAGAAAAACTCCCTGAGATTCCGAACTGATACCTGAACTAACACTTGGTCACAATGTGGAGTGATGTGTGATTTGGATGTGGACAGTCCATGCTATGTATTGCAACAGTTGCAAGGCGCAACCCAATTGTCCTACCTATTGTTTTATTTGTATATTTCTTTTCTCTGTCCTGGTAGCGGTCGAGGTCATATACGTTATGTAAATATGAATATATCTTAACTGCGTTTTTTATTTTTGATATAAGTGCCTTATTAGGTACTAACAACATTATCACCTTATTATTATTTACTAACATGTGAAGTTCGAGAAGTGGGTGTACTATATAGTAAATACAACTCTGCCTAACTCTTCTGGGAAAACAGGCCTGCTGTTATGTTAAGATTTCAAGATATTAGGAATCAGTAAACACAGTACTAAATTGATTACTTATTCAGACTACCAGCTGCACATACTATGAGTACCTACATGATTATTGATATCCATTATCATTATATATAAAACCTGACACCAAGAATTATTATTGACTATCAGTGATGTATTGTATAATCATCCATCAGAAAACAAGCGCCAAATCAAGAATAAAAAGCAACCGATATTAGTTACCGCTTCATTTGTCATCAACTTCCCCATTTCGAGCCTGTCACTTTCTCGAACTTAACCTCAAAATATGAAGTAGATAAATGGTTAATAAATACGAATTGCGGGAATCCATGTAAAAAAAAGTTAACAATATAAGAAGAGCATTTAATTCTCCTCTAAATACACTAGGTTTGGTTGTGACAGGCGGACTTTTCGCTTGGTACAGGGTGCCCTACATTCCTGGTCATTCTCCTTTGCTAATTTATAATGAAACTAGCTGTGCCCGCGACTTCGTTCGCATGGATGTCGGAAAACAATAATATGTCGCTTAGAAAAGTTGTACCTTCATTTAAAAAGGGGGAATCTTTCGACCAGGCCTGGTGATTTTTCCTAGTAAGAAACTGCCAAAAAACTAGTGTTTTTATTTAAGAAAATGCTTCTCTTTATAAAATATTAGCGGTGGAACCACCTGGAGCGTACACAAAAAAGTTGCTAGGGTTGCTCACACGCGAAAGAGCTACATAAAGTTGGCCGTGGGAAAAGCAACCAATACTAAGATCCACCCCCGCAACGGATAATGTCTGGCCCTGAGCTTTGTTAATGGTCATGGCGTAACACAGGCTGACGGGGAATTGCACACGCTTAAAACTAAACGGGAAATTATTGGGAATGAGAAGTATTCTTGGAATAAAAACAACATCACCGGCGCCGCAACCTGTTAAGATTTCGGCTTCGATGACGTTTTGTTGGTGATTGGTGACTATGAGCCGAGTGCCGTTGCAAAGTTTGGGAGGACTTAAATTTCTGAGAAGAATTATTGGCACTCCGACTTTTAAACAAATTTTGTGTGCTGAAAGACCGGGTGTGTTAAGGGATTCTAAGAACTCTACTGGATAGTGTGTGGCATCTTCTTCTTCGGGAACCGTATTTATCGATGTATATTGTTGACTTTGCCCAGAAACATGTGCCAATGTTCGTGTATTTATTGCTGTCCGATAGTCGAACAAATCAAATCAACCATAAGGCCTCTGCCTCGAATCTTGCGGGCAGCGGGGCGGCGGCGGCGGCGGCACGGGCGCAGCAGGATCTTATGCGTAAAATCAAATGGACCGGTTCTCGAAAACAGTTGCGCGGCAGCGGCGAGGCGGCGGGCAGCGAGCGGTGCACTCCATTCAAGCGGTGACCGCCCGCGCGTCTGCATTGCAGTGTGTTGCCCACAATAAATTGAGCGTTAGGAATAAATTTGAATCAAAAAGATGTTGCCGCCATAGTTCAGACATTTCTTTCGCGAATAAAAACAAATATCTCGACGACAAAATCGTGAACACAACACTACGCGGCTATAGTGACGCGCGATCTGCCCGCTAGTTTCGAGAACGGGTCTTTGATGCCAGCGCCGCCGCCGCCGCCGCCCCGCTGCCCGCAAGATTCGAGGCCGAGGCCTTACACACGCCAACAACGATCGAATCGAATGAGCGGTGGTCACGAATCATACGAACAAATTACGAAGTATAGTACAGTTCGATTCAAACTTAATGGCGGCTCGGAACATGAGGCGAGTCGCTGCGCAGTAACAATTTCATGTGACAGCGGGGTTGAGGGGTGGGGTACTGCGCAGCTAAAAGTTAACTTCCGAGCCGCCATACGCCCCGCTGCCCGCAAGATTCGAGGCCGAGGCCTTACACACGCCAACAACGATCGAATCGAATGAGCGGCGGTCACGAATCATACGAACAAATTACGAAGTATAGTACAGTTCGATTCAAACTTAATGGCGGCTCGGAACATGAGGCGAGTCGCTGCGCAGTAACAATTTCATGTGACAGCGGGGGTGAGGGGTGGGGTACTGCGCAGCTAAAAGCTAACTTCCGAGCCGCCATTAAATTTGAATCGATCTGTAACGACTCGTTTCTTGACTTCTTAATTTGAACCTCATGAACGAAACCAACCAAAATACCAAATCAAAACTAGTCAGATCAATTAGGCGTATTTATCGTCACAGATAGAAATCACAGATATTATAAAATAGCAGATAGCAATTGCTCCTAACGATAAAAAATATCTGTTACTTAAAATCACAGATCCTCAAGACTGTTACTGTTAAAACTTCGGATACGATTTTCGACTTTAACGAAAAGAAATAAAGAAGATATTCAATTGAGTCAATACGTATTTATCGTCTGTACAAAAATCACAGGCTGTGATTTTATAACAGATAGATACGATTTTTGACTTTAAATCAAAAGGAATAAAGATGATATTCGATTGAGATACGTATTTATCAAAAATCACAGGCTGTGATTTAATAACAGATATTTGGATCTGTTATTTTTTGTCACAGTCACAGTGATCACAGATATCGTGTTTCACCTGTTACAACCCATCTCTAAGATCAATACTTTCAACGAATGACAACCCAACCAACAATTTAATATTTTATTATTATTATTATATTATCGACACTAAAGAAGTCAAAAACAAAGATACCTACACTAAAAGTTATTTGGAATATCTGGGCGAAAGTCATTCTTCGACGGAGATTCTTAACACCACGATTCAGAAAATGACATTAAACGAACAACGCCATCTATCGAGCACGAAATGATACTGTCAAAATATATGGGAAAACGTTCGAACACTCTGTAAGCTAAATAAACTATGTAGAAAAGTGAAAAATTAAAGAATAAATACCTATATTTTTTAAGAAATTAACATTTTTCACTATTCTTTCATGATTATCAAGATTTGAAAGATAGGTAGTTTAGTATTAGTGCGATAGGTGGCGCCCTATTGCACTAATACTAAACTAATAAATAAACAACGCATCTAGAAAATTTTAATTAATCTAACTTTAGAGTTATATTCTATACACAATGTATCGCGTTAAGTTTCCGCGCAAAGAAAATGACGGTCATATACACCACAAGTAAACACAGTGGAACGCTACAATAAAATAATAATCACAGCGTTATCCACATTCATTAATGATGACCAGCGCTCTTGGGATTTGCATATACCAAAGGTTCAATTCGCACTAAACAGCTCAACCAGTGAGGTCACAGGCTACACACCGGCATTCTTGGTCTATGGTAGGGAGTTAGTCGCTGACGGTTTACACTATCAGGATGCTGATATAAAGGAAATAGTTTACCAACCAAGGGATCACTACGCGGAGAATTTAGGTGTCTTATCAAGCATATTTGACAAGGTACAATCGGCTTTGCTGAAAGCATATTCTAGGAACACTTGCAGCTACAACCTACGTAGGAAAGAGTTGGAATTCAATGCAGGGGATGTAGTCTGGAAACGAACGTATTACCAAAGCGATAAGGACAAATATTTCAGTAAAAAACTAGCACCTAAATTCGTGAAATGTAAAGTATCCAAGAAACTGTCTCCCCTAGTAGATACACACGGAAAACCACTAGGTACCTGGCATATCAAGGATTTAAAGTGGAAGAATCCACAGTAGTCCCATAGGCCTAGCTTGCTAGTGTTTGACCCACACCAGGTCAAACGATGCCAAGGGACTACGACCACCACATATCGTGGGGGGTCAACCCACCTACAAGGGTTTGTCTATTTAATTGCCTTGGTTGCAGGGGTCCTAAACTCCTGTTAAGACCAGTTCCTAACTACGGGTCAGTTAGCATTCTACTCCCAATATTACTACTTAGAGAAGCTAAGGTGCCTTGTCGCGTGTGAGGGGGGTTCTATAATGGAAGTGGTCTAATTTAAAAAAAAAAAAAGATTAATCTAGTATTTTGAAACGGCGTTGCCATGGAGAATGCTGGGGATCCCAAGGGGTGTTAATTTTTTTTTGATGGCAGAGTATGTGTCCGTGGTAACTACCCTTAACCCTTGTGTTGTTATGTCATGTTCCAACCAGAACATCTTCAAGTCGGCTCCAACTATAAAGGTGACCGCACCAAGACTGCGCAGGTGTTTAAATAAAAAATAAATTAAAAAAAACAGATAAAAAATTAAACTAAATACACTAAAACAAAATAATTACACCAAACGCCGCCGAGAACTAAGTTACATCAACAACACTCAACCTACCACCACTAATCTAATAAAACCTACCCCCCTAACACACTAACCCCTAAACCTACCATCACTAACCAAACCTACCCCACTAACACCCTAATCTACCACTACTAACATAATCAACCCCACACTACCAGCAAACACTTTACAATTAGCAGCGGGCACAGAAGCAAATACATACGATCACCTGCACACTTAGTACACTAACCCTAGGGACGAACACACCAATTGAGGTACACTTCCACTCTTAATTGTGTACCTCTACAGGATGAGTCAGAACCAACATGACATACTTTCATATCGGGTAGGAATCCAGACAAAGGTGTAACTGGCTGGCTTCTGAACCAATGAAAGGATGGAACAGCAGGGAGGGTTATTTAGTTCTAGCGGACTTTACACAGGTAAAATCCTCTCAGCCGGGGTACTGTAGCGTGGTGAGGGGTCTCAGCGGAAAATAGTCGAGTGGTGCTAAATTATTACAATTAGTAAGTTCCTTACCACATCACTAAAAACGTGGCACAACACTAATTTCCTAAGGACGCTCTGCCATTTCGACATCCGCTCGCCTAGCTGATAGAAGCGATTCCCTGATCCTCAGGATTCTAAGTACCCCGACCTAGGGGTTCCAAGTTTCGGCTGAGGACAGGACGCGTGGGTATTCTGCCCACGTGCGCTACCGAGGCCTTGCGAGGTCTGGTATACCCGCGGCCTAACGCCGCGAGCTACTTGCGGACCTGTTACTGACAGGCCTCTGCACCAACCACGTGTCGCTGACACGTACTGCCGGGTCTCACGGAGGCCCCTACCGGCCTCTAACGTAGGCCCTGCCGGTCTCTCACCGAGCCTGTACTGACAGGCCTCCGCGACGGCCACGCGTCACCGGCCTGCACTGCTGGTGTCTCACGGAGGCTCTACCGGCCTCTAACGAAGGCCTCTGCCGGCCTCTCACCGAGCCTGTAGGAACAGGCATCCGCCGTCTACAACTTAGTGCAAGGAAGTACATTTATTAACTATAAGTGTGTTAGTGCTTAGAACTGAACAGTGCGACCTTACCCGCGACCTAGCTGAGGTCTAGTTGTGTTATGACTACAAATATATGTATTAACCTACCCGACTGGTTTCAATCATCTCACTTTACACTACCTACCCACCTACTTAACAGTTAGCGGCCTGCGCAGTCTACCTGCAAAGCCCTAGCCGTTACAATGTAAAAGAACACTAAATTTAACGAAAATTCAGTTTGCTTTAAATAGTGCAGTGAATCAAACTACAGGATTTACTCCATTTTTTTTAGTCCATGCCCGTGAACCCATTATAAATGGTACGTTTTATAAGGACACAGACGACTGCGGTTATGAAGTAGCTATGCCTCGTGAAGAGTACGCAGGTGAATTAGGAGTCCTTAAGGATATTTTTGAAAAGGTGCGTTCTAATATAGTGAAGGCTCATGCCACTAACGCGAAATACTACAACTTGCGTAGGCGCCACGTCATTTTAAGCGAAGGTCAGCTGGTTTGGCGTAAAACTTACATCCAAAGTGACGCGGACAAGTATAAGGCATCTAAGTTGGCTCCTAAATATCAGCAGTGCATTGTAGGTAAAGTGCTCTCGCCCTTAGTTTATGAGCTTGTAGGGTTAAATGGTAAACCATTAGGCAGTTGGCACATAAAGAGAGATAAGATTAGGGATGTATGTCTTCGAAAACATTTGAAACATGTGAAAAAGAGGCCGAGTTCTGTACAAAAGAAATAAATGTAGGATTGTCGGCTTCACCACTAAAAGAATTGACATCTATTCATCTATGTAAATGGGTGCCAAAGTACCAAAGGGACTATTTATAACAAGGGCCCGAGGTACGCGCTCAGTACCTGCGCTGTGTTTTGGGCGCGCGTCCGGCGCGTTTTGGACGCTCGTCAAACGCAACAAGATTTCCACATTTTGTTGTAACTTTTGAACCGTGTTTCTTTTAAGTTTATTACTAATGCGGAGAAAATGACAAGGAAAAATAGTGAAAAAGGAACTCGCGTCCAAGCGTCAAGGGCACGGTTAGGCTTCATTTACGGAGACTGCGAGGAGTCGCGCGTGGCTTTGGGCGGCGCGGCCCGCACTGAATTCAAACATATGGCGTTGTATGAGTGCGTTTACGGAGACGCGATTTTACACGCGTTTGTTTGAAATGGAGCGTTTTTTGCGGCGGAGCCCGCGAATGGCATAGCCGCGTCACACGCGGCGTTTCATCACGGCGGCGCACGCAGCAGCAATGCCCGCGGCATACCTTCTCCCAGTCTTATTTGTAAATCGCACAACGGAGATGCAAGTTGAGGGTGGCAAGTTGCGACATGTGCAGGCCTAACGGCGCCCGGCATGGGCGCTCGCTTAGACTGCAGCGCTTGATATAATTTGTTAGATAGGAATTCATACAATTTTATTGAGCGCCCGAAACGCAGCGTACAAAATGCGCGTCTCGGGCGCTTGTTATAACTAGTCCCTTAGTAGAAAGTTTAGTATGGTCCCTCTTTGTAACTGTTGAAATTGTAGCTTTGAAAACATGCCAAGTTGCTTTAGGCCTCATTTACGGAGACGCGGGGCGTGGCGCGTCGCGTGCAGTGTGGCATCACGCGGCGCATCTGACGTTTTTTCTGTTTACGGTGCGGCGGCGCGTGAAGCGGCAGTTATCATCCCACGCGTTAACATAAACATATGGCAATATACGTCTTGATTGTCGCTGCTTTTTTTTGGGGTTATAATATTTATTTTTGAAATGTGCTAATTAAAACCTTTCATTTGATACCCAACATGGTATGATTAAAAAATATTTTTTGTTGTTCATGATATGTCACCTAGAGGGCGCCATTTTCAATTTAATGTGTCTTCATATAGCCTATGACCAGCGGACGATCAAGAAGCTTCCAACGATACCTCATTTGTCAAATTGTGATGAGTCTTTTAGAAGATAATATGTGGGAACAGACATAGATAAATACATAGAAACCGGTCAAAATTATAACCCTCCTTTTTGCTTTGCCGTAGTCAGGTAAAAACTAAAACCCAACTACGACAAAAAAGTCAAATAAAGAGATATAAACAAGACATCACGGACAGACAAATTAAAAATCCGGAGTCATACGGAATCTGTTCGAGTTCGTTCGTTATACCAATAACCGAAGAATAAAGGAATTATTCTAAACAAGTTTTATTTAGGGGCGGTCAGTCGCTCCAATTGTTCGTCTAAGGGTCACCTTACAAGAAGTTTGTCAAAAAAAGTGGGAGTAAACGAATTTGGATCCTGAGTAAATCGCAATAAGATTTAAATCTCCAGTGCGAACTTTCAAATGAACGTAGAACGGGCCAACAACGGCAACATAGCCAACGGCCTTGGCTCGTTGGCTATGTTGTAAATTTTCTCCGCAAGAAAATTCACCGCAATACGCTAGTTTTACCTACTTCTTTCTATACTCCGTGCTACTATACCAGTCAAAAATCTGTCAAATAAAATGT
This sequence comes from Lithophane semibrunnea, assembly GCA_947363905.1. Lineage (NCBI taxonomy): Eukaryota > Metazoa > Arthropoda > Insecta > Lepidoptera > Noctuidae > Lithophane > Lithophane semibrunnea. Next base: position 23,369,155 of record OX376185.1, read on the forward strand.
ATGTCATCTCGAGTTTTCAAATATCAACAATGTATTTTATATGTTTTTTGGACTCGGTATTTATTTATTTATCAATCAATAACACTTGTAATATTCGTTTTGGAAGTGGTTTTAGTGTTTTTTTTATGTTTTCTATGTCTCAGTTTCTTTTGTGGAATGTGATAAATTACGAAAATATTATTTACGAAAATAAATAATATCTCAGCGCAGCTAAAAATTTGAGCGTAGCTTTTAGCTGCGCAGTACCCCACCCCTCACCCCCGCTGTCACATGAAATTGTTACTGCGCAGCGACTCGCCTCATGTTCCGAGCCGCCATTAAGTTTGAATCGAACTGTACTATACTTCGTAATTTGTTCGTATGATTCGTGACCACCGCTCATTCGATTCGATCGTTGTTGGCGTGTGTAAGGCCTCGGCCTCGAATCTTGCGGGCAGCGGGGCGGCGGCGGCGGCGGCGCGGGAGCGGGGCGGGCATCAAAGACCCGTTCTCGAAACTAGCGGGCAGATCGCGCGTCACTATAGCCGCGTAGTGTTGTGTCCACGATTTTGACGTCGAGATATTTGTTTTTATTCGCGAAAGAAATGTCTGAACAATGGCGGCAACATCTTTTTGATTCAAATTTATTCCTAACGCTCAATTTATTGTGGGCAACAACACTGCAATGCAGACGCGCGGGCGGTCACCGCTTGAATTGAGTGCACCGCTCGCTGCCCGCCGCCTCGCCGCTGCCGCGCCGCTGTTTTCGAGAACCGGTCCATTTCATTTTACGCATAAGATCCTGCTGCGCCCGCGCCGCCGCCGCCCCGCTGCCCGCAAGATTCGAGGCAGAGGCCTTATGGTTGATTTGATTTGTTCGACTATCGGACAGCAATAAATACACAAATATTGGCACATGTTTCTGGGGAAAGTCAACAATATACATCGATAAATACGGTTCCCGAAGAAGAAGATGCCACACACTATCCAGTAGAGTTCTTAGAATCCCTTAACACACCCGGTCTTTCAGCACACAAAATTTGTTTAAAAGTCGGAGTGCCAATAATTCTTCTCAGAAATTTAAGTCCTCCCAAACTTTGCAACGGCACTCGGCTCATAGTCACCAATCACCAACAAAACGTCATCGAAGCCGAAATCTTAACAGGTTGCGGCGCCGGTGATGTTGTTTTTATTCCAAGAATTCCTCTCATTCCCAATAATTTCCCGTTTAGTTTTAAGCGTGTGCAATTCCCCGTCAGCCTGTGTTACGCCATGACCACTAACAAAGCTCAGGGCCAGACATTATCCGTTGCGGGGGTGGATCTTAGTATTGGTTGCTTTTCCCACGGCCAACTTTATGTAGCTCTTTCGCGTGTGAGCAACCCTAGCAACTTTTTTGTGTACGCTCCAGGTGCTTCTACCGCTAATATTTTATAAAGAGAAGCATTTTCTTAAATAAAAACACTAGTTTTTTGGCAGTTTCTTACTAGGAAAAATCACCAGGCCTGGTCGAAAGATTCCCCCTTTTTAAATGAAGGTACAACTTTTCTAAGCGACATATTATTGTTTTCCGACATCCATGCGAACGAAGTCGCGGGCACAGCTAGTCCGTAATAAATTAATATTTTTTGTGAATATTTTACTATACAAAAACAAAAAAAAACATTTTTTTTTTATGGTTATATTTTTTTTATCATGTATAGACGCTATACTATTGCAGGTTAACAGGAACGCCCTTTGTTAGTTAACATACTGTATAATAAGAACTGATGTACACAGTTGTGCAATAAATATATCTTTATCTTTATCAAACAGTCGATTCTACCCACATCATCGGATTCAATTCCGTGACCTTGGAAGAACTTCACAGCATCCAGAACAGAATATTAGTCATCAGTTCAGTCACGCGCGCATTACTGATCGGACGTGATATACGTGTCTAATTAAGTGCAGGATGAGTTCCTCTAACGTAGTGAAATGTGCGAGCTGCAATGTCGTTATTAACGAAGTGTTAGCTTTCGTGTGTAATAAACTGGACATAATAGACGAGGAAAGCCTTAGGCTGCCTGTCCACCGGAGCGGAGCGAGGCTGCGGAGCGGAGAAACGGAAAAATATTAACCAATAGGATTTAACCAATAAGATTTTGTGCAATCCTATTGGTTAATATTTCTCCGTTTCTCCGCTCCGCAGCCTCGCTCCGCTCCGGTGGACAGGCAGCCTTAGTCGGATATGTATTAGTGCTTTCTCGGATAGTGATATTGTAGAAGCAAAAAAACCTACTATTTGATGCGATAACAACTATTTCCAAATGCAAAATTACAAGGAAGAAAGATGGGAAAAAGATACGTGAGATCGAGGATATCATTAGCTTATTGCAAGTAACCCATCCTAATGACCGGCCAGTTTTTGTTGCAAAAGATTTGCAAAAATTACCTCCCGTACTGTTTGATCACGTAGACGTGACAAAACTGCTTAAAGACTTAACAAAAATGAGAATTGAAATTGAAGAAATTAAGTCGCAGTATGCATCTGCTACTCAACTTGAACCGATCAAGCGTGACATAGCAGATTTGAAAAAGTCGACGAGTACGAAAAGCCCATGCTATTCGTATGTAAACACAAAGCGAGAAGGTGCAACTCATATGATGGACAGTTGTGATTATGATAGCGGGCCGATGGGATTGCAACATGTTCCTATTACTAGCAAAAATACATCGGATCAAAGTTCGAAAAGTGAAACTATTTTACCGCCTACCCACTATTCATCAATATCAGCTAATCAGAACATGAATAGCACAAAGACTAATGAGCATAATCGGAATGGGTGCGAAACCAGTTTGGGCTCACAGCTGTGCGTCGTGAACAACACCGAGTCGTCGCAAAACATTGATAATAACAACATTGCGAGGTGCCCGGGACACACGGCCGCGGCGGTCGTCCAATCAACTTCGCAACCTAAAACGGTCGCTCAGATTGTAAGTGAAGGTGAGTGGACCTTGGTACAAAAACAGAAGAAGAAAACGAGGAATCGCTTTGTGGGAAATATAGGTAAAGCTGTTATAGAACCCACGGGAAAATTTAAGGCTGTAGATGATAAAATCATCTTGTATATCTATAATGTAGATAAACAGGTGACCCAGATTGACATTACAGAATATGTTACCGAGAAAGCCAAAATACGTGTGGACATTGAGAAAATGATAATGAAGATGCCCAAAAGTTATAATGCATACAAGATTTCTGTTCCAAAACATAAGTATGATATATTCATGAGTGATGATTTTTGGCCTGAAGGTATATCATATCGTAAAATAGACTTTACTAAAAAGAAAACAGACAGAGAAAATACTCTGAGAATGAATACTACACACAATTTAAATGGATAATACGACTCTAATAAGTTTCAATTGTAAATCTATTAAAAGATCTGTTGACTGTGTGAGGCGTCTGTGTGTAGCGGCCGACATTATCGCGTTGCAAGAAACTTGGCTTTTGCCACATGATATCGCCTTTCTTGGACAAATAGACGATGACTTCGCTTTTACTGGCAATTCGGCAGTCGACACCTCAGAGGGAGTGCTACGTGGAAGGCCTTATGGAGGAGTGGCTTTGTTGTGGAGGAAGAGCCTATTTCCATCAGTCACAGTAGTTAGTTGTAACAACGTTCGACTTGTAGCTATTAAGATAGTGTCGCAGGATCGTTCCATACTAATTTTCTCGGTATATATGCCTACGGACTCGAACGATAACGTTACTTTGTTTACAGATTGTCTTAGTGAAATTAGTGCGATAATAGAAAGTAATAATGTGCAATCAGTGATCATACTCGGCGATTTTAACGCTCACCCAGGTGAGCTATTCGGTACTGAACTGTTGAGCTTCTGTGAGGAGCAGTGCTGGACCTGTGCGGACCTGGACTTTCTGCCGCAGGGTACGTACACTTTCGTGAGTGACGCGCACGGTTGCCACCGCTGGCTCGACCACTGTGTAGTGACCGAGGCCGCGAGGCGTCTGCTCATTAGTGCGACTGTGTTATATGATACGTATTGGTCGGATCACATGCCTATACAATTACAGTGTAATTTTAATATGATAAGACCTACAATTTAAGGAATGTGCTAATGGACGTTGTGAGGATTCCAATCATAAAGTCATATTAGACACTATGTATAAAAACATTGTGTGTTTACTTACAGAGGCTGCTAATGTCTCAGTAATGTGGATGTGGGAGGGGTTAGAAGGAACAAACGTGTTGTCGGTTGGAATAGGCATGTTAAGCAGGCTCACGCGGACGCCCGGCTTGCTTTTCAGGTCTGGAGTATGTCTCGTAAACCAGCTTCTGGTTCTGTGTATGAACATATGTGTGGCACAAGAAAAATCTTTAAATCAAAGTTAAAATGGTGTCAGAACAATCAAGATAAAATTAAAATGGACATGCTTGCTGACAATCATAAATCTAAAGATTTTTCAAGGTTTTGGAAAAATACGAATAGATTGAATCCGAGGCTGGGCGCCCCCGTGAGCGTGGCGGGGCAACATGAGCCTACTGCAATAGCTAACTTGTTTGTGAAACATTTTAAAGTTGAATCTCCTCTTGGCTCCGCATCGCAGGTGGTCGATGCTGAGGATGGTCTGAAGGCGTTAAATGTCAGGATCTCAGCAAGAGATGTTGCTAAAGTCATTAAAAATATGGTTAGGGGCAAGTCACCAGGGCATGACTACCTCAGCATCGAGCACCTACAGAATGCAGGAGTTCACCTGCCTAGGGTTCTGGCGATGTTCTTCTCGCTCTGTCTAAGTCACACTCATCTGCCCAGTGACCTAATGCAAACTATGTTTGTACCTATTGTAAAAGATAAGACTGAAGACACATCAGATCTCTCGAACTATAGGCCCATATCCCTTGCTACTGTCATTGCCAAGGTGCTGGACAGTTTGCTTGATAAGCATATTATGGCGACTCGCATCGAACTCCATGATGCACAGTTTGGCTTCAGACCTGGTCTCTCCACTGAAAGTGCCATACTGTCTCTCAAGCATGCTGTCCAGTATTATACGTCTAGGAAAACGCCTGTTAAAGCTTGCTTCCTGGACCTTTCCAAAGCGTTCGATCTGGTGTCTTACGAATTGCTGTGGCAGAAACTATTGAATGATACTTCAGTGGATAGAGAAGTTATATCAATTCTACGATTTTGGTATAGCAATCAGACAAATTGTGTGAGGTGGGCAGGCTCGTTATCGGATGTGTATAGGCTGGGGTGCGGGGTGAGGCAGGGCGGTCTGACCTCCCCTCGCCTCTTCAGTCTGTACATAAACCGGTTGATCGTCGAGCTCAGCAACACCTATCAGGGTTGTTATGTGGACGGAGTATGCGTCAACAATATTAGTTATGCTGATGATATGGTGTTGCTGAGCCCTTCGATAAACGCAATGATAAGCCTGCTTACGATATGTGAGAGGTACGCGGAGGCTAATGGGCTCAGATACAATGTTAAGAAAAGTGAGGTACTAGTCTTCAGGGCAGGCTCTAAAAGCTACCCGATTGAACCGCAGTTGAAACTTTGCGGAAGTTCCTTGAAACAAGTCACTTCTTTCAAGTATCTGGGCCACTGGGTTTCTGACGACCTCAAAGACAGTCTGTATATTGAGCGTGAGCGCAGGGCGTTGGCTGTCCGCTGCAATATGTTGGCTCGCAGATTTGCAAAATGCACGACTGAAGTAAAAGCTACGCTATTTACAGCGTACTGTCAGTCGTTCTACTACGTCAACTACACGCAGAGGGCATACAGCGTCCTGCGCGTTCAATACAATAATGCTTTCAGGGTGTTGATGGGGTTGCCGCGCTATTGCAGTGCTTCTGGCATGTTCGCAGAGGCGAGGATAGATGGTTTCCACGCTATCATGCGCAAGCGTTGCGCTTCCATTATGCGCAGGGTACGCGCCAGCCCCAACAGCATCCTGAAAACGATAGCTGATAGGTAGGACAGCCCCATACTGGGACATTGGATACGCCTACATGCCACGGTGGCGTAATAATTAATAGTTTTTATTGATTTTCTGGTAGATGTAAGTACTAACACTAGTTTCTAAGTCGTGTGTGTACTAACCAAATGGACTATAAGGTCTGAAAATAAAAGATTTTAATTTTTTTAATTTAATTAACGGAAAGTCCTATCCATATCTGTTGTAATTTGCTCAAAATACCATGTGTTAGTAATTACTAGTGCCACATAATATGCAAGAGGTTGTTGTAGGCTGTATGACATTACTTCCATAGTCTCAAGAATGTCTAATGTCTGTAAAGTATAAAATATACTTCCCTTCCGGTTTTGCAGTCGAACAGGCTTGTTTCATTTCATAAACCTAATTAGAAAAACTCCAAATAATAACAATATCGATGAGACCCCGTCGGTTGCCCTATATCATACAACCATACCATTCTACATCATTGTACTATGCGCAACCACACATTATATACCAATGAGCTTTTTATGGAGAACCTTTGCTACAAACACGACTTTTGCCAATTATTAGTCAGTTCGGAGTTAAGAGCCCGGAGTTAAGAGCTATCAATTTTGCGGTCTGAAAACAGAAAATTCAAGGCGCAAGTTCCTCAATATCCTTAACATATCTGGTTTTTTTCAAATGCAAAGTTATTCATCACCTATTTAACTAGTAAGTCAACGAATTAAAATTTTGATAACTACTCAATATAAATTACGAAAAATAAAAATCTAACACGTTTTTACGTAAGCGCAATACTGGTTACCTAAATACCTGGTTTTTCAATTGCTTTTATAGCTTACTGTCAGCAAATATCAATCTGAGAAAAATCCTAAATACTTGGCATATAGTATACTAGTAAGCATACGATTTCTTTTTTTAAAGTTTATTGAATTAGTACTTTAAAAAAATGTGATCCACGCTGAAAAAACGAAAGGCCAACCAAACAAACCAACGGCCAACCAACCAAAGGCCTCGACCAACATCTCTCGAGGCTCTCGTTAGGCGGTTGGATCAAGGGCCTGATTCAGAAGGCAGTTCTCCTTGATACGGTTTCCATTGTGAGGAGGTTCCTGTCTCTGCAGCCCTAACCACCGGTAGCTTGGAAGCTCCAACACCGGCGGATTTCTGTTTTTAAATGTTTATTTTTGGTTTAAAAAAATATGTAAATATATAAGAAACAAAATAAATAAACGAAATATAATATTATAAATACGAAAGTGAGTTTGTTTGTTACGGTTTTACGCTACAACGGCTGAACGGATTTAGATGAAAGGTACATGGGTAGAACATGGCCAGGGGATGGACATAGACTACGTTTTATCCTGAATCGCAGACGGAGTCGCGGGCAGCAGCTAGTAATAACTATACAACTAAGAATAAATAAAAATAAACTCACTCACCTGACAATAGAGCACAAGTTTGCACATCAACGTCCCAAAAAACCAAGTTTTTGTCACGTCCCACAGCACGGTGGGCGGCAAACAGATTATTAGTAACATGGCATCTGCCACGGCCAGATTAAGTAAATACATATGAGCTACAGACTTCAAATCTCTCGATCTTCGAATCCTGAACATCGCTGTACACACAGCGATGTTTCCCGTTATGCCAACTAAAAATACGGTAGCACAAAGTGCTACCAATACCCATTCGTAAGGATTTGGGGACATAAATTCATGCAACATGTTTATATATTCCTGTTTCGTCATATTGCAGTATTCATTTCCAACACAAGACGAATCGTTTACTAGTATTGCGTTTGTATTATTTTCTACCAAGGAGTCTGTAGCAGTAGAAGTAAAAAAAAAACAAAACTGGGACATTGTTAGAAAAAATATGTTTATTGATTCCATTTTTCCTTATTTCTTGCGCCACCTGCAAAAGAAAAATCTTTAGTTAATTGGGCAATTTGGCTTCAGCAGTAAAAGCAGTAAATTCTCAATGGGGGAGTTTTATTCCTGGCGGCTCCAAATTAAAAAAGCATTGTAATAATAACTAATAAAATCTTTCCCATGAGTTCCAAAACTCTTGGAACGTTTTGGAAACTTTTGGAACTCATGGGAAAGATTTTATTAGTTACTAGCTGTGCCTGCGACTTCGTTCGCATGGATGTCGGAAAACAATAATATGTCGCTTAGAAAAGTTGTACCTTCATTTAAAAAGGGGGAATCTTTCGACCAGGCCTGGTGATTTTTCCTAGTAAGAAACTGCCAAAAAACTAGTGTTTTTATTTAAGAAAATGCTTCTCTTTATAAAATATTAGCGGTGGAACCACCTGGAGCGTACACAAAAAAGTTGCTAGGGTTGCTCACACGCGAAAGAGCTACATAAAGTTGGCCGTGGGAAAAGCAACCAATACTAAGATCCACCCCCGCAACGGATAATGTCTGGCCCTGAGCTTTGTTAATGGTCATGGCGTAACACAGGCTGACGGGGAATTGCTCACGCTTAAAACTAAACGGGAAATTATTGGGAATGAGAAGTATTCTTGGAATAAAAACAACATCACCGGCGCCGCAACCTGTTAAGATTTCGGCTTCGATGACGTTTTGTTGGTGATTGGTGACTATGAGCCGAGTGCCGTTGCAAAGTTTGGGAGGACTTAAATTTCTGAGAAGAATTATTGGCACTCCGACTTTTAAACAAATTTTGTGTGCTGAAAGACCGGGTGTGTTAAGGGATTCTAAGAACTCTACTGGATAGTGTGTGGCATCTTCTTCTTCGGGAACCGTATTTATCGATGTATATTGTTGACTTTGCCCAGAAACATGTGCCAATGTTTGTGTATTTATTGCTGTCCGATAGTCGAACAAATCAAATCAACCATAAGGCCTCTGCCTCGAATCTTGCGGGCAGCGGGGCGGCGGCGGCGGCGGCACGGGCGCAGCAGGATCTTATGCGTAAAATCAAATGGACCGGTTCTCGAAAACAGCGGCGCGGCAGCGGCGAGGCGGCGGGCAGCGAGCGGTGCACTCAATTCAAGCGGTGACCGCCCGCGCGTCTGCATTGCAGTGTTGTTGCCCACAATAAATTGAGCGTTAGGAATAAATTTGAATCAAAAAGATGTTGCCGCCGAGACATTTCTTTCGCGAATAAAAACAAATATCTCGACGACAAAATCGTGAACACAACACTACGCGGCTATAGTGACGCGCGATCTGCCCGCTAGTTTCGAGAACGGGTCTTTGATGCCCGCCCTGCTCCCGCGCCGCCGCCGCCGCCGCCCCGCTGCCCGCAAGATTCGAGGCCGAGGCCTTACACATGCCAACAACGATCGAATCGAATGAGCGGCGGTCACGAATCATACGAACAAATTACGAAGTATAGTACAGTTCGATTCAAACTTAATGGCGGCTCGGAACATGAGGCGAGTCGCTGCGCAGTAACAATTTCATGTGACAGCGGGGGTGAGGGGTGGGGTACTGCGCAGCTAAAAGCTAACTTCCGAGCCGCCATTAAGTTTGAATCGATCTGTAACGACTCGTTTCTCGTAATTTGAACCTCATGAACGAAACCAACCAAAATACCAAATCAAAACTAGTCAGATCAATTAGGAGTGAGGCGTATTTATCGTCACAGATAGAAATCACAGATATTATAAAATAGCAGATAGCAATTGCTCCTAACGATAAAAAATATCTGTTACTTAAAATCACAGATCCTCAAGACTGTTACTGTTAAAACTTCGGATACGATTTTCGACTTTAACGAAAAGAAATAAAGAAGATATTCAATTGACTCAATACGTATTTATCGTCTGTACAAAAATCACAGGCTGTGATTTTATAACAGATAGATACGATTTTCGACTTGAAATCAAAAGAAATAAAGATGATATTCGATTAAGATACGTATTTATCAAAAATCACAGGCTGTGATTTAATAACAGATATTTGGATCTGTTATTTTTTGTCACAGTCACAGTGATCACGATTATATCGTGTCGTGATATCGTGTTTCACCTGTTACAACCCATCTCTAAGATAAATACTTTCAACGAATGACAACCCAACCAACAATTTATTATTTATTTATTATTATTATTATATTATCGACACTAAAGAAGTCAAAAACAAAGATACCTACACTAAAAATTATTTGGAATATCTGGGCGAAAGTCATTCTTCGACGGAGCGATTCAGAAAATGACATTAAACGAACAACGCCATCTATCGAGCACGAAATGATATTGTCAAAATATATGGGAAAACGTTCGAACACTCTGTAAGCTAAATAAACTATGTAGAAAAGTGAAAAATTAAAGAATAAATACCTACCCATATTTTTTAAGAAATTAACATTTGTCACTATTCTTTCATGATTATCAAGATTTGAAAGATAGGTAGCGCCACCTATCGCACTATTACCAAACTAATAAATAAACAACGCATCTGGAAAATTTTAATTAATCTAACTTTAGAGTTATATTCTATACACATTGTATCGCGTTAAGTTTCCGCGCAAAAAAAATGACGGTCATATAACAACACACGATCTCACAAACCTAGTAATTAAGAAGTAAGTATCATTTCGCGTCAATAGATGTCGTTACGTGTATGTACATTACGTAATGAAAATTCCTTCTTGAACACTTTAAATTCATATATCTTTTGATATTTTGAAGCGATTGCGATGAAACAAAAACTAATTTAAAACATCGAGTTACACACAATATTTGAGTATAAAAGTTAACCATATTGATTTCGTACTTTTTACGTGATAGTGGAACAATCAAACTAAAGAACATACAAACAGACAGACAGACAAACAGACAAACAGACAAAAATTCCAAAAATGGTAGAAATGGAATCTGTTGGTTATTCTTGGACAACCCACCAATTTTTTTTTTTTTTTTTCATTGTACAGAAACGCCTCGTCTACAGATTTATTATATGTATAGATTATTACAATAATAACTAATAAAATCTTTCCCATGAGTTCCAAAACTTTTAAAGTACATAAATTGCACAAAAAAATAAAATGAACGACCCCGGACTATAAACTTAGTGGAAGCTTGGCATAAAAGGCTTAAGAGGGCTATCACAATTTTTCTTGAATTTGAGCGTTTTACTCTTTTGACGTATGATTATGGCTTAGTTATAGCCCCAAAATTAAAAAAAAAATATGTCCGGGAAAGTTTGATTATTTTTCCTGAGAGTATTTTAAATAAATATTTCAATTTGTCTACACAAATCAGTAGAAACCTTGTCTTTGCAAAGGATGTTTCATAAAATTTAACTTTTGGGCGTTTTTTGATGCTTTGTTACATCGAAGATATAGTAATTTAATCATTTATAAAAATATCCATGGTACAACTGTATCTTGAACTTTGGAGAGCATAAGTAATTTTTTTTATGTTTCATTCAATAATACACCAAAAATAATTCCATAAAACAGAACTTATAGAAATTTACAAGTACTGGTATCTTAACCAGGTAAGCGTCGTTCGATGGTCGGGTGCTTTGTCGGAGCCGTACAGGTTGGAGTGCGGGATGAGGCTGGGAGGGCTGACCTCGCCGAAGCTTTTCAACCTCTACGTGAACGCACTGATAGAGGAGCTCAGCAGCACCCGTGTCGGCTGCCATATTGACGATGTTTGTGTCAACAATATTAGTTACGCGGATGACATGGTGCTGCTGAGCGCCTCGGTCTGTGGTCTGTCCAGGCTGCTGGGCATTTGCGAGCGTTATGCGCTAGAACACGGTTTGCTTTATAACGCTAAAAAGAGTGAATGCATGGTCTTTTGGGCCAGGGGTCGGAGCTGCCCGGATTCAGATCCACGTATTACATTGAACAGAGTCAAGTTGAAAACTTCAACAGTTCAAATATCTCGGGCATATCGTGACCTCTGACCTGAGAGACGATGCGGACATCGATAGGGAGCGGAGGGCGTTGTCTGTGAGGGCCAATATGATCGCCCGCCGGTTTGTTCGTTGCTCGGGGGCCGTCAAAATAACTCTTTTCAGAGCGTTTTGTACGTCCCTATATGCGGCCAGCCTGTGGGTGTTATACACCCAGGAGCACTACAACGCTCTCCGGGTCCAGTATAATAATGCGTTCAGGGTGTTGTTGGGGCTGCCCCGGCACTGTAGCGCGTCGGGGATGTTCGCCGACGCCCGTGTCGACTGTTTCTACACGACGATACGAAAGCGGTGCACATCTCTGCGGCGCAGGCTCCGGGGCGCCTCCAACGCGTTACCCCAGCAAGAAAATGTCGTCTAGAAGGAAATGAGTTATACCAATAATTAGAGCATAATCTGCTGTAAATGTGCGCCAAGTAAGAAATTAGTGCGTGCTGTCGTTTTGGAGAAATAACGAAAAAACCAATTCTGCTGGGGTAACGTTTTTCCAGCAAGAAAATTTTAAACGAATGACTGGAGAGAGAAACAAAGTACATGGGCGGATAGCTTAAATTTGTGCATAAATGTGCCCTGATAATGTTGTGCGTCTTAAGGTTTTCGAGATATTCAATTTCCTGCTGGGGTAACGTTTTGCAGAATCTTATTTCTCAAAACCAAAGATTGTGCGCCCGTAGAATAAACGTACATCGGTAGCTCTTAATTTGTGCGTATTTGTGCATTAATTAGGTTTTCAAAAATATTTACCGTTTTAAAGTTATCAAGCATTTAGGAAAACATAAAAAAATATTCTAGCGCTTATATAAACAAACATATAAACTCACTGAAAACGGTATTCGGTTCTTCTTGTTATTCTTGACGTGCATAAAATGTTTCAAGCCTAAGTATGCACGCGTTTTTGAATAATATCACTTCAAGTCAACACCAGACCAACCCAATTTTGACGGCGTAATGCAAGAAACAGAATCAACCTAAGATGTTTAGAGCGTTTAATGAAATATATATCCTGAAAATTTCTGCATCAAATGTTTCGTATTAAATTAGATATAGACCAAAAACCAAAATAATACCTAGACCTAGGTAATCCGACCAAATTAGAATGACCACAAAAAAGCGACCGATTCATACATGTTGATGGCCTTCGTAAAGGACATTGACCATCCATATATGGGAGTTGGACCAAGTGCTGCCCAGAGTGGACACATAGTACATTATGTTCCTTGGGTTTATACTAGTCTGTACACCAAAGCTCAATAAAATCTATCCGAGGAGTTTCGAGAAAAACGAATTTTTGTTGAGCATTTTTTATTGATGAATACTAACCAACCGGTGGCGCATTTGATTAAATAATGACAGTAATTATGTTAAAAAACATATTATTATTTCATTTGTATGCATATCACTTCATCATCATCAGCCTATAGCAGTCCACTGCTGGACATAGGCCTCTCCAATTGCACGCCATTCAGCTCGATTCTCGGCAGCTCTCATCCAGTTGCTACCAGCCACCCTGCGAAGATCGTCGCTCCACCTAGCCTGAGGGCGTCCTACCTTACGTTTTCCGATTTGCGGTCTCCACTCAAGAACACGTCTACCCCAGCGGTCATCGGTTCTACGGCTAATATGGCCGGCCCATTGCCACTTAAGCTTGCTTATTCTGTGAGCTATGTCGACAACTTTGGTTCTCTGCCGGATTACCTCATTCCGGATTCTATCTCTCAGAGATACTCCAAGCATAGCACGTTCCATAGCTCGCTGAGCGACCTTGAATTTATGGACCAGCCGTACCGTGAGTGTCCACGTTTCGGCTCCATAGGTCATCACAGGCAGGACGCACTGATTGAAGACTTTAGTCTTTAGGCTCTGCGGGATACGCGACGAGAAGACTCGACGGAGCTTCCCAAAAGCTGCCCAGCCCAGCTGAATTCTTCTGTTAGCCTCCTTCTCAAAGTTGTTCGTACCAAACTGCAGAGTTTGACCGAGGTAAACGTATTCACGAACAACTTCGAGAGCATCGCCATTAACAGCAATCGGTCCCGGACTAACGTGGTCGTTGACCATAACTTGGGTTTTGTCCAAGTTCATCCGGAGACCAATGCGTACAGAAGAATCAACCAGGCCGTCCAGCATCTGCTGTAAGTCATGCAGCGACTCAGCCATTATGACGATGTCATCTGCAAATCTCAAGTGTGAGATGTACTCGCCGTTGATGTTAATGCCGCGTCCTTCCCAGTTCAGCGTCTTAAACACATCCTCTAAAGCGTTAGAGAACAATTTCGGGGAAATAACGTCCCCTTGCCTCACACCTCGACGCAGGGGGATATGTTCAGTTTGCTGGTTCTGAGTTTGGACGGTCATTGTCGCGTTTTCATAAAGACATCTCAGCACTTGGATGTATCGCCAGTCAACTTGGCATCGCTGCATAGACTCCAAAACAGACCAGGTCTCGATAGAGTCAAAAGCCTTCTCATAGTCCACAAAAGCAAGACATAGGGGCCGATTATACTCTTCGGACTTCTGTATAATTTGCCGCACTGTGTGGATGTGGTCTATGGTGCTGTAACCTCCTCGAAACCCGGCCTGCTCCGGCGGCTGAAACTCGTCGAGTCTTCGCGCTAGACGATTCGTGACGACTCTTGAAAACAACTTATATACGTGGCTTAGGAGCGAAATGGGTCTGTAATTCTTTAAAAGGGTCTTATCACCCTTTTTAAAGAAGAGAACGACCACGCTCTTTCGCCACGCTTCTGGAGTTCTCCCAGAGAACAGGACAGAGTTGAAGAGCTCCCGAAGCTCTTTCAGTACAGGACTTCCTCCCGCTTTCAGGAGCTCAGTCGTAATGCCGTCCTCACCAGGGGCTTTTCCATTTTTAAGCTGTTTAAGAGCCGCCTCGATTTCATCTTGGCTGACTTCTGGCAGGTCTTCCGTGAAATGGCGGGTTAAGGTGGCTCTGGAATCCTCATTTTCGGGATCAGCTCGTGATGCATGCGATGCGTACAATTGGCCGTAGAAGTTTTCGACTTCCGAAAGGATCTCCGGCTTCGAAACGACGGTATCCCCACTAGATTTGGTCAACTTCGTCAGGTGGCTCCTCCCGAGTGATTGGACGAACACTTTCGACCCCCGATTTTGCTCAATCGCTTTCTCTATTGAGCGTGTATTGGAGCGTCGGAGGTCACGTCGTACCAATGTTCTAATATTTTTGTTGAGTGCCCGTTGTTCTGACGAAGTGATAGGTGGGTTTTCACGTCGTTCCGTCATAAGCTTCAGAGTCTCATCCGAAAGTTTCGACTTCTTGCCTTTACGCCGCATTTTGCAAAATCGCGTACCTTCCTCCCTGAGGACTTCCACCATTTGGTCGAGCGCCTGGTTGACGTCATCTGTGGATTCCACGGCAGCAAATCGGTTCTCCAGGTCTGACTGGAACGCTTCAGATCCCAACATAGTTTGGAGCATATTTGGACGGAGCCCAGACTTCATCAAACGATTTCGCTCGAGCTTGAAGTTGATATTCAGAGAGCCTCGAACAAGTCTGTGATCACTGCCGGTATTGAACCTGTTGATCACCGAGACATCCCTGAATATATGCTTTTTATCCGTTATGATGAAGTCTATCTCATTTTTAGTCATAGTGTCGGGACTTCGCCACGTCCACTTTCTTTGGGGCTGTTTCTTAAAGAAGGAATTCATTAAGAAAAGCCCCTCCTTCTCAAGGAAGTTGACAAGCATTTGCCCCCTATGATTCCTATTGCCAAGCCCGTAGGCTCCTACTACCGATTCGCTGCAATTCTGTACTCCCACTTTAGCGTTAAAATCCCCCATGAGAACGCTGTAGTGGGCCTTAGTGGTGGAATGCAAGGCCTTGGAAATATCCTCAAACATTTCCTCAACTTTGTCATCCGAGTGTGCCGAGGTCGGTGCGTAAGCTTGAATAACCTTGAGGCTATACCTCTCGGTTAGCTTCACTACGAGATATGCTACCCTGTTCGAGACACTGGAGACTTCCACAACGTTGTCACAAAGGGATTTGTTTACCAGGAACCCGACTCCGCCTTGGGATAGCTGGTCTCCCTCTCGATAATACAAAAGGTGGCCCGATTCAAGGGTTATTGTGTCCTCCCCCTGTCTTCGGACTTCACTCAGCCCAAGAATGTGCCACCTTATTTTTCCGAGCTCTTCTTCTAGCTGCACTAAGTGTTCGTCAAGCCGTAACGTGCGTCCATTATACGTCGCCAAGGTCAGTTGGGTTTGGCGGCCATTCGTAACCCTTACATGTTAAATATTTTTACATGCATATCACTTACATGTTAAATATTTTTTACTGACCATCCATATATGGGAGCTGGGCCAAGTGCTGCCCAGAATGGACACGTAGTGCATTATGTTCCTTGGGCTTGTACTAGTCTGTACACTAAAGCTCAATAAAATCTATCCGCGGAGTTTTGAGAAAAACTATTTTTTGTTGAGTATTTTTATTGATGAATACCAACCAACCGATGGCGCATTTAATTAAAAATAAAGACAGTAATTATGTTAAAAAACACATTATTATTTCATTTGTATGCATATCATTTACATGTTAAATATTTTTTACTGACCATCCATATATGGGAGCTGGGCCAAGAGCTGCCCAGATTGGACATATAGTGCATTATGTTCCTTGGGCTTGTACTAGTCTGTACACCAAAGCTCAATAAAATCTATCAGCGGAGTTTTGAGAAAAACTATTTTTTGTTGAATATTTTTTATTCATGAATACCAACCAACAGATAGCGCATTTAATTAAAAATAATGACAGTAATTATGTTAAAAAACACATTATTATTTCATTTGTATGCATATCATTTACATGTTAAATATTTTTTACTGACCATCTATTTATGGGAGCTGGGCTAAGTGCTGCCCAGAATGGAAACATAGTGCATTATGTTCCTTGGGCTTGTACTAGTCTGTACACCAAAGCTCAATAAAATCTATCCGAGGAGTTTCGAGAAAAACGAATTTTTGTTGAGCATTTTTTATTGATGAATACCAACCGGTGGCGCATTTGATTAAATAATGACAGTAATTATGTTAAAAAACACATTATTATTTCATTTGTATGCATATCATTTATATGTTAAATATTTTTTACTGACCATCCATATATGGGAGCTGGGCCAAGAGCTGCCCAGAATGGACACATAGTGCATTATATTCCTTGGGCTTGTACTAGTCTGTACACTAAAGCTCAATAAAATCTATCCGCGGAGTTTTGAGAAAAACTATTTTTTGTTGAGTATTTTTTATTGATGAATACCAACCAACAGATAGCGCATTTAATTAAAAATAATGACACTAATTATGTTAAAAAACACATTATTATTTCATTTGTATGCATATCATTTACATGTTAAATATTTTTTACTGACCATCCATATATGGGAGCTGGGCCAAGAGCTGCCCAGAATGGACACATAGTGCATTATGTTTCTTGAGCTTGTACTAGTCTGTACACCAAAGCTCAATAAAATCTACCCGCGGAGTTTTGAGAAAAACTATTTTTTGTTGAGTATTTTTTATTCATGAATACCAACCAACAGATAGCGCATTTAATTAAAAATAATGACAGTAATTATGTTAAAAAACATTATTATTTCATTTGTATGCATATCATTTACATTTTAAATATTTTTTACTGACCATCCATATATGGGAGCTGGGCGAAGAGCTGCCCAGAATGGACACATAGTGCATTATGTTCCTTGGGCTTGTACTAGTCTGTACACTAAAGCTCAATAAAATCTATCTGCGGAGTTTTGAGAAAAACTATTTTTTGTTGAGTATTTTTTATTGATGAATACCAACCAACAGATAGCGCATTTAATTAAAAATAATGACAGTAATTATGTTAAAAAACACACTATTATTTCATTTGTATGCATATCATTTACATTTTAAATATTTTTTACTGACCATCCATATATGGGAGCTGGGCCAAGAGCTGCCCAGAATGGACATATAGTGCATTATGTTTCTTGAGCTTGTATTAGTCTGTAAACCAAAGCTCAATAAAATCTATCCGCGGAGTTTTGAGAAAAACTATTTTTTGTTGAGTATTTTTTATTGATGAATACCAACCAACCGATGGCGCATTTTATTAAATAATGACAGTAATTATGTTAAACAACACATTCTTATTCCATTTTTATGCATATCATTTACATTGTAGTGTAAAGCACTTGTCAAAGCGTATTCAACGAGTCCAAACACGATGGTGCTATCTTGTTTGGTTGAGGAGTTCCTATGGGTACTTTCCGGCTCCATCACTAGACTCTGGATACTACCTTGACTATAGTAAGTACTTGTCAAGACAAAGCCAACGAATCCAAACACGATGGTGCTATCTTGTTTGGTTGAGGAGTTCCTATGGCCACCTTCCAGCTCCATCATCAGACCCTGGACACTACCTAGTATAACGCACTTGTCAATGCATATTCAACGAGTCCAAACACGACGGTGCTGTCTTGTTTGGTTGAGGAGTTCCTATCGGTACCTTCCGGCTCCATCACCAGACCCTCGATGCAACCTTGGGCTATACTAGGTACTTATCAAGACAAAACCAACGAGTTCAAACACGATTGTGCTTTCTTGTTTGGTTGAGGAGTTCCTATAGCCACCTTCCGGCTCCATCATCAGACCCTGGACACTGCCTAGTGTAAAGCACTTGTCAATGCATATTCAACGAGTCCAAACTCGATGGTGCTGTCTCGTTTGGTTGAGGAGTTCCTATGGATACCTGCCGGCTCCGTATAAAGGCAATAACTTTTTAACCCTGGGACCGATTTTTTTTTTAAAATTTTTTATGTATAAATTGATGCACGGAACCATTTGGAAGCACTCCCATGGCTGGGCAGCATTTGGTCCAAATTGGTCAATATCCTTTGCTCACAAACACATTGACACATTGTTCTGTCTAAGTACACTGAACTACAAAACTGGAAGTTACTCAAACTCAAAGCATTTATTTTAATTAAACCATTTACAGGCACTTTTGAATTGTCAAAGAATCGGTCAGTCAGAAATATGAAGCTAGTTGCTCATTCCAAAGCGTAGTAGGTACCTATGGAGAAGAACGGGAAAGAAACTCCACGGTCACTCTTAAATAAAACAATTTTACAAAATATTGGTTACATTAATCATGTTGAAATTATATATGCTGGAACAATGTAGAAATCACGTTAAAAGCGTCCGTAATAAAAAGATTAAAAAAAACAATTCAAAAATTAAAATAAGCCATGGCAGCCAAGAGATGACCAGTCCCAACTGACGGCGCCCGTTCACGAGCATGACGCTTGGATCAGCACCATTCAGCTCAACCATTTTGAAGGGAGCTAAATGATCTAACACACGCGCCACCATCAGCGAGACATCTGAGTGAGCATGACATTCTCACAGCCGCCAGGGCACATTCAAGTCAATTTAAGACATATTACCCGGTAAATGGTAGCTCTATTGTACATAGTACTCACACCTGTGCTATGCAATAGGGAATATGCATGTGATTCAAATATGAGTATGGCAAACCGTATTCGTCGATACAGGTGGAGAGTGGAGCGGTATACTCAGAACCGCACATTCCAGAGCGATGAGAGGTGGGTCTATAGGGCTTGGGAGCGACCGGACCAAAGTGTGGCTGACACGCGCCTGCCGGAGGATGACGCCATGTGTTCTTTCTGGCGAAGCATCTGGTCGGCGCCTCTCAATCACACCGAGGGTGATTGGACTAGGGTGATCGAACGAGCGTGGGATGAAATACCAGAAATGGGGGCACTTACCCCAAGATGTAACTTGTGCAGTCCGTCCGTTGCCTAACTGGAAATCTCCAGGGCCGGACGGGCTGCACAACTTCTGGCTAAAATGGTTCCAAAGGTCGCACGCCCGATTGGCATCCCAGTTCCAGTCAGCCTTAGACGCAGGGTCGCTGTTCCGACGACAGGAATAACCCACTTGCTCCATAAATCAGGTAGTACTGCGGAACCCAAAAATTATAGACCGATCACTTGATTACCGACGCTCTATAAAGTTTTAAATATATAGACACCAACTCCATCATGTCTGCTTCTCAAAATGGATGTAGGAACGGGTCCCGTGGTACTAAGGAGCTACTCCTCATCGATATGGCCATTAACCAACAGGTTCGTCGTTCCCCAAGGGATCTGTCGACGTGTTGGATAGACTATAAGTAGGCCTATGACTCGGTGCCACATACATGGCTCATGAGGGTGCTAGAATTGTATAAAGTAGATGCAACTCTGCGCACCTTCTTGATCTCGTGTATGGGGCAATGAAGGACGGTCCTTCGCTATCCAGGATGTCGACATACCCAGAGGAATAGCGAGCCGATAACTATCGAGGGAGGTATATTCCAGGGCGACAGTTTGAGTCCACTTTGGTTCTGCTTGGCCCTTAATCCTCTAAGTACACTGCTGGAGGATTCAGGTCTAGGCTATCGATTGAGGAGAGGTGGTCAGGTTATATCTCATCTACTTTACATGGATGACTTGAAACTTTTTGCCCCCAACAATCTGCAACTGATGGAGCTACTGAAGCTAACCGAAACTTTCAGTAGTGCCATCAGGATGAAATTTGGTGTGGACAAATGTGCGGTCATGCATGTAAAGCAAGGGGAGATTGTGGAATCCGTGGGAACCCAACACTCGGATTCCATATACCAAAGATCCCTCACCTCAATCGAAACCTAGAAGTATTTGGGTATGTCGGAAGCGTTAGGCATCAACGCTACCGACATGAAACAATCGCTGAGGGAGCGCTTCTTTGGCCGCCTAAATAAAGTATTAAATAGTCTTCTATTAGGCGGAAACAAGGCCTTCAACGGTTGGGTCATGCCGGTTTTGATGTACTCTTTCGGCATACTCAAATGGACTCAAACGGAACTTGACGCCCTGGATAGGAGGGTCCGCACTCTGCTGACCGCAAATCGGATGCATCACCCACGGTCATCGGTGATGAGACTGTATATCCCGCGGAAGTGCAGAGGTCGAGGCTTCTTAAATGCTAAGACGCTGCACAACCGTGAGATATGCAGTCTCAGAGAATACTTCCTAAATGCCGACGTGGGGATGCACCGAGATGTAGCCTCAGTAGACAAGGGCCTCACCCCGCTCTCCTTGGCTAACGAGAACTGGCGCAAACCTATTGCCGGTTGCGATTCGGTGATCTCTTTGGGGAAAACGAAGGTTTTGTCTTTGCGATTATGGACGAAGTTATGATGACGAACAACTACCGGAAATATATTGTGAAGGACGGCACGGTTGACATCTGTCGGGCATCCCACCGTCCGGGGGAATCAATCCGACACATTATTTCTGGCTGCTCTCGTCTGGCTAACGGAGAGTACTTGCATAGGCACAACCTTGTAGCCAGGATTATCCACCAGCAACTTGCTCTGAAATACAGTCTTGTGGAATCTGAAGTACCGTACTATAGGTATGTGCCCGACCCAGTTCTCGAAAATGGCAATATCACGATGTATTGGGATCAATCTATCATCACTGACAGGACAATTGTTGCCAATAAGCCAGACATTGTGGTGATAGAGCGTCGCACAGTGATTATTGATATTGCTGTCCCGCATGACGAGAACCTCGTGAAAGCTGAAAAAGATAAACAGATTAAGTATCTTGACCTGGCACGCGAGGTTGTCGACATGTGGGATGTGGATACAGCAATCATTGTGCCGATAGTCGTGACGGCCAATGGCATAATAGCCAAGAGCCTCGACCAACACCTGAGGAGGCTCTCGTTAGGCGGCTGGATCAAGGGATTGTTGCAGAAAGCGGTACTCCTGGACACGGCGCGTATTGTTAGGAGATTCCTCTCTCAGGAGCCCTGACCACCGGTAGCTTGGACGCTGTTCCCGATACCGGTGGGCTCCTATTTTTAAATGTTTTTTTAATTATTTTATAAAAATATTTAAAAATGTAAATAAATAAGAAAGAAAATAAATAAACGAAAATATGTTATACTTACCCTGTTCCCGATACCGGTGGGCTACTATTTTTTATATTTTTAAATGGTTTTATACATTTTTTTATTCTAATATTTAAAAATATAATTTATGTGTATGGAAAATCAAATAAAGATTCTATAATAATATATTATAATAAATCTGTAGACGAGGCGTTTCAGTACAAAAAGAAAAAAAAAATGAAACGTGCAAGAATAACCAACAGATGCCATTTCTAACATTTTTAGAATTTTTGTTGTTTGTCTGTCTGTCTGTTTGTATGTTCTTTAAATGATAAATGATTTATTTCTGTAAGTAGGTTTGTACAAACACTTTTACACGTCAATCACATTTTTAAAACGAGATGAGGTCGGCGTTTCCTATCTGACTACTCTGAGAAGAAAGGCCGAAACAAACTCAGAGGTCACAGTCTCTTTTTAAGTCCAGACATAATCTTGGTCAGATTATGAGAAGACCATGTAGATTGGTGTCTGAAATGGTCTTTTGAGGAAAGAACCACACAGATTGAGTGGACCTGTCCAGTCAGTGCACGCATTTGTCAGTAATCGTGCAGCTCAACTCCGAATTTAAGGAGCTCAACGATTTGACGAACAATACCAAGGAAAGGACATTTGGTTAGGCCGCATAAATTACTCAAACTGCCAGACTATGATTAATTAAAATTAAGAAAAAATAAATAATAACAAAGAAAAGAAAGATCCACATAATCTTCACATTCACAATAATTAAAAATAATATAATACTTTACAAAGTAAATATTCATGTCAATGTTTGAATAAAATGTCAATGTAAATATAAATATAAAAATCCGGAAATAATCTTGGTCAGATCATTTGAGGACCATGTAGATTTGTGTCTGAAATGGTCTTTTGAGGAAAGAACCATACAGATTTGAGTGGACCTGTCCAGTCAGTGCACGCATTTGTCAGTAATCGTGTAACTCAACTCAGAACTTAAGGAGCTCAGCTTTTGTTTGATTGTTCCAGTATCACGTAAAAACTACTAAATCAATATGGTTAACCTTTACAATCAAATATTGTGTGTAACTCGATGTGTAATTTAGTGTTCAAGAAGGAATTTTCATTACGTAATGCACTTACCTGAACTTAGAGAGTTGTGTTGCTGATTCTTATGATTTTAATTCTGTAATTCTGAAACAGTTAGCTTATTGCCAACATTAAAACAACCAGTGTCATAGTAACCATAATATCATCCAAACGGGTGTTATAATGTTGTACTGAATTTCATAATGCAACTCATTTAAAAAAAGAACATTGTCATTCACGACCGAAAATTACGGTGCTTTGTTAGTGAAACACTAACAAAGCACCGTAATTTTAAAACAAAACATACATTCGAATTTTAAAATTCGAATTCACGTCTTGCCGCGCCATTTCTGTTCGATATTAGTATTGCAAATAAACTTTTATAGAAGATTCATATCATGGGTGTAGATACAATTGTATGTAACTGTAAATAATTAAGTATTAAAACACTCATGTGATACTATTCGTGTTTTAATACCCCTTATTATATAACAGTTGCATAAATAACTATAATATTTCACATTATGTCGGCCCATATTTAACACATTTTTTACGGCCTTTATTATGGTATAAGTTTTATTATTCAAAGCCTAATAAAACTCAAATAAAATAATAAATTAGACCGCAATTTAGACTTGTCTTTGCGATTTAATTGGATGCAGTAAGGTGCAAGTAATCGTGTATCGCATAGCCGGAATCTAAACATCGAAGTATGAATTATGTAATATGTTTTTTTCAAAATTTAAATCCGTGTTATCTACGAATAAAACGTTTTTTAGGGTAACCTCGCCTTAAACATTTATTTTATTCTATTTTTTTGTATTTGTTTTTATAGCGGCAACATAAATACATCATCTGTGAAAACAACTGTCTAACTATCACGGTTCTTAAGATACAGCCTGGTGACAGACGTACAGACAGAAAGACAGCGGAGTCTCAGTAATAGGGTCCCGTTTTACGCTTTGGGTACGGAACCCTAAAAACTATAATGAAACGCATGGATGACTTTCCAAAAAACGAATGAATATCTTTAATACCATAAAGCACATAGGCATATAAAACATAGATAAAGAATTAGTAAAGAGTTAACATTTGATATGAAATCGAACAAAAACGGGGCGAGTGGAACATTTGAATCGAAAGGAGAAAGATCCGAGGGGCGAGTGGAACCTACACCAGAATACAGTGAGCCCACAAAAAACTATATCCGTTCATTTAAACATACACACTTACCTCTCGTTAGGTTACCACTCCACACTAGTTAGGTATTGAATGTATTTTTTTTCTTGTACGTCCATAGGAAAAAAAAAGTGCCGCTGGGATGACATAGTTCCAGCGGAAACAGTTTTTGTTGAATAGCTTCCCAATTGCAATGGTTGAATGCACCACTTTGTACTTACCATGAATTACACGACCTCATAACACTCACGCAAAATATCTGCTAAACTGAAATTCGACATTTTGCCGCTGCAACTACGCACACGTGTAAATAACAGTAACACACTCAAAATAAAGTGCATTTCCTTCTCAACAGCGAGGCACCCGTGTAAATTGCTATATCCTCCAATCAGGGCCACTTCCGGGGGCTCTGCCTGGCAGGTGGCAGCATTTTCATAGATGATGTATTCAGTTTGTTCCGTCACTTCCTCTACAGAAAAGGTTTTCAGTTGGTAAATAATTATTTAATGGCAGTTTGACCGATGTGCCGAAGCCCGTTTGCAGATAGACTTTAATACAGTTCAGTAGTTTATTTGTTTATTTTATAGTTTGACAACGATGATGCCGGTCGAAGATGTAAATAAAACTACTATGTAGGTAGTAGGCTGTGACTGGTTTATTTAGAAGCGACGACGCCAGGTTATACAACGTGCCGCTACCATGACGACATTAATTTAACACACGTATCCGATTTCGCGTATTCGTTTTAGGAAAATATTTTAATTTCATTAAATGTAATTATTTATTGATTTATTTACAATTTTCTAAATTACCATCCTGGAGCAACCTGTACTTAAAGAACTGTAGCGAAGAGTTCATTTGCCGGGGTCACGGATCATATGTAGGCGAATAAAAGGAAAGCCGCGAAATTTCCTAGAAATTATGCCGACAAAGGATCTTGACCGATGGAACGTAAGCCAGCTGGTAGGTACCTACATGAATGAATCTTTTACAAAGAGTGATCTGAATTTTGGTTATGTTTTTATTATTTAGTTTGTTTGAAAATTATTTTTTTTCAATCGAAAAGTTATTGAGTATATTTTAAATGGTTGGCCAAAGAAAGTTTCAGATCAAAGTATTTTTCCATACTTTTTATGTAAAAGTCAACTCTCAGTAGAAAATAACATAGTAATACGGGGTCACAAAATAGTTATACCGGGCAAAGTCAAATATTATCTGAGCTACATATGTCACATTTAGGAATTGTTAAATGTAAAGCTGAAGCCCGGAGTAGTATTTGGTTCCCTGGCAGTGCGATTCTGTAAACCTCACGCTAAACTTCGAATCTGAATCCGCCGTGAGTTTCTTGATTGGCATTCTATAAAACTCGGTTGATACACTAGCGCTATCCTTGCGAGCGTGTCAGCGAGCTGAACTAAATTGACCGTGGTAGCACACCTTGCTAGCACACTGTGCTGTGAATGAGGTGAGGTTGCGGTGGCATGTGAGCACGAACGTGATGTGAGTGAGTCAGTGAGTCGCGTGACTCACTGACTCGCCGAGTCACCGCGCGAGTCGCGTGTGCGCTGTTTGGTGTGCCGTGTCGTGTCGCTTTGTCGTCACTACTCACTACACACCACTCAAAACACATGCGACTCGCGCGGCGACTTGGCGAGTCTCGCGACTCACTCGACACACTCACAGCACGTTCGTGTTCACAAGCCACCGCAGCCTCGCCTCATTCGTGGTAGCACACTTTGTAAAAAGAGTGCCATGCACGATCCTCATTTTAAAAAGGTGTGCTACCCATCTCTACCATCGACAGCCAGCCATGACAGGTTGGTTGGACAGATGATGTTTACATTAACTGTCAAAGATGTGATGTCAATGACAATGTGTTTGAATTTTTCGTCCAGAAACACCTACAAACTCCAAAGTAGTTTTTTTTAATGATGAATCACACCGCACACGTTGTAATTAATAAAAAAACGTTGTTTAAGGTATAAGATATCTTATTATCTTATCTTAATAGCACAGAAATACATGCCTTTCATATTTATTTAAATAACGTCTACGTGATATTATTTTGTTTTAATGTAACATGACTTCTGGACGAAAGCAGTGTGCAAGTAAGACGACGCCATGATCAATAGAATATAGCAATAATTTGATAAACTATTATTTTTTGTGCCGAAAAATTCAGGAAAGAATATTTTTCCTCAATTCGTGGAATTTTTTCCGTTTTTTTCATTACTGTACAGTTTATGGCCGAAAATAAACATCTCCTTTGTGAAGCGATAACGATGGCATGAATGTTTTTGTTAAAATCTGTATTAGAAGAGGCTCATGCTTTGGATAAACGAGAAAAGCGTCGACAATCCAATCAAATTCGCAGTTTATCATTATGAACCCGAGATGACGACTATGTGAGCATATATAGATTGTCAAAAGAATTAATTGACCAACTACAAACTCAAACTTAAAGCATTTATTTCAATTAAACCATATACAGGCACTTTTGAATAGTCAAGGAGTCGGTCAGTCAGAATGTAGCAATAAAATATTCGGGCAACACTCGTTGCTACTCTATGTTTAGTGTCTATGGTATAGTCTATGAAAAATAAAGGAAGTAATAGTTTAGTAATGGCGGACGCTTTTTGTAACGATTTTTTGCGGTTGTTCTAAAATAAACTAATAGAACTAAAATAAGTGTTCTCATTTGAAGACCAAATAACAGGTTATGGGCCCAGTGCTCTTGATAGAGACACAAAAGTGAAAACTGCAGATTGAGAGAGATTGAATTTTTCCTGTGGAGCCGGGGTAAAAACGGCAGATCGGCGGCGTAGTCAGACAAGGCACGGGAGTTGTGCGATTGTCGCTAGCGGAGTCTGGAGGTGGTCGTATCGTACGACATCAGGCTCGTGCAGGGTGAAAATTGACACGTGTTGAAGATGGATTCCACAGCATCACCAGCGATCAAGCTGGAAGGGCAGAAAAATTGGAGCGTCTGGAAATTCCAGGTTTCAGTCATATTGAGAGGGGCTGACTTGTTCAAAATAGTAAATGGCGAGGAAAAGCAAGCCGACAATGAAAAGATGTGGACGTCAAAAGATGCAAAGGCACAAACTATCATTGTGTCCAGGCTAAGTGAGGCAGCTATGGTTCATGTGCTGACATGTGAGACGGCGGAGGCAATGTGGAAAAAGCTCAATAGCATATATGAAGCGAGCTCTTCAACGAGCACCTTGATGCTACAACAAAGGTTCTTTCAATACAAAATATGAAGACGGGGACTTATCAACGCATTTGTCAAAACTACAAGAAATGGCTTGTCAACTGAAACAAGCTGGGGAGGAAATATCAGAGAAGTTCCTAATCACTAAAGTGCTGATGTCGTTACCAGACAGTTATAGTCATTTTATTTCTGCATGGGAGTCGGTGGAGAGTGATAAACAAAATTATGATGCGTTGGTTGCTAGACTTCTAGTAGAAGAAGAGAGAGTGAAGGCAAGAGATAAAACACAAAAAGGGGAAAATACAGCTTTGTATGCTCATCAAAATAAGAAACAGTTTATAAAGAGATGTTATAAGTGTGGGAAGGGTGGACATTTTGCACAACAGTGTAAAAGTGAGTCTGAAAAATGAAAATGTTTCGAGTGCAACAAGTCAGGGCACCTAAAATATGACTGCCCTAAGAACCAAAACAACAACAATAAAAATAGCACGAGAGAACCTGAAAAATCAACAAAAAAGGGTCATGCATTTACGATGACGTCTATGACATCCAACTGTGAAAGTAACGTGAATCGGAACTCGAGAGAAAATAGACAATCAGTCTGTTAAAGATGGTTGATTGACAGTGGTGCGAGTGAACATATGAGTAGTGAACGATCTTTGTTTTCGAACTATCATTCAGTGTCAAACAGATTTGTCATTGTGGGCGATGGTCGGCGTCTATGTGTTCTTGGGGTTGGTGAAGTTGAACTACAAACGTACGATGGGGATTGTTATGCTAAATCGACACTACATAATGTGCTACATGTGCCAGATATGCATATTAATTTATTTTCGGTACCTTGTATTACAAGGAGAGGTTATGAAGTCAAGATGTTATCTGAACAATGTATGATTTACAAAGATAATGAGTTGTGTGCAATTGGGAACCTAGAAGGGAAGTCTTATGTACTGAATGTGTTGCACGAAGGACATGCTGCAGCAGTTTCAACTCTATCAACTTGGCATGAAAGACTGTGCCATCAAAATGTTGAATATGTTAAAAGGGTGCTAAATAATAATAACATTGAGTACAAAAGTGTAGACTTTCAGTGTGAGTCGTGTTTACAGGGTAAGTCATACAAGTTACCCTTTTTGAATAGTGTGCGGCACACCACGAAAACGTTAGAGATAGTGCACATGGATCTATGTGGCCCAATGAAAATTCAGAGTGTTGGTGGTTCGAGATATTTCCTATTGGCGAGGGATGATTACTCAAATTATCGCATAATATATTTTCTGAAGAATAAAGGAGTTACTGTTTCTTGTATTACGCAGTTTGTCGCTTGGGCAGAAACACAAACAGAAAATAAAGTGAAGGTGATTCGTACCGACAATGGAGGAGAGTTTGTCAATAAATATTTGCAAGAGTTTGTTGAAGAAAAGGGCATACAACACCAAACTACTATACCTTATACACCCCAGCAGAACGGCAAGGGAGAGAGGGATATGCGCACCATAGTAGAGGCAGCACGGTCCATGATAGGTACCAACTTGTCAAAGGAATTATGGGCTGAGGCAGTGAACACTGCAGTTTATGTTTTGAATAGGACAACCAAAAGTAGTAAAGAAGGTCAGTCACCCTATGAAACGTTTAATAACCGTAAATTCAATGTGCAAACTCTGCGTGGAATATTTGGACAGGAGGTGTATGCTCACATCCCAAAAGAAAAGAGGCTGAAATGGGATGTCAAGGGAGAGAAGGCAATATTTGTTGGATATGATTATTCTAAAGGATACAGACTTTATTATAAAGACAAAAAGGAAGTACATACCAAGAGAGATATTACGTTCTTAGATCAGACTTATCAGAGTACTAAAGAACAGGGATCAACTGGTGTACAGCAAATTGAAAATGACGGTGTGATTCTACTGGATATGCCAAATGAGAATGATGAAGATTGCAGTGAGAGTGAAGAAGAGTTTTATGAAATAACTACTGAAAACGAAGAGACAGGAGAATATCAAGATGAAGAAATAGAACAAGAAGTTGAAAATGTTAATGAAAATTTAGACACAGGTCAAGTAAGAAGTAGAAGTGGAAGAATAAGAAAAAAACCAACATACTTGAGAGATTACAGTCTATATGCTGTAGAACCAAAGAGTTACAATGAGGCAATGATGTTATCAGACGCTGAAAAATGGAAAGAAGCCATCAAGAAGGAACTTGATCAACTAGTAGAAAAAAATACATGGACAAAGGTAGATAATATACCAGAAGGCAAAGAAGTGATAAGCTCAAAATGGGTTTTGAAAAGAAAAGATGGTGGTTATAAAGCTAAGTTAGTGGCAAGGGGTTTCGAACAAGAATATGTTGATAATGTGTATGCACCAGTAGCAAAACTTAATACATTTCGTATTTTTGTGACAGTAGCTACTAAACTTGGGTTAGAGATTAAACAAATGGATGTATGTGGAGCCTTTTTAAATGCGAAACTTGACGAAGAATTGTACTTAAGTTTACCAGAAGGAACTGAGTCTGTTGAGTATGAGTATGTTAAACTTAATAAATCCATTTACGGTTTAAAAAGGTCTCCAAAATACTGGAATGATCTTTTCAAATCTGTTATGCTGTCTTTGGCTTTTGAACAATCAGATAAGGATTGCTGTTTGTATTCCAAAAATAAAAATACATATTTGCTATTGTATGTCGACGACATTTTGTATTTTGGTAGTGATAAAAATGAATTGTGTAAATTAAGGGATGAATTATGTAAAACATTTAAAATGAAAGAAATGGGAGTTATAAGTAAATATCTGGGGATAGAGGTTAAACAAAACATAGATAAGGGAGTCACTAGTATTTCTCAAAAATTATACTTAGAGAAATTATTATTACAATATAATATGTCTAATTGTAAAACATTACCTACAACTGCCAATAGATAAAAACTATAACTTCCATATTCTTAAGAGAGAAATGTCAGAGAGTACATCAATAGAAAATAAATGTAGAAAGTTAGTTGGGAGTCTGATGTATGCTGCTATGGGGACAAGGCCAGATATTTGTGCAGTGGTTAACATATTAAGTAGGTATCAGAGCTGTGCTTCTGAACTTTTATACAAACTATTGTTGAATGTGTTAAGATATATAAAAGGGACACTTGATTTATGTTTATTGTACTATAGAGACTGCAATAATGATGTAATAGGCTATGTTGATAGTGACTGGGGTGGTTGTAATGATAGAAAATCAACATCAGGGTGTATTTTCAAAGTGTTTGGGAGTTTTAATTTGGTTTTTGAAGAAACAGCAGTCAGTAGCTTTGTCTTCAACAGAGGCGGAGTACATTGCCTTATGCTCAGCCACTAGTGAAGCTTGCTGGTTGAAAGACATTTTGAATACATTTGGCTTTGAAATTAATATAATTTTATATGAGGACAACCAGTCAACTATCAAGATGGCTAATATGGCCACTGGTAATTCAAGAGTGAAACATTTGGAAATTAAACAAGCTTTTATAAAAGAAAAAATAGAAAATAAAATTGTTGAATTAAAATATGTGAATACCAGTGAGCAAGTTGCAGACATCCTAACAAAGGCATTAGGGGGGATATTATTTAAAAAGTTAAGAGGGAAATTGTTTATAGATTAATATTTTTTTGTGTGTTTATTCATTAAGGGGAAGTTTATTTTAAGGGGAAGTATTTTTTTTTTTGTTTCATGAGAAATAATAATAGATTTGTTTATTATTTGCTTGAATATTTTGTGGGGAGGTGTGAATGTAGCAATAAAATATTCGGGCAACACTCGTTGTTACTCTATGTTTAGTGTCTATGGTATAGTCTATGAAAAATAAAGGAAGTAATAGTTTAGTAATGGCGGACGCTTTTTGTAACGATTTTTCGCAGTTGTTCTAAAATAAACTAATAGAACTAAAATAAGTGTTCTCATTTGAAGACCAAATAACAGTAGGTACCTATGGAGAAGAACGGGCAAGAAACTCCACGGACACTCTTTAAATCAAAATATTGTTACAATATATGGTTACATCATTCATATTGAAATTATACATGTGAGAAAAATGTAGAAAGCACGTTATAAGGGTCCGCAATTATAATATAAAACAATTCAAACATTTAAAATAAGCCATCTAAGAGATGACCAGTCACAACTGACGGCGCCCGTTCACGAACATGACGCATGGATCAGCACCATTCAGCTCAACCATTTTGAAGGGAGCTAAATGATCCAACACACGCGCCACCATCAGCGAGACATTTGAGTGAGCATGACATTCCCAGCTGCCAGGGCACATTCAAGTAAATGAAAGACAGTACAGTATGAGTTACTGCCTCTGATAAAGCCCACAAAACGTCGAGGCACAGGATTTTCAACTCGTTTTAAAGTCAGTGCTTCATTTTACTAAGTATAACGTTACTTTTGTAAGTATTTACACAGTTTAAAGGTGATAGATTTGTACCCAAGCACACCAACATACTACCTTCCTAACACCTTCATAATAAGGAGTATTCCCTTTAGGTTGTTTCCCTGCCAGCTATGTTTTCATGTTAATCTAAGGACCATATTTGACCAAGGCATTTATTGATTTATTGTTTCACAGATATTATGCACCTTGTCATTCTTGGCTAGTGGCAGTTATCAGAAAATAATATAAGAACATATTTATCGCAACCATCAGCATCTCGTTGCATAATTGAAGTAGTGGAAGCTCTTAATAATCCGGCAATAGTAAACAAATATATAAGGTTTCCTCAAAATGTGATTTATCGGTGGTTTCGCCAGTGGGAATGGGTAGTATATTGAATTGAATTGATAATAATTGAGTACCTATGTTATGCTCACTTAAACGTCATGATCACGGTAAAGAACATGTAGCTAACATGCTCATTAATGTAGATGCGATAATAAGTCTGCAGTGTCAAATTATACCTAATCAAAACTAATCACCAATGGACTGTCAATAAAACCGCTCTAGTATCAGTTTAAACGTGTTTTATTTAATATAAATATTTTATTTCACATAAACTTACATGGGCACTTATGAAACGTCGGAAACTAGGTGCTTTGCGGCCTATTGCCATCAACCGAGCACAAATCCAACCTCCGGGCTGCTTCTGAGAAATTCCTGATGGAAAAACCAATAACACTCTGCCCGACCCGGGAAAAAAACCAAGGACCTCATGCTACGCAGTAGCGCTTGCGGCCAATAGTCCAACGAGGCATTCACTTAGGTTATAATTATGTGGCATTATTTTAGATACTAGTAAACCTATGGTGTAACTTCTTGCGGTATTTGCAGACGAATGGCAGCATCGCTAAGAATATGTCTCCTCTGTCTTATCAAATAAATGCCACAATTGGAACATCTCAACTGATTACTTCCTGTTTGAGTGGTTCTTGATGAAGATGGTGTAGAATAATGTCTGGCAGCATGATCTGCTCTTTGCCAGCAAGCATCTGGTCTTCTTCAAACACCATGGAACCACCAGCAGTAAGCCACAATTAATACAATATCCACTTTCCATTACGTATACAAAGTCCGTTATCAATTCAAAGTGTCGTTTGAGCAGATCAAGTCCGTTTATTATGTAACATGTTGTTGAAAGCAATCAGACTCCGTAAAAAATAGCAAGGTCGTCAAATGTATTCCGAAAATAAAAGCAAATTGAAATCACTACACAATGCGACCACGAAGAAATGCAACAATAGGTCACCAATAGGTAACTTCACAGACTAAGTAGGGTAACTTCAAATATCTTGACAGTTGACTTGATTGACATGACGTGACAAGGATTAGGGATGCCCATATACTAGATCCGAATCGATATATTTTAATTAAAATCGATACCGTTCAGTACCCAGCGTGTTATTCTATTTGAAATACTACAATGCATCTCACTTAGGGAGTTTGTGCACGCCCTCGTATTCAGTACGTAATCGTGATTCGTTGACCGGTCTACACTGTCCTCTCATACCTAATTTCACTGTAATTTGTTAAACATTGTAAAATTCATTTGCTTTCAAAAGAGTAACCGTGGAGTTTCTTTCCGGCTCTTCTCGATTTTTATTATTCGATCCTTATTCGTGTTTTTAAAAGCGGATCATGAAAAATTCCCCAAAACGATTTACGAATAGGAATCGATGGTATGGTACCAATAAAAACGTCGCACAAGTCACTACAGAACCGTTTTATCCTATAGCGAAACAGGTTGAAAAGGAAAGTACGTACGGATGCGTATGACATCCGTGAGCAGGTGGTCATTTCAAGTAATCTCGCTCTCGATATGTGTGAAATGAAAGATTGGGCATCACTATTTCTAATTCACTCGGTTTAAATGTAAAAATGGGTGTTCCACAAGGCTCGATATTGGGTCCTTTCCTCTTTTTAGTATATATTAATGATCTACCCCATTTATTAAAAAACCAACCACAAATGGTGTTATTTGCTGACGATACTTCCTTAATTTTTAAAATAAATAGACGTGCATCAAATCTTGACGACGTAAATAACGCCCTACTGCAGGTCCAAAATTGGTTCACTGCTAATAATTTAGTATTAAATGGGAAAAAAACTAAATGCATGAGATTTGCTTTACCGAATGTTAAAAGTAGTGATTGTGACATAATATTGAATAGGGAGAAACTAGAATTCGTCGATAAGACTGTTTTCCTGGGGATCACACTCGACTCAAGGCTGCAATGGGGTCCTCATTTAACATCTCTTGCAGGACGGCTAAGTTCAGCAGCATATGCTGTGAGGAAAATCCGTCAATTCACTGATGTAGATACCGCGAGGCTAGTCTATTTCAGTTACTTTCATAGTATCATGTCTTACGGTATTTTACTATGGGGACGGGCTGCAGATATCGAGTCTATTTTTATTCTGCAGAAAAGAGCTATCAGAGCAATATATGGCCTCCGTATGCGCGATTCTCTAAGGGAACTGTTTAAAGATATTAACATCATGACGTTACCTTGTCAATATATCTACGAAAACATCATGTACGTAAGGAAAAATCTAAGTCTTTTTAGTAAAAGAGGTGGAAAACACAATTATAGGACTAGGAATAGGGACCAATTAGTTCAACCTGGCTTCAGACTGGCTAAAGTAGACTCATCCTTCATGGGGTACTGTTTAAAATGTTACAATAAAATACCTCCCCACATACTCCAACTGAATGAAACAAAATTTAAATCTTGTATAAAACGCACACTATGCCGCCAAGCATATTATAAATTGGGGGATTACATCACTGACAAAAATGCTTGGCTCAGCGCTGGTCCAGCTCCACGGGGCGCAACAACTAATTGATTAGCATACGAAAATATTGTTGGAGCTGCTGAAGATTGTAAAAACTATCTTTACATTGTATAAATTCAATCTCCTAGTATTGTATAACTGCATAGCACATGTGTGTGAGCACTATGTACTTACCTAAGTACGTTAAAGCTACCATTTACTAGGTACGTCTTTCATTGACTTGAATGTGCCCTGGCGGCTGAAAGCATGTCATGCTCACTTTAATGTCTCGCTGGTGGTGGCGTGTGTGTTGGATCATTAAGTTCCCTTCAAAATGGTTGAACTGAATGGTGCTGATCCATGCGTCATGTTCGTGAACGGGCGCCATCAGTAGGGACTGGTCATCTATTAGCTGCCACGGCTTATTTTGATTTATTTTAATTTTTGAATTGTTTTGTATCATTTTATCTTTTATTTACGGACTCTTTTAACCTGCACGTTTTTCTACGTTGTACTCACATGTATGATTCCATAAATCCATTCCATTGAATGATGTAAACAACATATTGTAACAATATTCTGATTTAAAAGAGTGTCCGTGGAGTTTCTTGCCCGTTCTTCTCCATAGGAACCTACTACGCTTTGGAATGGGCAACTAGCTTCATATTTTCTGACTGACCGACCCTTTGACAATTCAAAAGTGCCTGTAATTGGTTTATTTGAAATAAATGCTTTGAGTTTGAGTTTGAACTAATTGACATTGCATGTCAAATCTAATTGTCAAAGATGGCAGAATTTTTGATTTTAAGTCGTAAATCGTTTTATCTCTTTTAATTGTTCATTATAAAACGCAGAATGTCCATGTCTGACTGTTATTCGCAATTTGTTTATTAAAATATATTTATAATTATTATATACGTCCGATGTTTGTTGGTCCTAGGACCATTTACGACAATGTCCAAAACCTTCCCCTCCGTTTTTTTTTGTATTTGCAGATGAAATATATTTTAAAAAATATAGCCTATGTCACTCCCACAATTAAGACGAACCTAACGACACCTCGTTTGTTAAAATCCATCAAGCCGTTTAGGCTACATACATACAAACAAACATAGACACCTACTCTCGAAAAACATTACCCTCTGTAGTGCATCTATTTAATAGATATGTAAACACTATCTCATGCACGCCAGCAGTGAGGTCGCTGTCACTAATGTCAACTGTCAGTTCACTACGAATGGCGGGAAATGTGGGAAGATACAGCGTACCTGCACGAGTAGCTGGGTCGTGGGGATGAGCCAGTGTAGTGATATTAAATACGGGATCAACAGGATTCTACAAGTGGCGACGAGGACAAAGGTCAGACAAAATAAAAAAAAAAGTTTAGGAAAATGGTATGTTGTGTTGATCAAGTAAAATTGTAAAACACATGATACCTACCTGCAAAATCTAATGTGAATTGTTATATTCCGTACTTACTGGCGTCAAGTATTTCATGCAGAAGGAAGGATTCTGTCATAGCTTTATTGTAACTGTTATTAAAATTATGGGATAATGTTTACATTTAACCACCGCCGAAGCTGAGGAGATGGACAGATGGATCAGTTAGGAAATCTACACCATTGTATTAAGGTAAGTACCTACATAAATTAGAATATGAACCACAGTCATTAAGTTTTGTGGAATTGCTAAGTACTTACTTATTTGGAAACAAATACCATATTACCTGCAGAATAAACTGTTGCCTCTGCCTACCTAACCACAGGACAGAGTTGGGTTAGAATCATGATAAACTTTGCATTTCATACATCTAATGACCTAAGTATAATATCTTTAAATTGTTGTTTTATTTTACTGTCAGCAGCGGGTTGGGACTTGGGACATGGCTAAAATATTCTAAGTTGCTATAGGAATCCCTTATGATTTGTAAGTAATCTAAGGTACATGAACTTAGTAATGACTCCTTTAACTCTGACTGTGGGATGTACTGACAACCTGCCTACACATTTAATAAGAAATATTATTTAATCATCTGTAAAACTATGGATACCTGTGGGTTTAAAAAATTATACAAATGTTAGCTGAAATACAAGCAGTGATTTTGATTGTGATGCAGAGCAGATACAAACTTAAAAAAAAAGGGAACATAATGCACTAAAAAAGCAATTTACTGTTATTAAAATGATTAATTAGAATAATACAGTTATGTGACAATGACTAGGCATGTTGTTGGTAAACTACTGTTTGATAAGGTATCCCACTTCAAGGGACCAGGAAGAAGTAGCCTTCTTGTGTTTAAGTAAACCCCTTTTATTGTGGCAACACTACAAAGGGCACTAAGTTCCAGGTGCCATTATACAATGTAGAAGTAATGCCTATTCAAACAATTTTATTAATAAAATAAAAATACAAATGTATATAATATGCTGCTGCGAGCGTTTTAATTTAAGATTAATACATAATATTATTAGTAACTGATTATTATATTTGTTGGTCTAGTGGCCACAAGTGTTACTGAGTAAGGCTGCTGAGCTGGGTTGTGTTAAGGGTGGGGCAAAGTGTTGTAGGGTTTATTCGATCAGGAGTTCCTCTGTGGAGACCCGGATTTTGAGTGTGGCTGGTTGATGGCTGTGGACTCAATCACTGTATCATGAGACTTGGACGGGACCAGCAGAATGTAAGCAAACTATACTAATACTATACACCTATGCCGATTGTGAGATTATAATTCTTATTTTAACATGATCTGTATAACACTGCCCTCTGTGAGTTCCTGTACAACAATTACAACGGTTCTGTGTGAAAGTATTGATTCTTTTAATACAAGGTCAGCACCATCTTTTGGAATGTTTGTCACATTAGGAATCACCATGTATTGCGGGAAGATTAGTTATTAAACTAATTTAAGTTAAAATTGGAAGAAAAAATACTTTTATATTATGAATTTTGGGGTTTTAGACATAAATAACAACTGCACAGTGTTATTGTAGCTATGTTGGTTGGGATGCGGTGTTACCCAGTATTCTAGAAAATACCTAATGCAATTAGGTATAGGTAATTACTAATTATGATATGGTTTTGAATTAAAATTACAATGATTTTACATGAAAATTTATAAACAAAAACCATAATTATTGTTTGATTAAACCTTTTTGAACTATATAGTTACCGAGTGTGTTGTCAAGCCTAATAGGTAGGTATTGAAGTTGTAAAAGTAATGATGCTACTAAATTAACTTTAACCCTAAAATGCCTTTGCATTTCTGAATACTAGCATTGTTCGCATTGACTCCTATAATATCTTCTTTTGAACCAATTATTGTTTAGTAAAAAGAAAGAAAGGAAGAAGAAATTGTTAACAGGAATATGTGCAAGTTAAAAGATAACATGGAAAGTACAGGAATACTTAGATATGATGGTACTCAGCTGTATCAAAATATGGAAAGCTCTTTAATATTGTTTGGAAGTTTTATTCAACTGAGTAATTTTAGAGGTTTTTGTAATTTGAACTATGAATCTCAGATAATTGTCAAGTTTGTGAACACAAACTTAATTTCATATCTTAGTACCTACAAGTAGATACAAGGGTCAATCAAAAGTTAACTGAGACTGGTATACCTAATGTGTAAGATCGATTAAATGTGAAAAAAAAAAAGTATATTGTAAATGTGAAAATAAATAATGTAAATTATCTAAGATGGAGTATTCAAGGTACTTGAACACGGAAAGAACGAAAGAGATTTATTTGGTAAGAACTGTAACACATCAACAATGACAGAAGTAAAAGAATTGAATAGAATGAAAACCTTCGCATGCACTCAGCGCGGTGACATGGGGGTCGCGTGGATTGGAAGTTGTGTAAAAAAAAAAAAAACACTATTTTAATACTTAATGTTGATTTTTTTTTATAGCACGACAGTGGTGGTGGTTTAGCCCGACTTAGGTCGTGGGTTCGAAACCAGGCTGGCATTTTGTGTGTTTTCACTCATCACCACTGTCCATCAGGGAGGAAACCGGCATGTCTGAGAACCAATACTTCGAAGACATGTGACATCTGCCAGTACGCAGTTTCCGCGTGGTAGATGGGCTTCCATTAAATTGGATGCATGGGCTTTCATTAAATTGGATGCATTTCAACGGTGAAGGAAAACATCGTGAGGAAACCGGCATGTCTGAGAACCAATACTTCGAAGATGTGTCATCAACAATGACAGAAGTAAAAGAATTGAATAGAATGAAAACCTTCGCATGCACTCAGCGCGGTGACATGGGGGTCGCGTGGATTGGAAGTTGTGTAAAAAAAAAAAAAACACTATTTTAATACTTAATGTTGATTTTTTTTTATAGCACGACAATGATGGTGGTTTAGCCCGACTTAGGTCGTGGGTTCGAAACCAGGCTGGCATTTTGTGTGTTTTCACTCATCACCACTGTCCATCAGGGAGGAAACCGGCATGTCTGAGAACCAATACTTCGAAGACATGTGACATCTGCCATTAAGCACTATATCCGCGTGGTAGATAGGCTTCCGTTAAATTGGATGCATGGGCTTCCATTAAATTGGATGCATTTCAACGGTGAAGGAAAACATCGTGAGGAAACCAGATGTAACACTCCATTAAATTGGATGTATCAAAACGGTGAAGGAAAACATCGTGAGGATTGGATGTAAGTATCAAAGCAATGAAGCAGATCATCGTGGGGGCGTGTGCTGGAGCCGGTACTTCGCTGACGTGGTGACGTCTGCCGACCCGCACTGGGCCCGCGTGTTGGCTAGCGGCCCATCATTTAATTTTACTTTAACATAATTTCATGTCCTTCACGGAAAGGAGGTTAGTATCACACACACATATTGTGAGTTGGAGTCGTTTTTTTTTCGTGTTTGTCTGTGTGTCCGCGTTGTTCTCCGCGCGGCGGATTTTGGTGGGGTTTTCGCCACCGTTTGGAGGGTTTGTTCCGGGGGGTTTGTGTGTGTAGTGCGTGTATTAAAGTTAAGTACTTATTAGAGTTGTTTAAAACTGAGAAGTCTCGATATTTTGTCGGGTCGTGGAAGCCGTGCGGGGCGAGAACGGATCGCTAGTGGGGTGTGTATAAGATAAGTACTGGGTATTTACTAAGGGGATGTTATAGAATGACTAAATTTTCTATAGATCTTGTCATGTACACACGGCTACACATCAAGCTATACATTTCCAGTGTAAGCTGACCTCGCATTGTACGGAAATCGAATACAATGCGGACCAGCATAAACTGGAAATGTATAGCTTGATGTGTAGCCGTGTGTACGTAACTGATTTTATTCAATCTCGTTGGTGACCGTTGGAGGTTTATGATGACTTTGTTACCTGATAGAATTATTATTATTGTTTATGTTCTTTATTTTTCTTCTCTTTTGAGAGAGTTAACCTACGATCTTACACACGGGCAAATTGTAACAATATGTATACATGTATAAACAATGTAAATTAAAAAGGTGGATGATAATAATGTAGACGAAGCCAGAAACTTTCAGGTGATGCGAAAGGGAATGGTGACTTTATGGAGCATGTAAAGTGTGTGAGAAGGCATGTTCAGAGTGTTAAGACTTTGTGTAAGAGCCTTGCTTGGCACTACACCGGTAGATGAGAGTACTATAGGGACGATATGGACGGTTGTGCTATACATTGCATTTTTATTTCTATGGCGAAGTTTTGATAAATACTTACAAGTTTTTCGGATATTGTAGTTTGAATGTTGTGTGAGTTAGGTACCTATAACTATGGGTGCGTTCCGAGTTACGCTGTAATCGATTTGGGCGTCCTAAAACCCGTTCCGTATTAGCTTAAGCACGATAACGATGTCGCGTTAATCGTCATAGATGACGTCATGACATGCGCCATCTTGCGATAACGCCGACCATGCCTTAGCTTAGATTATTATCACCGCGAGCGCTGTCAATGTGGCTGTCAAACTGACAGTTGTACTGTGTTGTTTTAAATTATAGTAACAGTTTTTTTTTAATTGGTGATTATACTGATGAATTTGTTTTTTTTTTAATTTGATGTGTTTAACACAGAAGCACTTTATAATA
Organism: Lithophane semibrunnea; assembly: GCA_947363905.1. Lineage (NCBI taxonomy): Eukaryota > Metazoa > Arthropoda > Insecta > Lepidoptera > Noctuidae > Lithophane > Lithophane semibrunnea. The sequence goes on from OX376185.1 coordinate 23,409,780, forward strand.
TGAATGTCAACAATAATAACAATGCAAGGATTGAGGTTATGTTTATGTTACGAGGACTGTGAGCGCGTTCACGAGTGTTCCGAATTGTTGACAGCCCTCAGCTGTCATAATTGTGATATCTAATTCGGTACGCAAGTAATCGCTGTGAGCGCTGTGAGCGATTATTATCTGATTCGGAAAGCGGCCTTTATTTATCATGTACTTAAACTGTTATATTTATTTTGTCATGAACGGTGATATCAGGCCTATTAGCCTATTGTAATATATAGTTTTATCTGTAATTATTGTTCGGTCCCAATAGATTTTCTGATTCCTGTTTTCTAAAATGGTTTCAGGTTTGTACTTATAATATGGAATCATCTCACATACAAGTTTATATTTGTGTGCTAAGTGTTGGTGTATGATTGCGGCAACTTGGTCATGTCGGTGTTTTACAGAACCCTGTGTATTGAATTATTATGAGATAATATTTGAAATTTAAAAAAAAAAAACTTTTATTGTGGCACCAGCATCTAAAAACATCCTAACATCCTAAAACGCTTTGATAAAGTAATTCTAAAAAGAAAAAAAAAAAATTGATAGCTAGGTGACCATAATAATAAAAGACCAATTAAATAGTGAAATGTATTAATCTTCTGAATTGCGAAAGAAATTTTATTACGGGCGAAAGAAAAAAAAACGTTTTTAATATTTTTGAATGAAAGAGGGAAGAGGTTGTAGGAGCAAGGAAACTGGACAAGGGATGAGATGAAATAAAAAGACCGTGTCCAACATTTTAATAAGGCCATATCTAAAGATGAACAGACTTCGTTCGTTAGTTTAAAACTTCCTTTAATTATTGCTTTAAATTAATTGGTACTTGTTTGCAGAAATGTATAGTTGAAATAAACACGTTTATGATTTTGATCTTACATGATTATTTGATAACGTGTTTTGAGTTGAACAAATAAAAATATAATAAGAAAGGGATGTAGTGTATCTATTTAATCGATATGTAAACACTATCTCATGCACGCCAGCAGTGAGGTCGCTGTCACTAATGTCAATTGTCAGTTCACTACGAATGGCGGGAAATGTGGGAAGATACAGCGTACCTGCACGAGAAGCTGGGTCGTGGGGATGAACCAGTGTAGTGATATAATCAGCTTAAATACGGGATCAACAGGATTCTACACCCTCCTTCTGGGGCAGTCGGGTAACAAACAAAACAACGCAAACGCAACTATCAAAATAATGTCTGTCTGACATTTATATTTTTTTTCGTAAGGGAAGCATAGCACGAATCATGGCACGAATTTAGAGTTTTCTGTGTTTTTACTTATTAGCTGCCTCAGATTCCTTTTAAAATAAGAAATTTTAACTTTAATTTATTAGCAAAAATTCTGTGTCAAAAACCTAACAAATGTGTCGCTTGTGAGGATCCGTGAGATGAACGCTTAACAACTTCTAGCTCAATCGAATAATAAGTGACCTTAAAATATGGTTGTGTTCATAAGAGGAATTATAACATTTGGGGCAAAGCCCCTGAGACACAACCTAACACATGAAATTTAGAACAACTGGTTTATAACCTAGTTTACTACACATAGGCCTAAATCACTTGGAAATGACCTTAACAAAATGGTCACCTGGTTATCACTCTCTCAAAGGGTCTACTACAATAAATGAAACATTAGTTAGTAACACTTGCAGGTGTTAACTGTCCCTCCGTTCACGAAGGACTCTCAGTTGACGTCAGTTGACGGAATCAAGTCCCTTGACATGGAACCACAGAGAAAACTCTGGGTTCCCACGTACACGCGGCCTACGGGATCCGTAAGGAAAATGATGACGCTAATCGTTACCTGGAGCGGCGACCTTTTTTGCACGAGCTACCGGATGGTAGGGCCTTCCAATATACGGGGATGGCCACTGCCAGCACTCGTTGGATCTAACCTCAAAACTGCCAAAGCCCGGGTCAACCAGCACACTGCCCGCCACTAGTCGGGACTAACTGCTATTTCACCAGACCACGGGACGGCACCAGGGCGTCACGTCTTTCACGTTCGCATCAGTTCAGGCTAGCATATAAAGCCAGACAGGTTCGGCTACTGAAACAACATCTCTGATATATTTCCAATAAGATTATTGGCCGAACACAGTCTAATCATCACAGAACTGGTGCCTCTCGAATAACATACCTACCTGTTAAAACTCCATCATCGCGTAGCGTCACCAGGATCGGGAAGGAACACCCTTCTCGTCACACACACACACGCAGGACCAAAGACCTGACTCCTCGATATCGACCTTCGAGATTTGAGAAAGTTCTAACCACAGACTAAACCGAATTGTTTGACAAGTGACAATCTACTTCCGAAATTATAACAATATTGGACATTGCATGACCATTTATTGATGAAGGCTATAGGCTATATAACATCACGCTACGACCTAGGAGCGGAGCATAAATGAAAAATGTTGCGAAAACGGGAACAATATTCCTTTTTGAGAGCTTCTGTTGCGTGCGCTGCGTAACCTGTTTAAGTTACGCAAATATCCTCAGACCACAAATATCATGTATGATACAGCCTGGTGAGAGACGGACGGACGGACGGACAGCGGAGCCTTAGTAATAGGGTCCCATTTTACACTTTGGGTACGGAACCCTAAAAAACGATCAGTCGTAGGTAGATACACCGAAATAAAACTATCAGAACTAGGTCAACTATCATGTATCACAATGAATTAGTTTGCGGCGTTCGGAAGGCAATATCTCCCTATATAAAGGATGAAACTCAACCACATCTAATTTCAGACAGACAAATAAAAAACCTAGACAGAGCGCTATGAACAATACAGTGAAGCATGCAAAACTACACCAAACTCTGTGCATACACGGTCACACGCACACATTTACAACCAAACTACACCAAACCGATTAGTTACAGCTAGTTTGTCAATGAAGCGACAAGTTGAAACAAATTAAATTATTTTAATGCAAAACTGCCGACTCGTGCGGTGAAAGGGTGCAAAAACCATTCCTCAAAAAATAAAAAGAAAGGTGGAATCGCGTTTCATACGTAAGTAAACTTATAAACTAGATAAAAATCCATAATTATTTTAAATCAAATTATGACAGCTTGGAACACAAAACCTTAACAAGTGTTGCCAGAAGTATGTATCACAATTATCCCCGTTTATTGGGTAAGTAATTCATGTGATACGAAATTATTTATATTTGTTTTATAAGTTTTAATATTGGTAATATTAAATTGGAAACAATTTCCAAAATAGTGGACAGTAAGAGGCAATGTTGAAAAAAAATACCCACCAAAAGGACCATTAAAACCTTTGCTTCGATTATGAATGTTAGTTACTTTTAACTATTGTTTTATTTTTTACCCTATCTTGTCGGAATATAGCGAGGTACCTTTAAATAATTTAAAAAATATACAGGGTGTTAGGGTAAACACCGTTATCCTTGCAACCAGTGGTTTGGTTTCATTTATAGAACGTAAAATCAATGGAAAATTACAACTTTTTTTTTATTTTTTTTATATCTACGTTTTACCACAAGAGACGCAAGTTCGTTGTCCTATGATCTAAATCTAAAATCTTACTCAGTGCTGGCAGCGGTGAAACGCATTTTTTCTAAATAATTAAATTGTGACTACTACACAAGGTACTGATAGCTGTCATACCTTTTCATAGGTACCTAAAACTGATAATATCTACTATAAACATACTCTAATTACTAATATAATGACCTAACCTAACTTTTAACTTTGCTAAAAACTTACATTAAACTAAACTTAACCTACAAACTTACCTACACTTATCATTCAAATTAACTATAGAATATTACTTATTACAATCTAAATGACTAATCTACTGGCTCACAAATAATAAAACAACAATATAACTACTGTGGCCAATCAAATAAAATACTAAAGACAGCTATCACTCTAAAATACACCTACCTAAAAACTTCATTGCTAACATTCATGGAATATCTAAACACAAATTCATACCTACATTAATTACCTTCCTACAACTACTGCAATAAAATAAAACTACCTAAATAGTTATAGGTACCTACAATTATTAAATTGCTGTTACAATTAAACTAAATTTGGATTGTTTTCTACTTTAACAATGAAAAACTACTACCTTCATTGACAAACGAAAACAATACACAATATTGCAGTACTTTTTCCTATACATACAATCTAAACAAACAATTTAACCTAACAAACTAATACTTAATGAATTGTTGTCATATCTAAAAATCAACAATTATTTACATAGAAATCTAAACTAATCTAAATTAAATTCTCAACCTACCTACCTATGTCAACAAAATTAAACAGCTGACACCCACTACATACAAAACAGATTTAAGTACCAAAACACTACACAACCTACCCCACAAACTACTAAAACTACTTGCACTCACCCTCTACAACTACCCACTATCTACATATAACCAACAATTATCATACTATTATCTAAACTTCCAACTATTTGGTAAATCCAAACAGTAACTTAGGATGATGGCCCTACCCCATTCATCTTAAACTTCTACCATGACTATTGGCCCTACAGCCATAGTCGAAATTGATGATGGCCCTACCCCATTCATCTTAAACTTCTACCATGACTATTGGCCCTACAGCCATAGTTATAATTGATGATGGCCCTACCCCATTCATCTTAAACTTCTACCATGACTATTGGCCCTACAGCCATAGTCGAAATTGATGATGGCCCTACCCCATTCATCTTAAACTTCTACCATGACTATTGGCCCTACAGCCATAGTTATAATTGATGATGGCCCTACCCCATTCATCTTAAACTTCTACCATGACTATTGGCCCTACAGCCATAGTTATAATTGATGATGGCCCTACCCCATTCATCTTAAACTTCTACCATGACTATTGGCCCTACAGCCATAGTCGAAATTGATGATGGCCCTACCCCATTCATCTTAAACTTCTACCATGACTATTGGCCCTACAGCCATAGTTATAATTGATGATGGCCCTACCCCATTCATCTTAAACTTCTACCATGACTATTGGCCCTACAGCCATAGTCGAAATTGATGATGGCCCTACCCCATTCATCTTAAACTTCTACCATGACTATTGGCCCTACAGCCATAGTTATAATTGATGATGGCCCTACCCCATTCATCTTAAACTTCTACCATGACTATTGGCCCTACAGCCATAGTCGAAATTGATGATGGCCCTACCCCATTCATCTTAAACTTCTACCATGACTATTGGCCCTACAGCCATAGTTATAATTGATGATGGCCCTACCCCATTCATCTTAAACTTCTACCATGACTATTGGCCCTACAGCCATTGTTATAATTGATGATGGCCCTACCCCATTCATCTTAAACTTCTACCATGACTATTGGCCCTACAGCCATAGTTATAATTGATGATGGCCCTACCCCATTCATCACCTACCTTCTATAACTGATTATGATGGTCTACCCCCATTGATCAGTGGTTCTGCTTTATCAATTGGCCCTAAACCATTGGTAACCTAAGCAACCTAATCTATGTATAATTATGTACTTACTGTCTATTCTAAGAGCGGTGCAACTCTATAAATAAGCCCTTGCAGGAGCGGTCGGTTACTCCCTAAATAAGCCTAAACCAAATTTCCTATCTATTACATATCTATACTCTAAAGAGCGGTGCAACTCTATAAATAAGCCCTTGCAGGAGCGGTCGGTTACTCCCTAAATAAGCCTAAACCAAATTTTCTATCTATTACATATCTATACTCTAAAGAGCGGTGCAACTCTATAAATAAGCCCTTGCAGGAGCGGTCGGTTACTCCCTAAATAAGCCTAAACCAAATGGATCTATTTATGTAAACTGTCTATCTATGTAATTGTTGGTATTTCTGTGCGGTTTAGGGTGACAACTATGTATTCAATAAAACCTAAATACTTTATACTGAGTACACTGGGCTGGACACTTATTTCTAGTCTTGTGTTTGCATTATACTATTGGGACTTAGGTTGGACTACAACAGTATCTACCTACTGAAATTGATCTGTTGCTAGCTTAACTATTCTATTATCTGAGTTATTATGGGAATACTAATGACTACTAAATACAATATTAAACTAAAACTACATCTACATAAAACTTAAAATACACTATTTATATCTATAACTTAAAATAAACTACATCTATGACCTGACATAAACTATACTATTGTTCACTGGCGCTATTTTAAGGAATGCTGCTGATCCCAAGGGATGACTATTTTTTATTGCGGAGCAGTTCATTACTATAACTACCCTTAGCTTTTGTGTTGTCTATCTGTTACCTAAAACTATATAAAAATAAAGCTATCTTTTAAAATAGCATTATGTTGCTCTGGCGCTATTCTAGCGGACGCTGTGGATCCCAAGGGATGTCCTTTTATTATTGCAGAGCAGGTCACTATTATAACTACCCTTAACTGTTGTGTTGTTTATGTCATGTTCAAATGAACATCTTAAAGACGGCAGCTACAAGTGAGGTGACCGCACCAATACACATCTTACAAACCTGACACTAAATAATTTAAACTAACTTACCCCCACTACACACTACCCCACTTACCTAACCTAACCTTAACTTACCTTACTCGTCCAGTCCCCCTGCTAGTACTTTAAGACAAAATATTAAGGTAATGAGTTTTTACTGCGCGGCAACACTCACTAAGTGCACACATATTTACGAAACCGGCTTCATGTCATTGTTGACAGCGCTCTGTCTAGATTTTTTATTTGATTTTTTATTTGGTCTGAGCATCTAATTTGAAAAGACGCCAACATATCTGTGGAAATTCTACGAGGAATGATTGGTTACTATGGTAACGGTAATAATAGTAATGTTTCTCGATAGTAACCGAGGAATTGTCAAGTTACCTGCGAATACTTTGTTCGGCATGAGTGGATCATCTCATAATCGAAAGCATAAGTTTAGGTACTATAAAAAATAATTCCCAAATGGTTTTTTTTTTAATTCATGTTCAATATTTACTAATTTAAAATATTAATTCTTGGAATTCTTAATCAATATTACGTTAGTGCACTACAGAGTAATATTTCATAATTTAATTTAGTAATTACCTATTAAAAAATTGCGTAGTACCTACACGGGTCGCGTCCACCCTCCCGGCTTTCGGTTCAGTGCAATTTGAAATCTTTTGATGTGTCAACAGACTCAAATTATAAACAACAAAGGACATGACCAGTTCCTGCATTCGACTTCGGGAACTTGTGCAGGATTATAGTAAATACACTAAGATTTAAAAATAAAGATCTAATTTATCATGGATAAATTATTCCGAATAAAGCCAAGGTTAAAATATCTGCAAAAGATAGAAATAAGTGTTGGTTCCCCTGTTGTAGGACGAACATTTGTACGTTACGGCGGCACCTAATAGGTCCGTTATTAAAGTGCCAACATTACGGCATAGGAACTATAATGATGAAACGCACTCTATAAGGACTTTCCGATTTTGACGTTCCAGGGTATCCATAACCATCCGGTTACCATAATAAGCTACACATAGTATATGAAAAATAAACTAAGAACGAGTTATTTTCGATCAAGAGAATAAATGACATGGAATATAAATAAACTGCATGTTTTGTTTATAATTAAGTTGATTTATTTACACGCCTACAGGTTAGGTTTTTATTGATATTTGTGACGATCGAACACCATAATAGGTAATCACTGTGTATAAAGGACTGTTATTTCTTTGACAATGCATCTGTGGCGGGACCAAAGGCACAATATATTGAGGTAGCATTCTTTTACATAAATTACCCAATTAATTGATTCGAGTCAAAGCATGAGCCTTTTTAACTGTGTTTGTTTAATAATAACATAACATCACACTTCCCCTAGGAGAGGTGTACCTATTACACCCTCATTTCGCTAGTTATGTTGTAAGTCCCGTGCAATAGGGGGCGAGCCTATTGCCATCAACCGGGCAAAAATCCGAACTCCACTTGCTACTGAGATATTCTAGATGGACAAACCCAATAACACTGCCTGACCCGGGAATCGCTGCCAGGACCTCAAGTCCTGGCTGCGATTCCCGGGTACAGCGCTACAGCGCTTGTGACCACTATACCAACGAGTCAAATGATTTCAATTTTAGTGTTCGGGAAAAAATCGAGTATTATTTATCGATCTCAGATCACCATTCACCATCCCTACTTGCACATCCAATCTTGGCGTCCCGTTGTGTTTACAGTTCGTTGTGTACTGTCGATTTTTGTGTTCTATTTCAAACGACCATTGCTATTCTTTACGAACTGATCTTCAAAGCCTGATTACCATTTCTATATAAAAAGGATTCATCTGTTTTGCTCTACGATTCGATTAAATGGATATTATGATGAGGTGCATAAACTGTGGCATATTTCGTAAGGCGGATTCAAAGGCGTATTATTTCAATGCCAACCTTACCCCTGCTAGCGAGACTTGCCCGGTGGTTGAATAATCAGGTATGTACTTAAACTACATTGGAACAATACTATTTAACAACAAAACAGCGGGTATAAAGTCTGACACAGCGGTTCGATTGCGTGTGAGCCAGCAAAACTTAATAAAGCAGCGTTTATTTGAGAAAAGGGTGGCAACGCATCAGTAAAAACCCTGGTGACGGATGTCTATGGGCGGCGGTGATTGCCTAATTCCCGTAACTAAAACCGTTCAAATTCAAGTCGCAGTCTCATCTCAGCGACAATCAATGTCAAAAACTTGTCTTAAACTCGATAACCACAACGCTTAGCGCCATCTCATATCGGAAAGCAGAGTTATTTAGTGAATATTTATCTTTATTTTTCTCAGTTTCCTGATCTTTTAGACTCGTGAAACTTTTTTATCTGGAAACTGTAGAATACAACAATTGCAAAAATAACACAATATTTGCTGCACATTGATTTCGACACTTATGCAGGCGCCCATAGTCCCCACTGGTCATGTCATTTCAAAACGATTTAGAGGCGGGTGATGACGCGTGTGGCGTGCTCTTAGAGGGGTCGTTTCTTCGAAACAGGCCCTAATGCCCTTATTTATTGGGTGTACCCCATTATAGCGAAGTTCGTTACAGCGATGTACGTGACAACGAAAGTACGTTATTGCGATGTACGTTACTGCGATGTACCTACGTTACAACGAAAGTACGTTAATGCGATGTACGCTAGAATTTGCGAAAAGGACTTGGTTGATACTGTATGGTAATAAGTATTAAGTTTTAGGATAGTTCTAACTGCTAACAGGCAACAAAAGGAATATTAGAACCGGACACGTTCAGGGAAGATTATACGATTTTCCAGACTTGATGATTATTTCCTTCAAAGTCTTCAATTTAATCTGTCAGTGTGTGTAAGCGAACTGTACGAAATAATAATTTACGTCAAGCGACCTTCGGGAAAATTGGCATCCAGCAGGCGTAGCATGAGCACCGTTTTGTCGACGGAAGAGTAGACAATAATGACGTTTCCTGTAGACAGTAGACAGTACGAGAAGGCAGCAAAATAGAAAGAGTCAACTGCACTTATTACGAAATTCACTCTTTTACATAATTCGACTCAGAATTCTTTGTTTTGTCATAGGATTTATCGGTTGTCAGTGTGATTTTGACAGTAAGGATAGAAAATTTTCTTCCGAAATTGTCTACATATAAAAAGACCTAGACAAAGATCGTTAGAAATGAAAGACAAAATGACAGATTGTAGAAAGATTTCTACAGTGGATGTCAAAAATGAAGAAACGAACTGTCACTTTGTATAGAAAAAGCTATGTCTATTCTTCGTAGAGATGGAAAGCGCCATGCTACGCCTGCTGGGCGTCGTACTTTTCTATAAAAGTTCTATGTCGAGTGGAAATTTTCTAGTGATATTAAATTCTTTCATTGAACCTAGTAGAGTGAAGATGTTTAAAATTATTATAGGATACCTATTTTTGTTACAAAATTAACTTGAGCAAATATTGAAACCGTTTGATATCAAAGGAAAAAAAAAGGAAAAAGAGCTAATTACAAAATACTTTTCTTCCTTTGTTCTTTGTGATTTAAATTAAGAATTAGAATTTTTTTTCAAGAGACTTATTTCGTGTGGCTAAGTAAACAAGTAAAGGTTGTTAAAAATACAATGTTCATTCCATTTATAAATATCAAGATTACAAAAAACTCGACCAACTAGGTGTCAAATATTTAGTGAAAGTTTATTTATTGAAAATTTTATATTACTAAGTAAAAATGTGTGAAAAATCTTATACAAAGAACTCACCTGCAAAATCGACAATAGGCTGAATCACAATTTCCAAATTTTCAAAACAGTAAAAGAGCAACTAATCAACGTCAATACACGAAGTTTCACGAAAAATCCAAGATGTCCAACAATGCGAGCAAAACTTTTAAAATGCCGAACTTTATTTCGCGGAGACCGCAGAAAACGACACGCGTTCGAACAGTGTAGCGGCCAACAGCGTACTGAAACTACTGAAGTCTGAACCGAAACATCCCTGTCAAGCTATCCCAATATAGCGTTTACTGTTGGACAACTCAAGTTTGAATTGATTGCGTTCTTATTTCAAGCTGGTAAGGTTCGTTTTGGAACGGATGTATGTTTTTTTTACTGTAAAAGTATTCAGGAATGTATTTTGGCGCTATATATTTGTAGCCGCGAGTTTTCCACTGTCTTTTTAATTCATTTTGCCTCCTTTAACAAAGTCAACGCTCGCCATTCAGCGCCACCTTCGAATTTATTGGCAATTAATTATTTTTTCTAATTCGGATTCTTTATACTTATTTCTCTATGCTGATTTATATTTTTATCTATTAATTAAAGTGTCAATGCTAAAAACCTAAAAGAAGCAGGAGTGAACAATATCGGGAACGTTTTTCGTTTCACTATAATTCTACCAAATCTAAAATGTCACCTAACCCCTTCATAAGCTGCAACAGCCGGGTTTTTCTAATTTTACCGGTTTATGTCGTCTGTGAAATTGACGTAAATGTTCTGTGATTGCCATTTCATTGCTGTCATTCGCTTTAAGGCTCTTACATACTGGTGCGATTCGCCGCGCGACGCGAATTTTAACAAAACAATTTCTGAGAAAACTTCAAGGCGACAATGCGGCGGCGTCGCGTCGCGCGACGAATCGCCCCAGTATGTAAGAGCCTTTAGAATACTTGTGAATGCACCGCCTTGTTTTTTGATATTGATGAATTTTTGTGGTTAACTTGTGGGTACTTAGTTGTTATTTGTTACTGTGTTTCCTTTGTTATTGTTACTTATTAGTGTTGTTATTTGCTAAGGTTATTTGGTTGTTTTATACAAAACGTTACGTTTTGTTGCGCTATGTGTGATCCCGGTGCGGGCCCGAGTGGCTTACAACATAGAAGTTCTGAGCCTGACCAATTAGTTACAAGAGTTCTCGGTCAATTAGTTAGAATACGCTTATTTTCTTACACAAATTTTCAATTTTTTTTTGCAGTGTATTATTTACGTACCTATAACATCAATTTCTAGCATTATTAGAGCTGCGTTTGCTGGATAGGTACTGTTGCAACTGTTTTGAGACCAGACGTTGGTACCTAGTAACTGTTGGGTGTTGTGCACATCATGTAAGTTGAGCGTGCGGTACCTTTTTAGTCTTTTATCTTGGATACCGTATTAAAATGAGAGGTGGAGCGACTTGCATCTTTTTTACCCGACTGCCCCAGAAGGAGGGTAATGTTTTTCGAGAGTATGTAGTATGTATGTATGTCTATTTCTTTGGCACGCTCTGTAGCCTAAACGGCTTGATGGATTTTAACATACGAGGTGTTTTTACTAATAAAACTAAAAAGCTTAAAATTAAACAAATTATTTAAAAAACAAAAAATCCGATTGCCAAAACCTATAACCGAAAAGAGAAAAACAAAAATTGAACTTTGTTTCTTGTAAGGTCCAGCCAATAACCTGAAATGTGGTGTAACTTTTGTTTGTGGCCCGCCTGCAATACCTACCTTTCAAAAAACAAAGTTAAATACTTGTTTTTCTCTTTTCGGTTATAGGCTTTTGGCCACATCAACACCTGCTGGGGAGTTTGTTGCGCCACTTCTTCTTCCCAGCTAAAGCACTAGGAAGTGGTGAAGGGTGGGCGTTTTTAGAGGACTGTCTTATGTGATTTTGACGTTCGAAAAGTGCTGATTCTCAGCCTAGTTTGAATAAATGACTTTTGATTTTGATTTTAACACCGTCTAGGGACATTTTGTATAGTTCTTAAACTCAAAAAATACTGGCCGGTTTTAAAATCTCTTGAAGAAAGTTTATTTTGTACTTACACCTTTTTGGATAATTCCATAGGTATTTGAATTTGAAAAGAGAGAGCGCGTCGTAACTTTGGCCAAGTTCGAGTACCCACGTACCACGTACGTCTGGCTTTGTAAGTCCAGTCAAATCAGCGTTTCACCTCTGAACGAAAGATAATAAGCGAAACTCGTATACACCTTCATTTTGGCGCGGCAGATTATCTAGAGATCATAATAATGAAACAAAAATCAACATTTCGAAAAAACAAATATTTTCCAAAAAAAAAGTCGGTTTTCGTCGGGTCGGTTTTGAATTTTCGTTTTTTTCCACCAACTTCCGAAATTAAAGGTATTTATCACTTCGTAGTTTTTTTTTCTTTATGTACGATAGGTACTTAAAATGTTTTTATTTTACACTTTTTAGTTTTTTTTTTTTAACACTTAAGTGATATTTATTTAACTTAAAGACATAAAATATCTATAATAATAATTATGTTCCAGGGATTTTAAGTACCTACCTGTTAGGTAAATAACAGTTACAGGAACTAAAATATCATCCACACAGGCTAAGTGGGAAAAATACGTATTATTGAAGCTTGATCGAAAAAACGTTTCAATACTCACCGTTTCTCAAAATTCAGGAAACCACTAATAATTTAATTTTGTTCTGGGCACTTAACACAAAAGTTCGAATAAGTACTTATACGTTTTTTAAATTAAGTACCGGGAGCACGCGCACTTCCACCTCTTGTGGCTACTCGAAACGCTATGATATGGGATATCTCTTTCCGAGAGTTTCCGTCAGTCACTTCAGTGTTGCCAATACCTTTTTTCCAGATTCCTCAAAATCATTGGTGAAAATCCCCAAATTTGGGGTGAGCAAAATCCTGATTCCCCATTATAATCCCCTTTATAAAATAAACTCATTTCTATACAAAAAATCAACAATATTCATTAATAGTAAAAAATATAAAACTAAAATAGAATAAAAAAAATGTTCTTTGTCACGTAAATAAATTATGGCTTACCGGTTAGGCATAAAATATATTGGCATAATTTATATTGGCATAACGAAATTCAGCATAACGATCATTACGCATAATATTATTAGGCATAAATATTTTGCCATAATGTTTAATGCCATAAATACTGTTGGCATAATAATAATGAAGCATAATTTTATAATGCATAATGTTACAATAGCTTAATGATATTTACATGTTCTTTGGAATAACAATAATAAACACTAATAAATATTACACTAATAAATAAAACAGCTCAGGGGTGGCCCATGGGCCATCCTCGCCACACTTTAACCTAATCCAACAGAGTAATTCCCAAATTATAATAAACTAGCTGCGCACTGTGGTTTTACCCACGTATGTTTCAATTCCGTGGGAATCAATTTGCCTAGCCTTTTCCCAACTATGTTGGGGTCGGCTTCAAGTCTAACTGGATGCAGCTGAATACCAGTATTTTACATAGAGCGGCTGCCTATCTGACCTCCACAACCCAGTAACTGGGTAATACGATACCCCTTGGTAAGACAGATTGTCAGACTTTCGGGCTTCTGACGACCCGTAACGACTATCAAAGATCTTCGAATGACAGCCGGGACCAACGGCTTAACGTACTTTCCGAGGCACGGAGGAGACTCGATATGTGAAGATGGTCACCCATCCACAGGCCAAGCCCGGTAAGCGTAGCTTAACCTGATGGTTCGACCCGTGCGGCTGTTATTACTTAGCCACGAGCTCCTCTAGCTAGGAATATCGGGATAAAAAGTAACAGCTATAGATAACAGCAGCTATGTACCTAATTACCTATCCAGTTTCATCGCAATCAGGTTCATACGTTTTTGCGTGAAGAATTAACAAACATAGTATTTAGGTACATAGAAGACTTAGGGCCGGTTGTTTCAAACGGTTGGTTAACGTAACATACGTACGTCAAATTTAACGTTCATTAAATACAAAGCGTTGTGTCAAAGTTACTCCATTATTTGGTGAAACAACGCTTGTTTTTGATTTGACGATAGTTAGCGCGTTTCTTATATATACTGATTCTCGAGACATATCGATTGATCAGATCGATTTTTGAGAGAGTTTGTAATTGACGACTTTCTCAAAGCATAACGTTTTATTACAGTTACAAACTATCACAATAAGAGTAAGATTTGATTAATTAACTCCAATAGAATACAATAGATACACCTTAATAGATTCTAGTCGTTTTTGGGTTTAAGGGGGTCACAGTTCTAACCTAACCTAAACTACCTAACATTATTTTTGTAATAAATACGTAAAAACAACTTAACTTTGTTTCCGTTATTCCAATATGTTTTATGCCTTAACACTATTATGCTAATAGTCATTACGCCTAGTAACATTATGCGAATTAAAATTATGGCAAAACAAATTATACAACAAGATAATTATGTCAAAAAAATTTATGGCAAAAAAAAATATGGCTAATAATTACTAGACCAAAAAAAAAGTGCCAACATCGTTATGACAAAGAGTATTAGGAAAAATAACATTATGCGAAAAAACGGGGTCCCTTACTGAATGACTGATCCATATCCGAGTATGTAGGTAGTAAAATGATGTTTGTAATGTAATATTGGTTTGAATTGGTAAAATTTTAAAATCTCCACATTATCCCCGCATGCCTCTTCCCAAAATCCCAAATCGTTTTGAGATTCCCCGCAGTTTGGGGAAATCTCCACAAATTGGCAACGCTGCTTCACTCCTACTGTATATGTAACTATTGGGCGAATATTGGATGCTAGTTCATAATATTATACACGGATGATAATTTTCTTTTAAAAATGCCTCAAATGTGTTTCCTCCTTCGATTTAAGAAAGTATTATTTCACGTTTAAAACACTTTAAAGTAGACATAATAAGAGTTATCAAAACACGTATTCGTAACAATTAAGCGTCTGTTTATTTACCACTATTTTGTTACATAGAGATAAATGTAAGAACTCTTTATATACTACTAGCTTCCGCCCATGGTCTCGCCCGCGTGGTATGTCGATAAAGAGTAGCCTATGTCCTTTCTCAGGCTCTAGACTATCTGAGTAATAAGGGTAGTGTGCATCTTGTTGATTAAGTTTTTCCTGAGTTTTTCACACGCATCATGATAAACATGGAAACACCCTAATATTGATAATAGCAAATTACAAAATAACGGCAACCTATTAATATAAATAGTTTACATTTGAACCCCAATAGATAGCGGTTTTTCCATTTTCTGACTCTTGTACCTATCACATTTTTAGAAATGACTTCGAAAATCGCAAATATCCGCAGCTGATTTTTATTTGATGTTTTTAGGGTTCCGTAGTCGACAAGGAACCCTTAAATAAATAAATAAAAAATAGTTTATTTTCTCCACAATATTACTCTTAATTGCTAGCCTTATTTCTACGGTAACATATTATAGGGGTATTATATTGTGGGAGACTGGTGCCTAAACTAGGCTCAAGGCCTGTATTTCAGGTCACCAGGACTCCTTCATTTAAGTTTAAAAAATTATGTTATGTACTCGTACAAATGGTATGCAATTAGGGAAACGTTAACATTTTTTTAATAGCTTACTAATTATAGTTGCGATTTATTTGTTAGTATGGTTAGTAGGTATCAGGGTGGGAGTGAGGTTGAGTGTGTACTGCGTGTATCTAGTTTGTGCAGTTGGGGATGTGTGTGTGGGGGTGTTGTGCGCGTGGGGGGGGGGGGGGGGTTGTGAGAGTGTGTGACTGTGAGAATAAATTCTTTTTTTGTTTTTGATCGTAGCATATTTGCATAATGATGTTTATGTTATGACTGTTAATAAATTTTCAGTGTCATCGTAGTTGAGTTCTTGAAGCCAACTATGTAGTTTCATTTTGCACTTTATTTTATTGAGTTCATAAATAGATATGACCCTATTTACTTTATTGTAGAGATACCGACCAAGTTGATAAAAGAAACGTTTTGAAAAATATGTTGAAGGCGAAGTATGATAGTTCACAACAGGATTCAGAAGTCTATGCTGACGTACAATCCTTCACTCCCTCGAGCTAAGAGAAGATTTACACAGTTTCGCCATGGCCGTCCGTCTGTCCTCGGCTTAGCTCAGAGGCTGTTGGTACTAGAAAGCTGTAATTTGGTATGGGTAAAATATAAATCACGCCGAAAAAGTGGTAAATAGGGTACCTCCCCTACACGTAAAGTGGGTATGGTTATTTTTTTTTCGTCATTTCCATTGTGTGGGGTATCGTTGGAAAGGTCGTGTAAACCTTTAAGGAGTTTGTGATAACCATTTTTAGATTCAGGGATCCGTTTGCGAAATATTAAGCTTTAAAAAGTGCTATTTTTGTTACGAGTCAAGAAGTGCCCCCCCCCTGCCAGCTAAATGGTTGGTATTCGATTTATGTGTAAACATTCACGGCAGTAGTATATGTAACAAAATTAAAAGGAAAACTATCACCGCTACGTACGTAGGCTCCACAAGTTACCGAGTAATAATCGACCACCAATTTGCAGTTGCAAAAACATGTTCTCCCATACAGTATCTACATCGCCACATGCCTACAGTATCCTTCATTGTGCGTGGTTCGACATGCACTTGGCCGGTTTTTATGAATAGCTAGGCTACAAAAAATTAATCGCCTTACTAATAAACGTTGTAATAAACGTTTATTAGTAAGTCGGTTAATGTAAAGCAGGCGTAAACTTGGGTAACTGTCAAAGGACTCGATGAAGATACAACTTTTTTTTCACCTTATAATATGTTATTTTGCGATTATTAATGTAAATGTTAACATTAATAAAAACTTTTTACAAAAAAAAAACAACCGACTTCAAAAAACAAACAAAAAAAGTGAAAAATAACTTTAATTTCGGAAGTCGGTGTCTGCTTTTCAATTTTCGTTTTTTTGCCACCGACTTCCGAAATTAAAGTTATTTTTGACTTTTTAGTTGTGGTACCTACCTCACGCAAATTCGTATACTGTTATCTGCTATGTAAATAACAGTGACGGAGTGAAATAATTGTATCGTCTACATAGCATAGTGAGAAAAATACGTAATTATTGAAGCGAACTTAAAAACTACGCAAGTAAAATTAATACAATTTATATGGGACCACCTCTGAAGCATGACCTACAAACAAAAACAGAATCATCAAAATCGATTCATAATTGGCGGAGTAATCGCGTAACATACATACAAAAAAATATAAACATAGAGAATTGAGAACCTCCTCCTTTTTGCAGAAGTCGGTTAAAAAGTATGTCAATAGCGACATTGGTAAAAACCATTTTTGATATACCGTTTGTTCTACCATTTTCCATAGTGCGTCGGCGGGAAGGGGGTGGTGCGCGGCGGTGCCGTGTACACAAGCCGGACAAGGATCCCTCAAAACCAGCCAAGTGCGTGTTGGACCACGTACAATGAAGGGTTCCGTAGTTGGAATTAATTTATCCCAAGAACAAACTTAACATTGTAGTTGAAAAACATGTTCTTCTTCTCAATTCTTTCAAAATGTAGGTCAATAACTGTTTTTAAATTCACCATGTGCAGCTTAGTAACGTGATCGTTTTAGTAAGGGTATGCATGTATAGGACCTCGGTCATGGTCCTTTGCCCCCTGGAATTGTTACCCGTCCATGTTTGGGTCACAGAAATACATAATGTGTACCAAATTTCAACTTAATCGGTTCATTAGATTTGGAGCAATTTGGCTGTGGCCTGCTGCTCTCGGCAAGTGCTCCGTACCCAAAGGGTAAAACGGGACCATATTACTAAGGCTCCGCTGTCTGACTGTCCGTCTGTCACCAGGCTGTATCTCATGAACCGTGATAGCTAGACAGTTGAAATTTTAACAGATGATGTATATCTATTGCCGCTATAGCAACAAATACTAAAAACCAGAATAAAATAAATATTTAAGGGGGCTCCCACACAACAAAGGTAATTTTTTTGCTCGTTTTGCTCGATATTAAAAACGATAACAGGTAGACGCTTGAAATATTCACAGAATATTTAGTTACATATTCACTTTAAAAATAAATAATTAAATTAAAATAAAACATATTTAAGGGGGGCTCCCATACAAGAAACCTGTTTTTTTTTTGCCGTTTTTATAGAAAATGGTACGGAACCCTTCGTGCGCGAGTCCGACTCGCACTTTTTTTTTCCTTTAGTGGTACTCAAACTCAAACTGCAAGCATTTATTTCAAATAAACCAATTAAAGGTACTTTTGAATTGTCAAGGTGTCGTTCAGTAAAAAGATGAAGCTAGTTGGTACAGAACCCTAAAGAGTAATCGGCACCTATTTTCAACTCCAACAGTTTTATTTGTTCATCCCACGCGGGCACAGCTTGTCATAAGCGCGCGTCAAATGGACTGTCGATCGCAGCATGCACTTAGGCGGATATGAGCCCATGAGGCCACTAATCCCTCCATCCCATTTTTCAACATGCGCCTGTAAAACCGCTTCTGAAACTATTCATAGAATAAAATTGCTTTCTACGACTAATTTTGTTCAGCCTACGTCTCTGTATATACTATTTTTTCAAATTGGTATGTGGAATTGACTAACATGATGATCGTTAAGGCTCGTGCAGACTAGCGCGACTTGTCGCGCGGCGCGGGACTTGGTGTTCTACCGTGCAGTTTTCTTAGAAATTGTTTTGTCGCGCCAGTTTGCGGGAGCCCATTGAAGGGGGCTCAAAGAGCCTGGCCCGACTGCCTATTGCCAGAGTGTATATATTACCACAGACATCCATAGTCTGTGCTGGACCGCTTGGTGCTCGTGACACTAAAGAGCAAAAAATGTATATCAACACAGACATTCTCTGTATTAGTATACATTATGCTCGTCCTTTCCAAAGCAAACTACGTACGAGTGCAGAGCAAAGGATTTGGCATGGCAAACACATATTATGTAAAAAAATAAAACATATTTGTAACAGAACAATGTTTATTATTTAAAAATAAATTAAATTGGTTAAGAAAATTGTTTTTTTATCTAACTTCTGTAATCATCTAAATCCTGTGTTTTTTCGCATTGAGTTTTTCTATCAAAATTCTGTAATCATCTAAGGTGATACCTCCACCGCGAAACGAAAGCAGACTGCAGTTTATGCACAATCACACTAATTTTGTAGGTATGTAACTTGTATGTAGTTCGTTATTATTATTATGTGACACTTATTTTATTTTATTTAGTAAAACTGATTTGCATCCGTCACCTAGAGATGTAAAGAACTCGAGTCTTTTGAGTCCTAAATTTTAGGCTCACCTGACAAATTGCACAGCTCGACTCGTTACAACAACACCCCCAGACTAGAACACTTAAGTCTACATAGAGACTCGAGCGCAACATGGCGCACAGGTCTTGATTCGAGCTCGAGTCGTTTCACGCGACGAGTCGCGCTCAAGTTCTTTTCCATTTGGAGTTCCTTTATAAATAAATAGGGAATAAAAATTTTATTCCAATAACAATAGATAGTAACCACAGAAGTAAAAACGTAAGTTAAGTAAATACTCGTAAAATAACAAACAATAAAAATTAATCCGTACTGACATAATAAATAGTGTCACGTCTTTATCCCTCTTGGGGTAGGTACACACAGAACCTAATAATGCCATGCCTAAAGGTCACATTTAGTATGTTGCCACATGAACTATGTCTATGTATTTTTAAATAAATCAACCTTGATACGCACAAGACTCGATACACTCGAGCTCTGTTTAGACTCGAGTTCTTTTTGAGACGTGAGCTTGTTTTTAAGACTCGAGCTCTTTTTGAAATACGAGTTCTATTTTGGCGCTCGAGTTTTCGAGAAAGGACTGCAGATCGGCTCGACTCAAGGCTCTGAGTTTTGTTAGTACACCGAGTCTTGTAAAATTGAGCCGAGTCTATCGAATTAAGACTCAAAGACTCGAGTTCTTTACATCTCTACCGTCACCTCACACTTTCGGGTCCAGTTAAAAACCAGCGTCAAGCACTAGTTATCTGGCATTTTTTCTGAACACTCCCAATGTCCCAATGTCCTACACTTTTTTTTATTTTGTTATCTGCATAAATTATGTAAATTGTGTGCCTTTTAGACTGTGTTGAGTAAATGAATGTTCTTTCTTTCTTTCTTTACGATCCAGTTAGTGTTAGTAAGGTTAAAGAAGTATCATATAAAACGCTTACTCTGTTCACTAGGCGAATTATTTTCTAATCCTAGCAGTTTGCACTGAATCATTGCACAAAATGTTTCATTGTCCACATAATTGCTTTGTAGGATTTCTGAATTCCACACAATGTATTGCCAAGAAATTCTTTAGTTTGTCTTCAAACATAATGCAACACCAACACAAAATCTTTCAAAAAATTATCGTAAGTATTATTAATGGGCGGATAACGACACGTTTCTCACAATTATGACACGTTTGAACTGCGCAACTAGGTCACGGTCACTGGCGAAAGGAACAGCGGCGCGGGAGCAGGGTTGGTAAGTGCATCGAGTGCATCACAGAGGAGTAAGAGAAATATCCTATTGTCTGTACTCGCATGTATTATGCTAATAACTATCGATGCCATTCTACGTACCGCAGCAGACTAACAAGTCATTGTGGCTGTCTGAAGTCGTATGTATTTTGCTCTACTATTCTAAAACAAAATGTATTTCTACACAGACATTGTCTGTGCTGGTTTGTACTATGCTCTTCATTCATTAGGGCAAACTACCTGCGTGCACAGAGCAAACCGTGTCTGTGGTAATATACAGTTTGGCAATACGCGTCCAGGTTCTACATCCAGTAACGAGGATTGACATAATATGCAGATAGCAGGAATCGATGAATCGTCGTTTCTCGTTTCTAAAAAACGAACCACCGATTCGGCATTGACAGTGACACCGTCAAACGAAATATGATTATCAAACTGCGGTACCCAGTTTTCAAATCTGACTAGCCTGACAAATCTGACTGATTCAAATTGTCAAATTGACTGATTCAGTCCAATTGACTGCCACACTATCTATTCGTCTACGGCGACGTGTTGCGATATTATCGCGTCGCAACACCTTTCACACTAGCGCGATATTATCGCAGGGGCGACGCGACACGGAGAATTTAAAAGGCTAACGGAGAATTACGAGCTGAGCTCAGTAGTAGACGATCTTCGTCAGAGGACGAAGGCACGTCTGTGCGTGTTTGCTGAGCGTGGGATCCTGGTTTGATTCCCCGGTCGGTCGAAATTGCCCAACCTAACCTAAGTCTGACAACCAGTCTTGCCAAGGGGTACCTACTATGTGTCCAGTACCTACAGTTACTGGGTTGTGGAAGTCAGACAGGCAGTCGCTCCATGTAAAATACTGGTTTAGGGGTACGAGGAACAGGGTGTAAAGTTCACTCATACTCCATGGACAAGGGAGGATCCTCCGACCAGACGGGTGTTGTGTCTGACGGGCAACTGCCCAATGATTGATATTGGATTCTTGTATATATGTCCACTGCACGGTAAACTCTAATTGCGCGACGCAGGATTTGTGTGTGACGTCAGGTCTTCGATGCGTAGTTCGCATGTGGCGATGTAGATACCGCCACACTGGTATCCAGCTGCATCCGATTAGACTGGATGCCAATCCAGCATAGTTGGGAAAAGGCTAGGCAGGATTGGCATAGCCGTAAATTACGCGTAGGTATTTTACGCGTCTTTTCGGTAATTAAACTAAGACTCGGCTGTCTGTCTGTCTTTCCGTCTGTCATCAGGCTGTATCTCATGAACTGTGATAGTAAGACGCAATAACAACAAATCTATAAATATAAAATGCTCTGTCCTGAATGACTGACTGACGGATCAACGCACAGCCTCAACCGCTGATCGTACAGACCTGAAACTGGAGACCTGGAACTGGTGTGTTCTGTGTATGACGTTAGACGTGGGCATCCGATAAGAAAGGATTTTTAGAAATTCTACCCCTAAGGGGGTGAAAACAGGGGATTTCGTTTGTATGAAAAATCTTATTCCTTGAGTTAATCGACTTGAAACTTGGCACGAATACTTATCTAAGTAAATAATAAAGTTTGTAATTTTTTGTTTTTCTAAACTACCCCCTAAACGGGGATTGGCGGGTGTCAGAGTTTGTAAAGAAGAATTTTAACACACGGTCCGATTAACTCGAAACTCAGTATTACTAAAGTACTCAGTTGTACTTAAGTACAATAAAAAAAAACAACAGACTTCAAAAAAAAAACACAAAAAATGGGAAAAATCTATATACGGTTTAAGACATTTATTTCTCAAAAAGAATACAATTCACTTATTATGAGAAATACAAGGTAATCTTAAAACTAAATATAAGAATTACTTAAAATAAGTTAACTAGTAGACACAATTATCGCAGTGTTGTGGGTAAAAGGAAAAAAAAAAAAAAAAAAAAAAAAAAAAAAAAAAAAAAAAGATATATATATAGATAAAGGGAGCTATGCCTGAGGCATATTCATCGATTTAAAAAAGCGTTCGATACCGTCAGTCATCAAAAACTGCTACAGAAGCTAGATAACATAGCTGTTACAGATTCAGCTCATAAAATATTCAAGTCGTATTTGAAGAACAGGCGTCAAGTTGTTAAAATAGGAACTACTCACACTAGCGCGGTACAAAATATTTCATACGGCTGTCCTCAAGGTTCGATTATCAATCCGTTACTTTTTCTAATTTATATAAACAATATTAATAAAATAGGGTTAACAGGACACCTAACACTATATGCAGACGACACCTGTCTCTTTTACTTTGACAAATCAATTCATAACATTGTAAAGGACGCTCAAGACTCAAGGACGCTCCGGTTATACTGGAAGCCGACCCCAACATAGTTGGGAAAAGGCTAGGCAGATTGATTGTAAAGGACGCTCAACATGACCTTGATCTATTAAACGAATGGTTAAAGTACAACCTTCTTACAATTAACACGTTGAAAGCCTCATTCTAAATTTTTACCACTAAAAATAAGCATATACCTGACTTCTCGCCTCTTAAAATGAATAGCGAAATAATAAAACGATCTACCAACGAAAAATATCTTGGATTAAGGGTAGATGAAAAACTAACTTGGAAATTACACATCGACCATCTCAGAAGTAAATTAACATCGTTATTAGGAGCATTACGGCTTATTATCTTTAAGTGTAAGAAGGCCATTTACGCCTCAAGCTTTTAAGAAAATATTATAGTTCTATATTTACGTAAGTATTATTTAGTACTTTTTAGTTCATTAAAGGCTTGTTTTTAAAAAGATTTTTACTTATATTTTATTTTATATTTTTTAACATTAGGATTTTTTTAAATATCTGTTCTATCACAAATCCAACGAATTCGGTTTTCCCATGGCCACCTTCCGGCTCCATAATCAGGCCCTGAACACCACCTAGTGTCAAAGCACTTGTTAATACATGACCAATGAGTCCAAACATGATGGTGCTATCTTGTTTGATTGAGGAGTTCCTATGGCCAACTTCCGACTACATCATCAGACCAGCAAAATGGTATCATTTTTTCAACATTTTTTCAAAATGTCTCGGTAGTTGTGTAAGTATGCCAAGTTACAGTACAATGAGATGCCAGGAAGTACTTGATAAATGGATGACAATTGGAGTTACTAAAAACACATATGGCCACCTTTCGGCTCCATCATCAGACCTTAAACATCACCTAGTGTCCAAGCACTTGTTAATACATAACCAATTATAGTCCAAACACGATGTTGTTATCTTGTTTGATTGAGGAGTTCCTATGCCTAACTTCAGGCTCCATCATCAGACCAGCTCCATGATATCTTTTTTACAAAATGTCTTGGTAGTTGTATGAGTATGCCAAGTTTCAGCTCAATCGGATGCCAGGAAGTGCTTGAAAAATTTATGACAAAAGGAGTAACCGGAAACACATACAAACAGAGCAAGCTAATATAAAGCTTGTAATAAAATATAAGTAAAAATCTTTTTAAAAACAAGCTTTTAATGAAATAAAAAGTACGAAATAAAACTTACGTAAACATACAACTTTAATATTTTCTTAAAACCTTGAGGCTTACCTTCAAGTTTAGTGTAAGAAGCAGGACATTTACGCCTCAAGCTATTAGCTTCAAAAAAATTTGATATACGACCCGCCCGAACTAGGTTAATTCAAACCTGTGTTTCAGGCCATCACTTTACATTTAATTAAATTGGGACCCTAAAATTTAAAGTTAAACTGATATAAAATAATAATTAAATTAATAACTATGAGAAAAAGCATATTGGTACATTAATGTCTAAAACTAAACCTATGTAATTATACAAAAGTAAATATTTACGAGGGAATAAATTAAGATCATTACATAATTTCTAGAAGTTTTTCTGTGTCTGTGTAATTGAGTGTCGTTAAATATTTTGATAACAGTTTACTACATTTTTTGTAACTTACTTACATTATAGAAGTTAAGTAACTTGTTGAGCCTATTATACAGAAAAGGTCCTAAAAAAACATAAAATCGATTTGCAAACGCATGTTTAGTTTGTGGCTTTATGCAAAGCAAGTCCTTCCTTCTCTTGTCAGAAGGTACTGGGTCAAAAGGAAATGCAGTGTGCTGGTGTAGTAATATGCTTAGTATAAATAATTGCGCACTCTAGTACATACAGAATCAATATGTTTACGAAAATTTAGATTGGAGTCAATAGTGACACCTATGTAAATATTTTAAATGGTCAGCTTTTGCTAAAGTGGGGCAGGAACATGCGGTGTCAGCGTACGGACTACAATTATGTGGTTAAATGTTAAGATAAGTAAACGGTATGTTGGTATTACTCATTGAAAATAAAATGTATTTTGTTTTATCTATATTTAATGTAGATTATTATGAAGCCAATTAGACAGAATGTTAAAACCAATGACTATAAAGCCTCTTGACTGCTCATGCGGGCGACTCGGACTCACGACACATCAGTGCAATTTGCACTGATAGTAGATGGAAATATTAGTGGCCATTTAAGTTTTGACCAGTTATTGGATCTGTGCACACGCGGTTATTTTGATACCTTTTAAACCATTTCAGCATAAATAAAAACAATTATGAGTTCCTGTTCACTTAAATGGTGTGGGCAATCGTCTAGAAAATACAGCTATAAAAAGATTGCATATCTTTTCATCGGTAAGTAAAATAAATATTTTATTAAGAATAATTGCAGGGCTCAAGCTAAACTGGTTGTTTACGTAAAATGGCACAAAAACGTACACCATGTTGATGTCTTTTTGAAAAGTCCCTTTCTCTCACTAGGGTATTGCAATACGTCTGTCCCTTTCTATCTGGACTTATACTGTAGTGTTGTGTTAACTTAAGTTTAAATTATTGACGATAAAAATTACGATAAAAAGTCCGCCTCTGTACATTTGTGTGCTTAAAGTATTAAATAAATAAAACCCTTCTGAGCATGTTCATAGACCTCACTTCTTGATTACCTGTGCATAATAGAGCGGAGAGACTTGTTAATACATAACCAATAAGTCCAAACACGATGGTTGGAGGTTCGCTCAGGTTAGGTTCGCTCAGGTTAGGTTAGGTTAGGTTAGGTTAGGTTAGGTTAGGTTAGGTTAGGTTAGGTTAGGTTAAAAAGATTGCATATCTTTTCATCGGTAAGTAAAATAAATATTTTATTAAGAATAATTGCAGGGCTCAAGCTAAACTGGTTGTTTACGTAAAATGGCACAAAAACGTACACCATGTTGATGTCTTTTTGAAAAGTCCCTTTCTCTCACTAGGGTATTGCAATACGTCTGTCCCTTTCTATCTGGACTTATACTGTAGTGTTGTGTTAACTTAAGTTTAAATTATTGACGATAAAAATTACGATAAAAAGTCCGCCTCTGTACATTTGTGTGCTTAAAGTATTAAATAAATAAAACCCTTCTGAGCATGTTCATAGACCTCACTTCTTGATTACCTGTGCATAATAGAGCGGAGAGACTTGTTAATACATAACCAATAAGTCCAAACACGATGGTTGGAGGTTCGCTCAGGTTAGGTTCGCTCAGGTTAGGTTAGGTTAGGTTAGGTTAGGTTAGGTTAGGTTAGGTTAGGTTAGGTTAGGTTTTTTTTTTTTTTTTTTTTTTTTTTTTTTTTTTTTTTTGGCAGGAGTGGGAAATCCTCATGGACGCCCAGGCTGCTTCACAGACAAACCAGTCTGGGCAGTGCCGGACTCTTACCGGCTAAAACCACACTCCTGCCTTACAAATAAATCCACAGACATGGAGGTCCGTGCTTTGGGTTACATAATAGTTTTGTTTAACAGTTTTTCGTTCTTTTTGTTACTGTGCTCCTACATCGGACACTTATTGCTATCTTAAAAACTACGTGAGTCCATTAGTTTTTTTTTTTTTTTTTTTTTTTTTTTTTTTTTTTTTTTTTTTTTTTTTTTTTTTTTTTTTTCCATGCTTTTTCGTTTAATATTACAGGTATGATGGTATTATATTAAAAGTTAGGATATAAGTAACTAAAAGGCAGTGCCAGTTGACCAGCCCTAACCGACAGCATCCGTTCACGGACTTGACGTACACATCCGCGCCGTGCAGCTCAACCATATTTTAGGGAACCGAACGACCGAACGTACAGCGCCACCATCGGCAGGGCATTTACGTGAGTATGACAGACTGGCTCTGCCACTTAGTTTTACAGTTTTTTTGTTTTTTTTTTTTTTTTTTTTTTTTATGGGTTACATTGGGGTTTCATTTGGATTGGAGTTTGGATAGGGACTTGTTAGGTGGTGTTAATAGGGGGTCTGCAGACCAGGGACTTCGCTAGCCTGAGCAGGTTTTCCATAACGACTGTGTCTCGATGCTGCATGGCCATCTTCAGGTTGTATTCGACGACCGTTTTAGTCGGCGCATCCATCGCCCTTTTTGCAAAGCGGGCCGTGGCATCGTCGGCGTCGTCGGAGTAATAGACGCAACTGACTGTATGTCTCGACACCGCCACTACCGCATGGGAGATGCTGTCGTGGATTTGGAGCCTCCTGGACTTGGTGTTGATGATAATTACGCTGTCGTAGGTCAAACCCTGAGCCTCGTGTATGGTTAACGTGCGCGACCCTTCGCCGGACCCATATCCCTGGCTCACTAGAGAGGCTTTCTCCTCTTGCGTATGAACCAGGAATAGGGTATTCTGGGCAGTCCTCGGTATTTGCGCTCCTGTGTAACCTTTCACCCTCAGGGAGTGGACCCGCGACGGCGACGACTTGGAGGAGTATATACCGGAGTATATCTCGTTCAGTGCAAACGCTACATCCATCGGATTGCGGTGTGTGCAAAGAAGCTCCTGGGTGATGCCAGCCACCAAGTTCGGACGGGTATACCTTAACTCGAATAGGTTCTCTCTGTCCAAAAATGGAAGCTGGTTTACGTCTCCGATGAGGACAATTTCGCTTGCTCCAGACAACCTTACTGCCATGACTATGGCCCCAAAGTGGTTCATAAGAGCCTCGTCTACCGTGAGACGGTAGCATTTCTCTTGCTTCTTGAACCCGTTTGCTAAAATTGAGGCCATAGTGCGCACCTTTGTCTTTACTCGGTCTCCTAAGCGGTGCGCAAGCTTCTCCCTGAGATCTTTGGCAGCTTCGGTCGTCGTGGTGGCTACGACGTCCTTCTCCCCATCGAAGTGCTTCACCACCCAGGTTGTCTTGCCGCAACCCGGGACTCCATTGACCCACCTGATGTTGGGTACCGCCCAACTTTCCTGCGATGCTGGGGTGTCTGAAGTCGTCAAGACGGACTGTGCCATTTCGAGGATCTTATCGTCCAGCATGATTTTGGTACATTTGGCGGTAACCACTATCGGGTCGTCATTCGGTGTTTGGAATTTAATTTTGCCTGAGCGCTCCGTTTCCTCCTCGTTCAGGGCCACAAAACCGCTCTTCGCGCTGTAGGCTGCCATGTACGACCCCGTCATTTCTCCTTTGATGACTTGAGATCTGACGTTGTCGTACACTGCTGCCTCTGCTTCTTCGAGTAGTACCCTTAGCAGTCCTTCTGTGTCTCTTTGGAAGGTCTGCAGGATCTTCCTGCATTTCATGAGATTGACTTCTCTGGTCGCTCTCACGATTGCTACGTACTCGAGGAAAGCGCTCTTCACGTGGTCCGTAGTGCCCGCATTCACTGCGAGTGTCGGCGGGCTGACTTGCCCTTTGTCGGCTCTTGTTGGCGTGGGCCTCTGCATTGCTGGTTCTTTGGGCTTCTTTTTGAAGAACCTTTCCACTGCTGTTTCTTGATTGTGGGATGGTGATGCGTGACTGGTGCTTGGGAGCAGTGCGCTGAGGAAAGTGCCGAAAGCTTTCAGGCGACTCCTCGACCGGGCCCGGTCCTCGGGGCTAGTGGTCTTGCTCTGCTCCTTTGCAGCTCTTTCGGCGGCTGCCTTCTGCTGGGCCCTCTCTGAACCGCTTTGAGTGGTCGGGCTTGTTGCGGGGCTCGTCGTGCTGGCTGTTGGTTGTCTGGGGGCTTTGAGGAAATTCAGAGTTTCCCCTCTGTCCTCATAAACAACTACCTCGTGATGTTCTGAGGCTTTTATACAACCGAAGCGGTCTGCGACGTCTCCTCTCTCCCCATCGATCATCATCGCGTCAACACTGATGGTGCGTGCTGTGAATGCCGTGTTTTCTCCTGCCTCCCTGATCTTTTGGAGCAGTGAGCTTACCTGAGCGAATGGAGTCTCCTCTCCCCACTCGAATAGTGCGATCGTCTTCCCTTTGTGTCGCAATAGACGGCATCGGTGAGTGGCTACTTCCACTTGAGGCAATGCACGATACTTGCTGCCTTTTATGCTCGCTTTGGTGGTGCTTCCGTTGATCAAGGCGGCAAGGCCTGGCGATATCGGTATACGGGCCGCAGGTCGGCTCCAGCCTATGCAGAAGCTCACGCCCAACTTCTCTCCTTCCCTGTTCATGAAGAGAGCAACGCCTCGCAGCCTGATGCCTGGAACTCCGTCTCCTCCGCATGCCAGGAATTGGGTGATGGGCATGATGCTAGGGGCTGGTTGTAGGCTGACCTCTGGTACTGCTGCTGCTACTACCGCTGGTGGTGCCACTGGTACTGGCCGTTGGTTGGTGTTTGTGTGTGTGAATTGTGTTATGATGAGTGGTGTGCGTGTTGTGCTTTGTGTTGATGTTGTTGTCCGTGCGGTGACTGTTGTGGTTGTTGGTGTTGTCGTAGGTGGTAGTCGGTTTCGGTGTTGACTTCGCAAGGTTGCGTCCGTTTTGTTGGCTTCTGCTGCGATGATGGCAACTTTGCTCGCGAATGCCAGGAATGGTTTTCTGATGGCCGGTCTCCCCATGATAGTGTGGAGTGTGGACTGACTTAGCTGGGTTTCGATCTTTACTTCCAGCTCCATTCTGTCGTGACTGAACCTTGGGCACTCGAAGAGCAGGTGCCAGACTGTTTCTTCGCAACTCGGGTCACAGACGCACGAGGGGCTATCTTTCAGATGGAAACGGTGGAGATACGCTGAGAATCCTCCGTGTCCCGTTAGGACTTGTACATGGACCGGTGTGAGAACTGCATCTCTGAGTGTCCTTTTCGCCGCTAGGACGTCTGGGAAGAACACTTTTGTGACCGCTCCTGTACTTGAGGACTCGTATCGCGCTTGCCACTTCTTTATAGTCCCCTCCCGTATCTTCCTCCTCACGAACGATACGGGGACCTTGCTAAAGTCTGCTGTCTCTTTTGTAAGAGCTGCCTCCTTGGCCAGCTCGTCCGCTCTCTCATTCCCGGCGGTTCCCACGTGGGCCTTGAGCCAGAACAGCCTCACTTCTCTGCCCTCCTCTCTGATCTCTCGAACACATCTTTTGATTTGGAGTGCCAGGTGGTGAGTGACAGACGGTCTTCTCAGCAAGTCAAGTGACGATCTTGAGTCACTTAAGATGCTTACGGAGGTCGACCTGGATTCTCTTGCCATCCTGACAGCTCTAAAGAGCGCGTACATTTCAGATTGGAAGACTGTGTTGTGAGGCTCCAAGCCAAAGGTGCTGGACTTGGACTCCTTTCCATTTTCCCACCATGTTAAGGCAGCTCCGACTTTTCCCTCAATCTTACTGCCGTCGGTGTATATTTGGGGACCGATTACTTGATGGGTTTCCAGGGTTTCAGGAGTCCAATCCTCTAGGCATGCATACTCTGTTATTGTGAGTTGCGCTGGGTGGGGATTTTGGGAATGGTGCAGGTTGCACTCCAGCTCGCGGCCTGGCGGTATGAACTCTCGGGAATGTCCCTTTTTGATCTTAAAGAGGGTTGCGGCCTCGATTACCCGGAGATCTAGGGGGAGTTGGCCTGACAGGATAAGTGCCGATGTCAGAGACACCGTGCGGTATGCTTTGCAGATCTTCTGCGCGAAACCTCTCTGCAGTGAGTCAAACTGATTCCTTGTCATCAGTTTCTCGGCTGCAGGGGCCCACGCACTCGCAGCATACATCACGATAGGCTCTATCACCGACACGTATATTGTCCTGATTATCTCTCTGTTGAGACCCCAAGTCACCTTTGCGGCGCATGCCAGCTGCTTGTAGATGTCTGCAGCCTTTTTACAGGTCGCAGACACGTGCGCGTTGAAGGTGAGTTTAGAGTCTATTGTGAGACCTAGCAGCTTGACTTCTTCGACCAGGTTCAGCCGCGTGCCAGACATTTGGACGACCGGAACGTCGTACTTAAGCTTCCTCGTTAGCACCATCGCGTTGGTCTTGTGCGCGGCAAAACGCAGCTTGTTTTGGACGCCCCATTCCGATACTATGTCTAGCGTGTCGTTGGCTGATTTCTGCAGGGGAGTGGCTGTGAAGTCCGAGAAGACTAGAACCACGTCGTCTGCAAAGGCTTGGCAGTATACCCCCATACTAGCCATCTTGTGTAGGAGTGAGTCTAGTATAAGGTTCCAAAACGTCGGTCCGGCAATTGAGCCCTGGACGCATCCTTTCGTGGTACCCTTCTCGCTAGACGCTCTGGCGTAATTGACCCTGATGTTCCGGTCTTCCAGGTATGAGTTGACGAGAGTGTAGATGTTTTTGGGACATTTCTTGATTACCATCTGTCTTTTTAATGCTGGCCACCACGCGTTATCGAAGGCTCCCTCTATGTCCAATGATATCAAAAGCACGATTTTTTTGGCTTTGATTTCGGCTCGTAGGTGTCCCATTAGAGCATAGAGGGCGTCCTCGGTTCCGCGCTGCGGCATGAAACCGTACTGGTTTGGATGCAGAGTTGGGAGGAAGTGGTGCTGTAGTCTGCCTACTAGGAGCTTCTCGACGATTTTTCCTAGGACCGAGAGGTTAGGTTAGGTTAGGTTAGGTTAGGTTAGGTTTTTTTTTTTTTTTTTTTTTTTTTTTTGTTTTTGGCAGGAGTGGGAAATCCTCATGGACGCCCAGACTGCTTCACACACGAACCAGTCTGGGCAGTGCCGGACTCTTACCGGCTAAAACCACACTCCTGCCTTACATGTTCTTCTCCGATATTGTGGTCGGAGGCTTATTTATCTTATGGTATTATGAAGCTATACATGTTTATTTTCTTTATTAGGTGGTAATTATTTTACATTTATACTAAATATCAGTAAAGGGACTACGGAGCTATTACTTATTTATGATTCTTAATCTCATATTTTGTATTCTTAATCTGTATAACTTATCATAGTGTTCTGTATTTTTTTTTTTTTTTTTTTTTTTTTTTTTTTTTTTGTTTATTCCTTTTTTTCCTATTTTATTTAACACACAATACAATATAGCTCACTATATTTACGGTGTTAATTTCTTAATCTACGTTTTATTTCTATCTATAACTATTTTTATTATACTTAAACAAAAGTCTAGGAATTCACTTCGAGTGTCTTTTTTAGTCATTATTTTACTTATATTATTTTCACTTATATTGATGTCTATTTTGTTTTCCAGGTTGAATCTGGCTAGCCCAAACACCGGGCACTCGGCTATCAGGTGGAAGATTGATTCTTCCGCGACTTGGTCACAAATACATGCCGGTGAGTCTTTCTTTTTGAATCGGTGTAGGTATTGTGAGAAGCCCCCGTGCCCTGTGAAGAGTTGCGTGTGTAGGTATGTAATGTGCATGTTCCTGTTTAGTCTGTAGGCGTCTGTGGCCGAAGGGAAAAATATCTTTGTGACACTAGCTTTGCTCTCTTGCTGGTACCTGTTTTCCCATTTGTCGATCGAAACGTTTCTAATGGTTCGTCTGACAAATGAAAGAGGGCATTTGTCAAAATCGGATCTTCTTTTGATTTTAAGCGCTGCTGTTTTTGCTAGTTCGTCAGCTCTTTCGTTCCCTTTAATCCCTACATGGGCTTTAACCCAGTATAGTTGGATGTTTTTGCCTGTTTCCTTTAATTTTTTGACGGTCATCCTTATTTTCAGGGCGAGTGGGTTACAGGTGTCACTATTCCTCAGCAGTTCCAGGGCTGATCTGGAGTCGCTGAATACACCAAATTCTTCTTCCGGACTATGCGCTATCATCTCCACAGCCCTGTGAACTGCATACAGCTCCGCTTGGAAGACGGTGCAGTACTCTTCTAGCCTATATTTCTGGTACTTGGTTTCGACTGTCCCATTCCACCAGGATAGGGCCGCCCCAACTTTTCCCTCTATTTTGCTCCCGTCTGTAAAGATTTGCACTACGCTCTCCCCCATCCGCTGCTGTACCTCTGCTTCACTCTCCAAGCATTGGAAGTTCAGGTCCTCCTCATCAGCTGGGTGAGGCCTTGCCAGGAAGCTCGTCTTCCCCTCGACAGTTCGGCCACTAAGCATTGATTGAGGCTTTCCTCTCTTCGCCTCGTAGAGGGATGCTACTTCCTTGACTCTCAGATCGAGCGGCAGCAATCCCGTCAAGATTAGTGCCGAATTTAGTGACACTGTCCTGTATGACTTGCTTATTTTTTGGGCAAAGCCCCTCAGTACGGAGTTGAGCTGATTTTGGATATAGATCTTATCCGCTGCTCTGGCCCATACGCTAGCTGCGTATAGAATTACTGGTTCCACAACCGCTGTGTAGATAGCCCTTACTACTTCGGGGTTTAGTCCCCAGGTTACCCTTGCTGCGCCGGACAGCTGCCTAAAGATGTTAATGGCTTTTTTGCAGACGTATGTGACGTGGTTCCGGAAGGTCATCTTCCGGTCTATTATTAATCCCAGCAGCTTGATCTCCTCAACAAGCGCAATGTCAACCCCACCCATGTGCAGCCGTGGAGTATCGAACTTTAACTTCTTAGTTAGCAGCATGGCATGGGTTTTATGCGGTGCGAACTTTAATTTGTTTCGGACTCCCCACCGCCGCACATGTGCTAGGCAGGCATTGGCTTCAAGCTCCAGGTTTAGAGCCGTTTTTCCGGTGAATATAAGTACCACGTCGTCTGCAAATGCCTGGCAGTATGTGTTATTTCTACCCTCTAATTCGTCCAGCAGCGGGTTCAGAAGCAGATTCCAGAAAGTGGGCCCTGCGATCGATCCTTGTACGCACCCTTTTGAAGTTATCTTCCTATGCTCGGCTCCAGCATATCTCACCGCGACTCTTCTGTTTTCTAGGTAGTTTCCCACCAGTTTTCGGAGGTTTAGTGGACAGTGTTTCTCCACCAGGCGACTTTTGATGGCTGGCCACCACGCACTGTCAAACGCCCCCTCTATGTCCAGCGAGACAACTACCACCAGGTTCTTCTCTTTCAATCTTAAATCGATGTATTCCATCATGTCGTACAGAGCGTCCTCTGTGCTTTTCTGTGGCACAAATCCGTACTGCCGTGGGTTCATTTGGGGTAGCATATGCCACCTTAGTCGCCGTACTAGCATCTTCTCCAATATCTTTCCAAGGATAGGGAGGAGACCTATCGGTCTGTAAGATTTTGGATGCGTATAGTCTTCCTTTCCTGGTTTCCTTAGCACGACGACTGCCGCTTCTTTCCACCTTTCCGGGAAACAGGACAGCGCGAGACACTTGTTCATTATGGCCAAGAACACTTGTTCGTTATTACTAATGGCGGCCTCACAGATGTCAGCAGTGAACCCGTCAGGGCCCGGCGCCTTCTTTGGGTTAAAGCTCCTTGATGAGTATCTGAGCTCAGCTAGAGTGAAGGGTGGATCGTTTTTGTCCTCTGGTGTGCCTTCCTCAGAATGTGCCGCTGCTTCTCTTATCTGGACATGTTCTTGATTGTCCTCCTTTTCATCGTCATCTGGGAAAAAGGTTTCCGCCAGGACCCTTGCTGATTCCTCGGAGCCTAATGCCTCGCCATCTCGAACAATTGGCAGATCTTCGTACCTCTTTTTTGTTTTTAAAATAGCCCTGTATATGCCATCCCAAACGCTCTCGCCGTCCTGCCTTCCGCAAAAGATTTTCCAACTTTCGGTTTGTGCCTTACTTGCTTGACTCTCATACTCTTCCTTTGCTTTCAGGTACTCCATCACAACCCATTCCCTACGTCGTGGGGCTGCGCAACGGATTCTTCGCTTCTTCGTGCACATGGAGTTTTTGAGCTGATCGAGTTCTTCGTTCCACCATGGTAAGTACGTTTTGTCTACTTTCTTGGTTTTGGGTAATGTCTTTTCGCATGTTGTTGTAATAAATTTTGTTACTTCCTCTATACATTTTTCTAGTCCTTCTATGTTTTTAATATTGTCTATAAATGTTTTATCAATTTTGTTTCCCTGCATTAATCTTGTTAACTCTTCCCTAAAATTTCCCCAATTTACTTTTTTAGTATTATATACTCTTGTACTGCTGTATTTAATTTTGTTTCCAATCCCCTTTTTGGTCGTCATTTTGAGTACCACCGCATTGTGGTCTGAACTCGTCATTTCCGTGTCAACTCTCCATTCTTCCACGTATCGAAGCATGTCGTCTGAGCAGGCCGTGATGTCCACCGTGCTCTTGTACCGCTTTCCCCCTCGGATGGTGTCGAATGTTGGGGTGTTCCCGCAATTTAGTATGTGGAGGTTCAGTTCGTCTAGGGTTCCAGATAAGAGTCTTCCCCTTTCGTCCTCTCTCTCACTTCCCCACCACGTACTCCATGCGTTCACATCGCCTCCCACCAGTAGTTTTGCCCCTTGTGTCTTTGCAACTATTTCCCTCAGCTGGTCGAGGTAGGGTTCAATGCCGAGATAGTCCTCAAAGTAGACTGACGCTACAACGACCGTGGTGTCCTCTGTCGTCAACCTCGCAACTGCTAGGTTTTCAGTCGTAAGTGTCGGGCACACCACCACGTTGATTCTACTGTCAAAGATGACTATCGCGGCCTTGATGATTTTGTCCCCCGTTTTTAGTCCCTGGATTACTCTTGTTCCGGGGTAGATCTTCATTTCCCCTTTCGCCCCGACATAGGGTTCCTGTACGAGAGCATACCTAATTTTCCTGCGCCCAGCTTCGAGTATGAGCTCCTCAGTAGCCAGTTTTTTCTTCTGGAGGTTCGCCTGTACGACATGGTACTTTATTATGTCTTGTTCTGCCCCTGTCCCCACTACCACCTTAGCAATAAGCTATTGACGATCTGGCCAGTGCATCCCACTTTTTGCGTGTGGGACACTCGTTGTCAAAGGCGTTATGTCTTGCGTCCTTCTTAGTTTGGCTGCAGTTCCTGCACTTCGGTTCTTCATTGAGGGTGAATCCAGGACATTCCGCTTTGGTGTGCGGTTCGCCGCAATGGCTGCAGAGGACCGCTGGTTCTTTGCAGTACTTTCTGCTGTGTCCATACCCTAGGCACTTTGTGCATTGCATCAGCGGGCTTTGGTCTCTTACGACCACTCTCTGAAGGTCCACGTGAATTCGACCCGCCATGGTCAGCCGCTGCCAAATCATTGGCTTGACCCGCAGCACCACGTGACTCGTCAGCGGGTTTCTCGCCCTGCGCTTGTACATGACCCGGATGTCACCCTCGTTGATACTGACTCCTTCCAGTAAGTGTCCATTCTGGGATCCTATAGCCATCACCAAATCGTCATCTGTGATATAATTCATTAAGTCTCTTACGACCACTTGGGGGTTTTTATTTATGGCTTCCTCAAATTTGAGGTCCCCTCTGGAGTTTTTGAGTTTTGTCGACACCTTTCCTAAATCTTCTTTTTCAGAGCAGCTAATAATCACCGACTGGTTTTTTGCTCTGCGCAGATGGTCAATTCTGATGCCTGTGTTTTTTGCATCGACTGTCGCTCGTATTTTTTCGACTACTGTGTCTGATGTGTCCCCTTCATGTGATGATGACACTATGATCGAATGCATGTTTTTCTGAACCGTTGGCTGAGACGGCATCGCTGCGACTTGTGCATATGTTCCGAGACTTCCCAATTGGGCTCCTAATTTCTCGGCTTGTGTCTTTGACACCGCCTTCAGCTCCTTAATTTCTACCATCTGCGCATCGATTTTGTTGCTTAGCTCCGCTTTCGATTTTTCTATTCTGGCAGGCAGTTCTTCTTTTTCATTCTTCTTCAAAATCTCTTTGACTTCCAGAATTTCGCTTAATATTCTCGAACTTCTGTCGATATATTCGGGAGAAGTTGAGGTTTTGGAAGCCAAAACTTTCTCTGTCACTGCAGGCCCTTCCTTTGTCATTCTTTGCTTTATACCTTTCAGCTCAGATTCAACTTCCTTCACGAGTTGGTAAAGTCTTTCAGTGGCTTCAATAATCCCGGTCTTAATCTCCGTCTTTGTGTTTCTGGAGCTGTTAAGGTGCAGTTTTGCCTTTGTTAGGCAGGCTTTAGCCTCCGACGATCGGTCTGCATATTTTGTTTTTGGCGGCGAATTTGGATCAACGGACTTCCTTGCTTGGGATGGAGCTTTGCTCTCCTGCGTCAAGGTAGGTTTGTTATTTGTTTTCGCCGGGCCAGCCTGCGACGTTTTTTCCGTTGTAGAGGGAGTGGGGCTGCTGTTTGCGGCTTCCCACTCCTCTATGCTGCGTGTCACATTTAGGGGAGCCGTTTCCCTATGTCTAGGCGGTGATTTCTCGCCTTCGGCCGCCTTTGCCGGTGTCCTGAACATGTTTGGAGTGTGTCAATTGAACGTCAATAGGGACGGTATAAGAAAAGTCAAACAGAATAATTGTATACAAATGCGAAGTTATTCGCACATTAAAATCTTAAAAATTTTAAAGTTACAAAAAAAAATTTGTAATCTTTGTCTTATCACTATGTTAATAACTTAAAAGTAAATCACTTCCCAAAATTAAAATATTATATATATAATTTACGTTTGGGTAACGGGGCCAAAAGAACAAGCTCCTCAAGCCGGTTGAGATGAGCCCAAACAGGGGGGGTATATCTCAGACCGGGACTGAGATATCCCGAGGGGGGAGTAAAATCCAAAGGGTGGGGGGGAGGGGTGTGCAAAAAGAATTTCAGAGGGGGTGAAGGCGGGGTGGGGGGGGGGGGGGTAAAAAGTGGGGGGTAATTCTCGATGGGGGGGGTTAACGGGGCTAATCAATAGGCCTCCTCAAGCCGGTCACAGCAAACCCGGACTCGATGGGTCTGTCTCCTTCCTGGGCCAATATAGCCCGAGGGGGGGTGAGGTAATCTTAAGGGGGTGCGGGGGAGGGGGGGTTGAGTTGAAATCTGGAGGGGGTGAAGGCGGGGGGGGGGGTTAAAAAGGGGGAGGTAAATTTTGTTGTGGGTTTACGGGGCCAATCGATAGGGCTCCTCAAGCCGGTCACGGCGAACCCGGACTCGATGGGTCTACCTCCTTCCTGGGCCAATATAGCCCGAGGGGGGGTGAGGTAATCTTAAGGGGGTGCGGGGGAGGGGGGGTTTAGTTGAAATCTGGAGGGGGTGAAGGCGGGGGGGGGGGGGGTAAAAAGTGGGAGGTAAATTTTGTTGCAGGTTTACGGGGCCAATCGATAGGGCTCCTCAAGCCGGTCACGGCGAACCCGGACTCGATGGGTCTACCTCCTTCCTGGGCCAATATAACCCGAGGGGGGGTGAAGTACTTTTTTAGGGGTGGGGGGGAACGAGTTGAAATCTGGAGGGGGTGAGGGAGAGTTGGGGGGGGGGGGGTAAATGGATAAAAAGGGGGGGGAAGTTGGATGGATGGGGGGGTGAATTTTTGATGAGGATTTTCGGGGCCAATAAATAGGGCTCCTCAAGCCGGTCACGGCGAACCCGGACTCGATGGGTCTATCTTCGTCCTGGGCCAATATAAACCGAGGGGGGGTGAGGTAATGTAATGGGGGTGGGGGGGGGGGGTGATTCGATATCGACGGGGTGAAGGCGGTTTGGGGGGGGGGGGTAAAGTTAGAAGGGTTGGGGGGGGGGGGTAAGTTGATATACTGTATACACCTTATTCGGAAATGCAGTGACGTAGGACTAAGGGCCGAGGAGTTCCCTCAGATTGAAGAGGTGGCAGAAAGTGGGGACTGTTCTATAGTCAGCTCTATAGTCAGCTCTGTTGAAATAAATATATGAATAATGATCCTCGGCCCTTTCCACCTTCAGGATTTCGCAGGCCACGTTTTCTTTTTAGGTTAAGTACTGAAGCTGTGGTTTTTCAAATGTTATTTTGCCACGCGAGTTCCAGCCTTAAAAATCTGGATTTTCGCAGTGCCTTAGATGTTCTTGAGGCGATCCGATTCCCATCACAAAAAGGGGGTGTCACCGCTTTAGGTTCCCCGCAATTAACAAGTGAAAAAAGTCTTTGAGGTTAGTTACCTTTGCGTTACTCTCAAAATTCTGCCGTTCACGTTCGAACGGTTTCGTTTGCGGAATAGCCCTATTCAGGCAAACGCCCACCTGTGGGTAAAAGCAGAATTTGCCGGACGCCTTCTGTCAAAGTCTTGTCAGCCACGCGGTATTTCTAGTTTCCCCTGTATCTTCTTTGGGAGGTGTCACAAAAATCCGGAGTGCTTACCGAAATGTGCGGGCAAGGAATGCGCGTTATACTTATTAAAAAAGTTAAGGGGTCACCGCTTGGAATTCGGCAGCGTATTAAGAAATGTGAAAAATACTTGCCAAAAATTCCTTAGTTTTCCCGGAAAATTCCCAAATTTGGGTTAAGGGAATATTTTTTGGTGCGCGCACAGAGGACTTACCTGCCCGAACCTTTAGAGCTATCACTCACTTTAAACTGGCACAACTTTCCAATTTTCCCGATTTTTCGAGCGTGGACCGACTTAAAACTGATCTGCTCGCGACGACGGGTACCGAGCGACTCGGGTTAGGTTAGGTTAGGTTAGGTTAGGTTAGGTTAGGTTAGGTTAGGTTAGGTTAGGTTAGGTTAGGTTAGGTTAGGTTAGGTTAGGTTAGGTTAGGTTAGGTTAGGTTAGGTTAGGTTAGGTTAGGTTAGGTTAGGTTAGGTTAGGTTAGGTTAGGTTAGGTTAGGTTAGGTTAGGTTAGGTTAGGTTAGGTTAGGTTAGGTTAGGTTAGGTTAGGTTAGGTTAGGTTAGGTTAGGTTAGGTTAGGTTAGGTTAGGTTAGGTTAGGTTAGGTTAGGTTAGGTTAGGTTAGGTTAGGTTAGGTTAGGTTAGGTTAGGTTAGGTTAGGTTAGGTTAGGTTAGGTTAGGTTAGGTTAGGTTAGGTTAGGTTAGGTTAGGTTAGGTTAGGTTAGGTTAGGTTAGGTTAGGTTAGGTTAGGTTAGGTTAGGTTAGGTTAGGTTAGGTTAGGTTAGGTTAGGTTAGGTTAGGTTAGGTTAGGTTAGGTTAGGTTAGGTTAGGTTAGGTTAGGTTAGGTTAGGTTAGGTTAGGTTAGGTTAGGTTAGGTTAGGTTAGGTTAGGTTAGGTTAGGTTAGGTTAGGTTAG
Organism: Lithophane semibrunnea; assembly: GCA_947363905.1. Taxonomy (NCBI): domain Eukaryota; kingdom Metazoa; phylum Arthropoda; class Insecta; order Lepidoptera; family Noctuidae; genus Lithophane; species Lithophane semibrunnea. The sequence goes on from OX376185.1 coordinate 23,449,866, forward strand.
GTTAGGTTAGGTTTTTTTTTTTTTTTTTTTTTTTTTTTTTTTTTTTTTTTTTTTTGTTTGGCAGGAGTGGGAAATCCTCATGGACGCCCAGACTGACTCACTTATGACCCAGTCTGGGCAGTGCCGGACTTTTACCGGCTAAAACCACACTCCTGCCCTTGCTCAGTGTCCCTCTGACATTATCAGAGCCGTTTTTTTGTCTGTATAAATTAGTTTTTCTTAAAAATTCATTTAACCTTTCTTAAATAAAAACGACTAAGTCCATCATTAAAGCGGAGTTTAATAAAAACAGAGAGTCTATTTCTCTAGACATCCAAGTTCCCCTAATTTTTTGTTCCAAATTTTTATATATTTTATTTATTTTAATTTATGTTATATTACGTTATTTTTTATGCTATATTTACTACCTGTATTTTAACTATTGTACTCTTCTACTTTTAATAATTTGTGCTTTATACTCTTTTACTAATATTATGATACATTAATTATATGCCTACGATATACTAAGTATCATATTTTCTTTTACTATTTATTCCTATTTACTACTATATTTGCTATTTCGCAACAATAGTCCAAAAACTCTTTCCTCTTCTTTCCTTCGATCAGGTCGGGCAGATTGTATGCAACCAATGCGGTGTCGAGTTGCTGCTCTGCTTCGTAGCGCATCTTAGCGGTGATGGGGCACTCCAACAATATGTGCAGAACGGTCTCTTCCACTCCAGGTTCACAGGCGCACGAAGGATTCTCTTTACACTTGAAGCGTTTCAGGTATGCAGAGAATCCCCCGTGCCCCGTCAGTATTTGTGTGGTCAAGCTAGTTGGAGCCATTTTGCGCACCACGCCATACGCCATCACCGCGTCAGGGAAGAAATGCTTGGTGCCCGACGCTGTGTCACCTGACCTATATCTCCCGTTCCACTCGTCAAGCGTTTCCGACCGGATTCTTCGCTTGACGAATGACACGGGACACAAGTCGTAGTCCGGCTTCTTCTTCGATCCCAGGGCGGCTTCCTTCGCGAGCTGGTCGGCTCTCTCGTTTCCCTCCAAACCTGCGTGGGCCTTGATCCAGAACAAGGAGACACTCTTGTTCTGGAGCTTGCAGCGTCGAATAGTGTCCCTTGTTCCCACGGCCAAAGGGTGGGGGGAACTTACATTGATCACCGACTGAAGAGCCGCCATGGAGTCGCTGAAGATGCCGAACGTGGCTTCACTGCGCTGGAGCACTTCCCTCGCTGCTCTTTGTAGAGCCAGGAGTTCGGCCTGGTAGACGGTACAGTAGGACGGCAAGGCAAGCTTGAGGGCCTTAGTTTCGGTGGTGCTATTCCACAAGGATAGCGCCGCTCCGACTTTGCCCTCAATCTTGCTGCCGTCGGTGAAAATCCGCACAGCAAAATTGCTGTGGTTATGGTATTGTTCCTCGTCTACCAGGCTACCATACTCCAAGCTCACTTGCTCTGCGGGGTGCGGGGCTTCTATCGCTGGAGCCATACGCTCAACCTCCCTGTCTCCCAGTACGGGCTGAGGCACTCCCCTCTTGGCTCCGTACAGTGCAGCTGCTTCCCGAATACGGAGGTCGAGTGGGAGTATCCCAGCCAGCACCAGTGCCGAGTTCAGGGAGACCGTGCGGTAGGCTCTGCACAGCTTTTGTGCAAACCCCCTTTGGACGACATTTAGCTGCTTCTTGACCCCCAACTTATTGGCTGCCGGTGCCCATGCACTTGCGGCGTACAGCACAGTCGGCTCCACTGCTGCAGTGTATATTGCCCTTATCACCTCCGAGTGCAAACCCCAACTGACCCGGGCTGCCCTGGCCAGCTGCTTGTACATAGCTATCGCCTTCTTACAGACGACAGCTATGTGTTTGTTGAAGGTGAGTTTGGCGTCAATGACTAGCCCTAATATTTTAACATCTTGGGACATTCCAATGTCGATCCCCCCCATGCTCAAGCGCGGTGTGTCATACTTCAGCCTCCGCGTTAGCACCATCGCACAGGTTTTGTGCGGCGCGAATTTCAGCCGATTTCTGACACCCCACGCTCGAACATGTTCGAGAGCGGCATTGGCTTGTCCCTCGATTTCTTGCGCTGTATCGCCGCAGAACACCAACACCACATCATCGGCAAATGCCTGGCAGTAGTCGCCCCTGCTCTCCAGCTGTTTCAGAAGTGGGTCAAGAAGCAGATTCCAAAATATGGGTCCCCCTATGGATCCCTGGACGCATCCCTGGCTGGTCTGTCTCCTGCTCTCCTCCCCGGCGTACCTCACGGTGACCACCCTGTCACTGAGGTAGCTGCTGACTACCCGTCTCAAATTTACCGGACACTTTTCCTCAGCCAATCGTACCTTAATGGCAGGCCACCAAGCGCTGTCAAAAGCTCCCTCAATATCCAGCGACACAAGCGTAACTATCTTTTTCTGTGCCAACTGTGTGCGGATGTACTGCACGAGAGTATAGAGGGAGTCTTCTGTGCTTTTTTGGGGCATAAAGCCGTATTGGCGAGTACTGATCCTGGGCAGCAAGTAGAATTTGAGACGAGCAACCAACATCTTCTCGTACACTTTCCCAAGGACAGGCAATAGCCCAATCGGCCTGTACGACTTTGGTACGGTGTACGAGTCTTTGCCCGGCTTTCTGAGCACAACCACCGTAGCTTCCTTCCAGATCTTCGGGAAGTGGTGGTGCGCCAGGCATTTGTTTAGCAGTGCCAGGAAGAAGTGAGGGTTGCAATTTATGGCCTGAGTGCAGATATCGGCCGTGAAGCCGTCGGCTCCCGGGGCCTTTTTAGGATTGAACGACACCATGGATCTGCCAAGCTCGCTTTGGGTAAACGGTGGGTCATGTCGTTCAGTATGGCTCCATGCGTTTACCGTCTCTGCCAGTTGTCGGGCTTGGCGATGATCCATGCTGTCGTCCGCTTCCCGGTCCTCGGGATAGAAAGTCTCGGCCAACAGCTCCACCGAGCCTTTGGCGTCCAGTGTCTTCCCTTCCTTTTGCAGCGGCAGATCCTCCTCTCTCTTTGCGATTCTTCCCATCACCCTATAAATCCCCTCCCAGACCCCTTCTCTGTCCTGCTTCCCACAAAACTTCTTCCAGCTCTCTGCTTGGGCTTTTATCACTGCTAACTCATACTCTTCTTTTGCTTTCAGGTACAAGCTGACCACCAACGCTCTTCGGACTGGCGCTGCGTTCCTGACTCTCACTTTTTTAGTGGCGACCAGCCTCTTCATCTCCTCGAGTTCTTCGGACCACCACGGCATGGTAAGTGTTTCTGTTTTCTTTTTGTGTGGAATTGTGTCTCTGCATGTGTCTGTTATGGCTTGTGTGTATGTGTGTGTGATAAATTCCAACTGATCTACTGTGTGTGTGTTTGACAAATCCACTAGGGTTAACTTTCTGTCCAGCATAATCTGCGACAGTTTCTCATGAAACTGCCGCCAGTTAGCTTTTCTGGTGTTGTATACCCTAGTGGTTCGTTCGATTGATATGCCTTTGGATTTAATTAAATGAATACTAAAGGTTATGCCGTTGTGGTCGGAACTCGTGAGACCCTCATCGATCCGCCAGCCATCTACTACGTCGAGCATGTCTGCCGAACAGGCCGTCACGTCCACGTGGCTGCTGTACCTCACCCCGCCTCTAAAGGTATCAAAGGTTGGGATGTCCCCCAGGTTGAGGATCTGAAGGCCCAGTTCCCCCAGTGTTCCACACATTTGCTCCCCTCTCGAGTCCTCGCTGCAGCTACCCCACCAAGTACTCTTCGCGTTTGCGTCTCCTCCAATGACCAACCTATTTGAGCCCATCTCTCGCTCTATTCGTTTAAGATGCTCCAGGTATGGCTCCATGGGCTTGTCCGGCTCGAAGTAGAAGGACACCAGCGTGATCGTCCAGGCTCTGGTTCGGACTCCCACCACGACGATATTATTTGTGGTGAGTTGCGGGTGCTGTACGATGTCTAAGCCTTTATCGAAGACGGCTATTGCCGCCTTTACAGTCCCTTCTCCTCCCTCAGAGCTCTGGAAGACCCTTACGCCCCGGTAGCCCTTCATCCTTCTCACTCCACCCGGTTAGGTTAGGTTAGGTTAGGTTAGGTTAGGTTAGGTTAGGTTAGGTTAGGTTAGGTTAGGTTAGGTTAGGTTAGGTTAGGTTAGGTTAGGTTAGGTTAGGTTAGGTTAGGTTAGGTTAGGTTAGGTTAGGTTAGGTTAGGTTAGGTTAGGTTAGGTTAGGTTAGGTTAGGTTAGGTTAGTTAGGTTAGGTTAGGTTAGGTTAGGTTAGGTTAGGTTAGGTTAGGTTAGGTTAGGTGTAGGTTAGGTTAGGTTAGGTTAGGTTAGGTTAGGTTAGGTTAGGTTAGGTTAGGTTAGGTTAGGTTAGGTTAGGTTAGGTTAGGTTAGGTTAGGTTAGGTTAGGTTAGGTTAGGTTAGGTTAGGTTAGGTTAGGTTAGGTTAGG